>VZRU01001490.1:317626-369965 GCA_013398155.1 Pedionomus torquatus | reverse complement strand
GAGGGGTAGTTGGGAAGGGGGTACATGGAGAAGTAAGGGTGCCACAAGCTGGTGTGTGTGTTTGAGCTGTAGGAACACCTAGGGACGTATCTGAGGGTGGGAGGAGAGGCATAGAAGAGATGAGTCCCATGGTGGTGCTGGAAGGAGCTTTGCTGTGGTGAATAGGCTGGTCAGAGGGGCGAGGGAAAGGCTTCTGGTAGTAAGGCTATCTCAGGACCTCACCATCACTAAGGTATTTGTTCTTTTCTGTGTTTGTTAGTAGGGAGAATGGGTACCTTAATTCTCAGACAAATATGCTACTGGATGTCATGCTAAGTGACATCTGGTCAGTGTCCTTGGCTTGGTATACCAAGTCTCAATCCCTTCCTTGACTTGTTACCACATGGCAGTACTGTTTCTGTGGGAAGGAGACCCACAAGCACTGCATCTCTAGTCTAAATTCTTTCCAACAACTGCAGCTCACAGTTGTTTGGAGCATTGTATTCTGTCATCTTTTTCTTTTTTTTCTTTTAAAGAAAATACAGTTCTGTTTACTTAATTGTCTGTTAAACACTGGTGTACGCTTGAAGGGAAGCCAAGCGTGCAAGACAAATTGCTGAACCAGTTTCAGAATGTAAGAAGAGGAAATAAAATCCTACATAACTGCATGTGGCAAGAAGCTCTGGCAAAAGAAACACTTTAATGAATGACTCAAGTGTGGAAATGTTACTGAGCTGTTTGCAGTCTGTTTCTGAATTGGCTGAGAAAGATGAGGTGATAAGCCACAGCCAGAGTTTCAAGGAAGAAGAGCATGACTAAATGCCTATGATATTTGAGAACCTGTTCTAAAAATGAAGAGCCTAAAGCTTTATGTTAGTATAGCCGAACATTCACTTAAAGTAAGAAACTGGCTGATAACCTGTTTTCTTTGAGGAAAATCTCAAGCGTTTTTGTGATATCATTCTTTTGTGTATCAGGTCAAAAATCAAAATCCTACCTAGTTTGTTACAATTCTGCTGTATTCAGTTTTTAATAAGACCTTCAGTTATTGAGCCCTGAAAATATTTAAAAATGGATTTTCTGTCTGACTGCTAGAGCTAAGTAAAATACACTAAAGATGTTCAATTTAGTAATTTAAGACTGAGATTAAATGTCGCTGTTCTCTAATTGATCAGTGTATAGGAATAGATTTGCTGTCATCAAATAAAAATAGAATTGTTGCCTGGGCACAGTATCTGCCTGTGTTTATTTTTTTCGTCCCTGAAAACTCTACTCACCTCAGCCAATTGTTCTTCAGCAATCAGATATCCATGTAATATAACAGCTCAGTATAATCTGAAAAACAAACACAATAAAACCAAAATCCAAAAAACAAACCCCAGCTGTTTTTGCTGTAATCATCTTGTGTTTGAGAATTTTTTAATTTCCTAGCACAAAATGTATGGGTTAGTGATTTACCATGTTGTTTACATACAAACATGCAGGTTTTGAAATTATAATAGCTGTATAAGACTTCAGTTTTGAGAAACAGTTCCCGTTTGCAACGTCCCAAATAGCTTTTGAGGTTGGAGGGTATTAGGGTTGTGGGTTGGTGTGGTTTTTTGTTTGTTTGTTTGTGTGGGTTTTTTTAACTGAAACAGGAATAGTGATAAATGTTGTATTGGTAAATTCTGCTTTGTGTTTCTAACAAACCCAACGCATTTGAATAGATAAATTTTGGTTTGCACAGTGAAAGAGTGTAGATGAGCTAAATAAGTATTCCTCCTCTGTCCTGTACATCTTCCCTTGTAATCTTATCCCTTCTATTCTGTTTGAATTTAAATCGGGTGCCTTTCCTTTTGTAAAGTAGAACAGCTCTCTGTTCAGGCCACTTGATCTCAAATACGTGCTGTGTTCATGATGGGAAATAAAACAATTGTTTTAAAGCCCAGCGGTGGCCTTTTGTCAATATATGTGGAAGTTTGTGGTAGATATTTTGCATAGTTTCGAGGGGAAACATTATAACTGCACTTCAATAACAAGCTCAAGTCTGTGAGTAAAAAAGGATAGGAAATGGAAAGAAAACATTTTCATTTAACCATAGAGGCTGTTTGTAGATGGTTGGGATGGATGAAGTATGCCCAGGTGTGTTTTCATATTGTCAAAGTGCAAATAAAATCTGACTAGATAGTGTTAGCTTAGTTTCTGCCAGCTGCTGTGATTACAGAAGCCTTGGTTTGCACCATACTGTAATGGCCACTTGCTTTGGTCCTTCTGCTGGCCATCTGTAAGAGCCCAGAAGGGATTTTCTTCTCCATCACTTGGTTCGTAATGTGTTCCGGAGCAGCAGCCAGAGGCAAGGTGAAGTCTGCAAGTGTCTTCCTCGTTTTACTGAGGCTTGTTTCTCAAGTGCCTTATGGATGGATTTTGAGATTTAAGTAGCTGCCTAGTTTGGAGTAATTCCTTTCTGTATCTTTTTGTTCTGGTCCAGGCTACTGCAGTTCTGGTTTTCTGTTGGTGTTCTGTTGTGTTGGTTTTGTTGCTGGTTGTTTTTTTTTTTTTGCACTATTATGTATGCGATGTGATTCACTCCCTAGTGTAATCCGTGATTTACTTCGACCAAATATCTTGCCGTTTCAGGAATTTGCAGCCTTGTGCTCTTTGTCTTTATGCTCCTAATTTCCTTGGCATTATATTTGTGACTTTTGACCTTTTTATCTTTGACCTTAAGTTGGGTAATATTTTGTGTTTTGTGTGAGATAGTATGTATACTTTAGGTCTAGTTTGGTAGTATTCTTAGAAAACGTGTGTTGTTGGAAGCTGGCTTTTTTGGTCAAGGTAGTCCTTAAGCTTTACCCCAGTAAAGCTGGAGGTGGTGTTGGTAAAGCCAGTGATAAGGTGTCATTTTGCAGAGAATAACAGAGTTTATCAGGCTTAACCAAAATAAAAGCTAGCAACTTGTTGATTAGATGTCCCCAAGATGCATCCAGAATATCACTATTTCAATTTAATGTAATGGAATTGTAGGTTTAGTCTTAACCTCTTCAGCCAGCAAAGGCTTGCAAAGAGATTACTAAAAGGGTGGCTCTTTATTCTTGAATTGTGGTCATATTCTATTGGTATTTGTAAGAATTTTCTTTAAGAATTGGGCATAATGTGCTACCATAAACTTAGGATAACATTGTGGGGTGACAAAAAGCAAGTTGCCTTTTTGTTTTTAAGCTCTGAAACAGTTTCTTGAAGTAGCTGCCTAAATTGCTTTTATCAGAGTGTGTTTATCTAGTGCTTAATTAGATTACCTGAAAGATGGGAATAGCTCTTGGCACCACTTCGTACTCAGCATTCAAAGCTGCAAGTAGTGGAATCTCACAGAGAAGGGGGGGAGACTTGAAAAAAGCAAAATCTCATAGTGAAAAGGTATAACACTAGCATCGATCTCAGGCACATGTAGGCAAATTGCAGATCTTATACCTCAAGTGACAGGATTTTAATTCACTGGAGTCAGTCAGAGATAGGGAGAACAGCTATTAGGATTTTAATGTATAGAAAAAGGGGTAACTAACAAAGGATTTTATTACAAGAGTAAGGCTTTTTAGCAGTTGTTTTATGTCACGCAAGATGGAGATGGGACAAGAAACATGACTATGTAGTTCAAAACGAGTCAGTCATTTAAAAAAAAGACAGAAATGAATGTTTTTCCTGTACCTAGTTGCAATTCTAAAAACTGTATGGAAGATTTGGGTATAGCTGAGCTGGTCCTGTTCCTGTGTCTTAGGGAAATGTTTGCTCAGTAGGTGGAGTTTGTGGCCAAGGGCACTAGTAAAGAGTACCATTGCACCGAAGGGACTTTTTTGGGATGCAGAAGCGATTGAATAAACCAGGTTCTCAAAATGTGTGCTAGTGGTACAAAAGTTTTCTCTGAAGGCATGATTATTCCCTCTGCTCCACCACCCCTTTCCTGATTAGCTAAACTTACAACTTAGTGTGGTTACACCACAGTTTGGGTGACTGGAGATCATGATTCAAGGACAGATTCCAAAACTGCTGTCTTGGGTCATGGTGGCAAGGGTTAAATAATGGGACAACTCTCAGAGAGGGTTGAGATTTGCATCTGGTGGGAAAAGATAATAAAGAAGCATAAGATGGAAAGTCACAAAACATTTGCTACTGGAGGGAGAAGTCAAGCAGGAAGAATTATATAAAGGGAAAACAATGGGAGTAGATGGGAAGGAAACATTTCACAGTGCAATTTTAGGATTTTTCTTCTCTACAGTGTTGATGCCAAAATTCCCTCCTAGCTACGCTTCTACCTTTTTTTATAACCTCATTGTCAGCGGGATCAACATAAAAATTAAGTAGATCCACTTGAAATAATATTTTTTATGCAATGCTAGAGGGGTTCAGATAATTTGTTTTACCATAAAGCAAACAGATTCTGTTGCATGTGTGTCCAAGGCCTTTAGTGTGCGAGTGCTTGTTTACGGTGCTCAAGAATAGACAGTCTCCTGCAGTCAGGTTTATTATTAACTTAGTCTTGATTTCTGTACAGTTTGAATAATTGTGTGTACTCAGCATATAAAAACTCATGTGTTCTACTGTTTAAATATTTACACAATTGGTGTTTTTCTAGCAGCTTCTTAAACTAATCTTTTGGAAGAATGTAATACTTGGGTACCTTCAGAAGTGTAGAAGCTGTTGTGTTAGTTTTGATAAAGGTTAAATGTGTAATTTTCTCTTTATAGTACCTTATACTGTACTATAGCTCTATATTCTTAATAAAATGTGTGGGTTACTTTTACATGTAAAATTGCAGTGTTTTACATGGCCTTTGTTGTAGGTGATGTAATAAGCCACTATCCCTAACGTGGTTTTAAGATTGGGCTTTTAGTTTTTCCTTCTTTAAACAATAGCCCCCATTATTTCCTCTCTAAACTTCAGCTACAGCACTAGTAACTTTGGATAAGTGAGTAAATTTGGTTTCATTCTATATAGTGATTTAGTGTCCCTTATTGTTTGAAGTAATGATTCATATACATGTCTGTATGTACACCCAACCCTTTCACCCCACCCAAAAACAGTTAATCTACCCATTGGGTTTATTTGCACAGTTCCTTAGTCTCATTGAAATCAATGTCTGTAAAGGTCCTTCTGGGTCACTAGATCCAGCCCTACTCAGAGCAAGCAGGCTGTAAAGTGATCAAGCTCTACTTCCACAGTCTTTGAAGAGTGGTGAGCCTGCTGAAAGCCAAAACTGGCAACACATCCCAGCCTTTTTCAGGTCAGAGCAAAACAATCTTCAAGGAAAAAAGGCCCTTCAAAAAAGTCTTGTCAGTGTGTTGTGTCTGATGTGTTGTTTAGTTTTTTGTTTGTTGTTTTATTTTTGTTTTTAGGGTTTTTTATTTTAATGTTTGAATTCGAGCCCAATCAGAAATGCTTATTCTAATTGTACTACTGTGTAAGATTTACTGAACTTGCTGAGCTTCAGGCACTGTAGAAATGGACAGGTAGCATGCCATTAGCACATACCCCCAGCCAGGCAGGCTGCTTACAGCCTAAACTGCAATTTGCTTGCTTTGTTACCTGCAGATGTTGGAGGCTGATTCTGGTGTCCTGTGTATACCTTAGGTGGGACTTGCTTTTTTCTAAGACTTGTCAAATCGCCAGGGTTTTGATATTTGATCCAAAGGTATTGAAAACATAGTTGTGACTTAGTATTTCTTACCTACTGATTTGCTGGGTTAATAGTTTGTCTAGCTTGTTTTGAAAGGACGTATTAAAGATCATTGAGGAAGGGACTGGAAAAACATAGGATCTGTACTCTTCATATAAATATCTCAAAACAAGATGATCTCATTCAGTGTTGTGGTAACACCTGCATGTGAAAATAAAAAGTCAGCTGTGTTCCTCTGAATCTGAACTCTGAATGTCTTGTAGCATGTAAATTAATTTATGACATCCAGCCAGAGACTTCAACTTGTTTATTTCTCCCTTGTTGGTCTAGGTAGGGCTACCAAGTTAAATTGCTGTTCTGCAGATTAAATAGACTTAACTTTAAAGTTGGAGTTGCACTGTGTAAAATATTGGAAAGAGCTAATAGATAAACTCCGTACTGCTGTCGTTGTGATTGAATGCTTCCAACTTACAGATCTCTAGTAATTATCAGCACTTTGGATGGACGAATTGCTGCGCTGGATCCAGAAAACAGTGGGAGAAAACAATGGGATCTGGATGTGGGATCAGGTTCTCTTGTGTCGTCCAGCCTCAGTAAACCAGAGGTAAGGCTCAGTCTCTTTCCTGATTAAATCTTTAAAAACAGAATTTTCTGTAATAGAACTAATGCGACTTTCTCTGTACTTGATAGATATTAAATAATGTAGCAAACTTAGTATGGATAAAGTTTGATGGCTGTTCTCAAACTTTTTTTGGAGTGCTTACATCATGTTGCCATTTCAAACTAGAATGTGTCAGCATTTTAGTCTTGTGATTGACATGTGATAACTTTCAAACCAAGTGATGTAACTCAGTTTGGGATTTGTATGCAATTGCTGATTGAAAATGAGTTATTTGTAATTTGAATCAAATGAAAGGATTGTCTGCTTTGTATTACTACAGTATTTTCTGGCAAGTACTGACTTTTTTTTTCCCTTAAGAAAAGCAAAAGTCCTTGTGACTTAACAATTGAACAAAGGATTACTCGTTTGGGTTTTTTATATATACTAGAAACATACTGCTTATGAAATAGAGTGTGTTAGCTATGAAATAGTGCTGAAGGTCACCCTGAACTACCAATCAGTAAAGGGTTGCATCACTTCTTGCTGATGAAGTGTAAGAAGGAAATATAAAGAGTTAAATTTATTGTTTGGTGCTATTTCCATTTTTCCATTGTCAGTTTGAATAAATTTAGGCTAGAAATTAGAAGGAAGGTTTTGCCTTTTTATTTTATTTTTTTTTTCCCTGCACTGAAGAAGTGATGTCCATGAATCATTCTCTCCTAGGATAAGGAGGAGTATATATACCAACTAAGAGATAGTTTGTGGTGATGAGAAAGTACAGTCCTTTGGCGTTTGGATGGTAGGATTTGGTGACCAGTCCTATATTATGCTTTCACATGATGAACATCAGGGAGTGAAAGTTGAATTCAGGGGTATTCAGACAGTATGAGCTTCTTCCTTGTGATTCTTTGTTGCTGTCTAGATTATAAGACCTCAGTTTCAGTATAAAGAAGTCCAAGGTGAGATTTGGTCTGTTGCTGTGGTAGTGTGAGAGCTAGTGATAAGTATCTCGGATTGTAAAAGACAATGAAAATGTGAATGTTAACTCGTGTTTCTTTGTTCCCAAGAGAGAATTTTATTTACAGATGCAACTTTTTGAGTCTTGTTCAGATGTAGTTTGTGTCTAAGATGTATTTTTGTGTTGAAGAAAAAAAACACTGTGGGAAAGAACTTCCTTTAAAACGTCCTAGAGCAGAATTTAAAAGAATAGAAATCTGTAAAAAGAACTATAAAGAGGAAGGTGCCAGTTGTAAACTGTGGTCCTTCACATATGTTTTCAGTACTAGATACTTAAAATATTGTCCTGTTATCTGTTGTTGCTGCAAATAGTTTCTAATGAACACTGTGAAAATAGAACAACCAGTTATAAAACACACATTTAAAATATGTGCAAATATAAATTTCATATTTCAGTACAAATTAAGACATGAGCTCAAGTTTTTTAAAGCTGTCAAGAAGTCCAGCTTTTAATATTGTAGAAGAGTTTCTGCAAATCTAGATTTTGTTGCTCAACTTACATGTCTGGAGGTTTGATAATTTCCAGTGTGGTACGGTTGTAGAAACTAAAGGTTGATGTGTAGACATCAAAAATTGTAATTTGTCCATGCAATGTTTAATTCCCTTTTGTGGCTACAAGTTTACAGTTGCGTTTTTATGATTCCCACAACTTACTAAGAGCATTGTTAGGCATATAGGAAATTTTCAGAGGGGCTTTCTGATTGTTGTATTTGTACAACTGTGGCCAAAGACACTGATGGATTTTGGCAGTTAAGATGCAGAGCCTACGAGAGAACTAATTTTGGAAGTAACAGCTTCTAAAAGGCCAGAATGAAGTTTTAAGTGTTATGAATGTAGGCCTTTTTAGACTTGCTGTGATGTAAACAAATGCTGTTAAGATAAGGCAGAATTTAACAAGAAACACAAGTGATGAATATTCCAAATAAGCTATTTAAATATTTAATCTGATGTCAGTATCAGCTGAAAGACTTCATGTGGGAAATCTAGATACCACGTGAGTGAGTAATTGGCCTCATTAAAGTTGTTGGGACAACTCTGGTTTGGGTCAAAATATTAAATTTCCTAAAGTCTCAGTCTGTCATCTTCCCACTCTACAGTATTTCCTCTCCGATTTGGGCATGTGGCTTGTTAATTTTTACTCTCTATAACTATTGAGGCTTTTTCTTCCTCTTCCAACGTTTTTGAGGTAAAAAAGGCCTCTGTTCCTGCAACCACAACACTGTCTTCATCATAAATCTGCATTAATATGCAAGTTAACCTACATCTTCTTGCAAGAAATGGCAGATGAGAAACTTTTTGCATTACACTTGTGGTGTTAAAGATTTGTGTTCTTTAAGAATGAGGACAGTTGTGCTTCTGTGTCTTAATTGTTTTGGTGAGGTGGTTTTTTTTAACTATCTTGAGTGAGAGTGCAGTGAGCTGTAGTTCCAGTTCCTGCTGTGAAAGCATCAATATAATTTCCAACTAGCTTTTAAGAGAAGACATTAGATCTTCAAACTTAATGTTTAATAGAATAGTAGGTGATACCTTTGCCTAACTGTAAAATGTCAACTTGGCTGTCTGGAGCTTGTGTATTAATTAGGAAAGTGAGGTAGTAAAATCTCAAATGTACCAGCAACTCTGTCAAACACTTCAGATCTTGAAACTACTGCTTACGATACTGACAGGTGAGATGTTCATCATTTGTCATGTGAACAGATCAATTAGAAAGGAAAGGCTGCTGGAACTACTAATTGTGTGTCTGGGTAACTAAAATAGTAAAATTCATTCCTTAGCTCTAAGTTCTAACATAACCAATTACAGTTAGGTTGCCAAGGCTGAAAAGTTATGACTCTGTTTCAGTCTTGTGCATCAGAATTAAAACCCTTTGTTTTCTGTTTTCCCCATCCATTGTGTTAAAATGAAGAGCCCTGCTCTATAAAAGCTGTATGTTTACAACTCCAAGATTTCTTGTTAGTTGCACATAAAGATTACTTGTTCAGAGTAAAGTCATTGAACCTCAACTTTTCTAAAAGGCAGCTTACTTTTAAGGAAAACATTTTAATTTACTCTTTTAAAATTTAGCTTTGTAATGAATGCATCGTTTGTACTTAAACAGAAGAGAATATTTTTAGGAGAATCAGCCTGTTAAAATAAAGATGTTTGATCATAGTGAAAATAGAGAACTGCCTCTCAAGAAGTGGAAATGATTCACAGCACATCATTACGACACTGTTGTCGTTTGCTAATGAGGGTGATGTGTTCTCTTACCTGAGTAGCTTTATACTAAAATACTTAACAGGCTTCCATCTCTTTTATGAGGAGAAATGAAAGTGTGATCATGCCTGTTTAATAAAATGACTGGCCAGTAGTGACTAGCATGACTGATGGACCCGGGCCCGGGTGGTGCTGGAGAAGAGATGGAGACGGGGAAAAAAAGAGCCTACTGTGGGCTGGATAAATAGTAGAGATACTCCTGTGAAAAAGCTGGTATCTGATGTTTGATGTGAAAAGGAGAAAGGAGAAAATAAGTAGGGTACTTGATGGTGATGCTTTGAGAGTAACAGCTTAAAAATACAGTCACGACTGTGACATGATTTTTCTTTGCACTGTCAGGAACACTGGAGGGAGTTCAGCCTGACAGGGCAGCTCCAGTCATAATAGTTTCAGTGCTCCGGATAGAGGCTGCACTGGGATATACTCGATAAAAGTAGCTGCATTGGCTCATGATTTGGCTGTTACAGACTAATCCCTAAGTAAGCATCTTATTTCCTTATTTGAGAGGTTGAGGATCATGAGACAAAATGAGTTTCAGTCAACAACGCAGACATTTATTGCAGTCATGGTAAACATACCGCCATATCGTGGAAAAATGAAATAATTGGGTTATGTCATGTCACATGCTCTCAGTATCTCTGAGTTGCATTGTATATAAATTAAATTCTTGCCATTTTTTGATTGTGACGCAATAAAATAAACTTTTCTACAATGTTAGACATGTGTGATCTTTTTCTGGACACGTGGCACAATTTTGTGGATTAGCTCAGTATTATTATTTTTTTCCTCAGAAAAATGTGGAGATACAAACAAGTTCTATACTGAAGACAGGTGAAAACTAATTGCTTTGTAGGCAAAGTGAACCCATAGATACTATTAGCAGATTGTTCCTTTTTTTTTGCCTGTTGGAGAGGGGAGACTGTTTAGAGCAGTGAGTTGGGAAAGGATTTTGAAATCTCCAAAGCTCCACTAGTGATGTGATTTAATGTATGGTATGAATGTATCTTTTTTTACGCACACCACACCCACAACACCCCACCACCTTCCCCCGCCATCAGCATCATAAACATCATAAACTGCAGAATCAAAGTAGTTCTACTCTGGAGTGTCCAAGCGCCTGGGAATCACTTTAGGCTACTGACTGCCTGCATTTTCTTGCGCATTAGATAAGGCAACCTCTATACCCAGTCAAACCACAGAAAAACTAAAAGCAGTCCTAGGTCATTCTGGGAATGCGGGAAGAAATTCAGCAACTCTCATCCTTTGACCTCCTGCACTTTGGTGCAGAAGAAATTGAAAAACCCACGCTGAAGTGGGTCAGGGCAAGACCAGAGGTCAAAATGCCCTCTGAGGGGCTTTAATTGTGATGTCTGGATTCTTTTATGTACCCTCCTGGAGGTTAGGAGAGTGTAAATAATTTAACAGTCTCTTTGAAAGAGAAATCTTGTGACATCAATTTTAGGAATGTCACACCCACCACTTAGGGCACCCCTGCACCTAGCCTGAATAAATTTCATTAGCCTGAATAAAAATCAGGCTTTTGTTTGATCCTTAGCTTTTCTACTTTTTCTACAGTTACTTTTCAGTTACATCACTGCTAAAAACCCAAGATATGTTTGTTTTGGGCGTAGGTGAGGAATACTTAAGACTGTCAGACTCGTTTGAGTATTTTTGCTTCAAAGGTTATTATATAGCAGCTGTTGAATACAGTGCTGAGTATTACGAAATTCTATTAAACCAGTATAAATCTGTTGTGACACTGCTAATAGTCACTGGACATAACAAAAGGAGATCCATTTCAAAATACACAAGCGTTCTGAGACAATGGCTTTCTCTCTGGGTTCTACTTAAAAATGAATGGGTCTGTCTAGCCTCACTGGTGTTAACTTTTAATGTACGTTAAAACATCTGGCATGGGACACATGAGCAATGGAAGCAATCTTTCCTGCTTAGCACTTGGAAGAGTCTTAGGGCACTGTACAGGCTGCTTGCAGGAGCAAATGCTGTGCAGTGGGGTCAGACTTCCATATACAGAGAATAAGAAGTTGGTTCTCTTAAGCTTTTGGTTGTATGCAAGACTTTCTAAAGTGAATTTTTACTCAGGGAAATAAAGAATGACATTTACAGCATTAATAGAAATTTTTAAAAAGTTACTTTCCAGCTGTAATATATTGTGACCAAGTGTAAAGCCCTGAATTGTCACTCTGTTAACGCAAGCAGACTGTAAATCAATGGATTTGATTTTGAGGTGACTAATCTGGGGGAAATCTGTTTCCTTGCAGATTAGGTGGTATGATCTCAGTTGTCTGGCAGGGTATGCTAGTAGAGTTCCTTGTGTCCTGTAGCTGATCCTTATTTTTGTGTGCTACTAAGACAGATGTAGGACCACTAGGCACGCTGATAGCTAAGGTATCATTCCTATAGAAGAAGGCTAGCACAATTTCTCCATTGTATAGGTTTTCTACAACAGAAATGGAATTAAACTGTACTAAATGAAATACAAGATGTGGGAATTGATAGCGACAACTTTGTTGGGGGCGATCAGCTCAAAACTGAGAATACTGTGTACTAAGCGATCCTGTGACACGTTATCATCTTGATTCCTCTGCAGGGAAAGGTAATGTGATCCTGTGTTGCCTGTGGGTAGAGAGAGAGAGATAATGTCTTAAATGGTCCTGGAAAAGCTCATAATGAATAAGAAGTGAGTGTCCAGAATTGTACTTCAAAGGAAGATAAATTCTAATTGCAATTGAGACAGAGAAAGTTTATTAGGGCTATCAAGGAGAGTGGAGCCTGTGTTTGCAAGAAGAGCGTAGATGTGACTGCTCTTTAACTACACAGATGTATTATCATTCCTGATGGCACAAGTGGTTATTTTCATTTCTGTTGCTGGAAATGTGCAGTGTGCATGGCCATAAGGAGGCTTGCGAAACATGCTGGAGAGATCTGTGAATTTCTGAGTTCAGATCTTTGCTGCTTTCTTGGTGACACAAAAAGCTGTAATTTATAATTATAAATTATTATGGGCTTCTGTAAGGCCTTTGACACGGTGTCCCGTCCCCCCCCCCCAACAACTTTCTCTCTATATTGGAGAGAGATGGATTTGAAGGTTGGGCTCTTTGTTGGGAAGAGAATTGGTTGGAGAGCCATATCCAGATTCTATCCGTCAACAGCTCAATGTCCAGATGGAAGTCAGCCACAAGTGGTGTCCCTCAGGGGTCCATATTGGGACCAGTATCACTAAACATCTTTATCAATGACACACACAGTGGGATTCAGTGCACCTTCAGCAAGTTTGTGGACAACACCAAGCTGAGTGGTTCAGTTGACACACCTGAGGGACAGGATACCATTCAGAGGGACCTGAACAAGCTCAAGAAGTGGGCCCACGTGAACCTTGTGAGGCTCAACAAGGCCAAATGTGAGGTCCTGCACCTGAGTCAGGGCAAGCTCCAGTATCAATACAGTCTGGGGGCTGATGGGATTGAGAGAAGCCCTGAGGAGAAGGACTTGGGGTGCTGATGAAAAGGTGGATATGACCCAACAATGTATGCTAACAGCACAGAAGGCTGACTGGGCAGCATCAAAAGAAGAGTGGCGAGCAGATCAAGGGAGGTGATCCTGCCCCTCTACTCATGGTCCTCCTGAGACCCCACCTGGAGTACTGTGTTCAACTCTGGAGCCTTCAGCACAGGAAAGACATGGACCTACTGGAATGAGTACAGATAAGGCCACAAAAATGATTAGAGGTCTGGAGCACCTCTCCTGTGAAGTCAGGCTGAGAAAATTGGGGGGTTTCAGCCGGGAGGAGACTCCAAGGAGACCCTGTTGTTGCCTTTCAGTACGTAAAGGGAGCTTATAAGAAAGATGGAGACAAACTTCCTAGCAAGGCCTGTTGTGATAGGACATGAGGTAATGAGGTAGATTTAGATTAGAGGAAGACCTTTTACAACGAGGGTGGTGAAGCATTGGAATGTGTTGCCCAGAGAGGTGGTAGATCCTCCATCCCTGGGAACATTCATGGTCAGGTTGGATGGGGATCTCAGTAACTGATCTAGTCAGAGATGTCACTGCTCATTGCAGGGGAATCCAGACTAAGGGACCTTTAAAGGTGCCTTCCAGCCCACACTATTCTACGATTCTTCTGAAAATAAAATTCCAATGATGTTTAGTGGACAAAAAAGTAATTGGTAAAAAACCTAATTATTTTAGAATATTTGGATAGCTAGAAGCTGTGCTAGGAAATGCAACTGAACTTCTTAATGTGAAGTAGTAAACCTGTGGAGGGAGAGGAATTGCTGGCAGATGCCTCGGCTGAGTTAGTGGTTAGCATGATGCAGCATCGTGATTTTTGTTGGGGTAACAAGTAGGGCTGTTGTTTAGATAAGTGGTCTTATGTGTATATCAAAACTGCACATCTTCAAACGCAGCCATCTTAGTTCAATGTCTTGTTCAATTAAAAAAAAAAAAAAACCAAACAAAAGACTTACTATAATTGCAGCTTGGTGCCTTTCTCGCTGACACTTGACATCATTAACACTGATAAAGCTCTGATAAAGTGTTGACATGTTTCTTCTAACTTGTACTGAAAGGATGTTTGTGGGGACAACATTGTCCATTATGAGACACGTGGGAAGGTACAGAATGAGATCTTGTGGTTTGTATGATACTGCACTCTCAACCCCTATCCTCACAAGTTATGCTGTACCTTGAACAAAGCCAGGAAAATTTCTCAGTCAGTCTGGGCTAGTGTTTATCACCAGCTTTCATTTGCCACGTTTACAGATGTGGTCAGAATGCATTGCTGCAAATCTTGGAAGAGGCATTTGCCATTGGCTTGCTGTCTCTGTTGTTTAGCTATCTTTATAGTAGCTTGTAATTTAATTACGTATGGTACACTGCACGTTTTCTATTGGCTGTTAAGCAGTTCTGGTGTTTACAGTTGCTAAAATGCATCAATTCTAGTGATACCTAGACAAATACTTGTTTCAGCACAGGGAACGGTTACCTTAGCTATTTGGAGCTCAGCTGCCTAAACCAAAACAAAGTCCTGCATCTGGATCATGGCAATCCCAGGTGCAAATACAGGTTAGGTGGAGAGTGGCTGGAGAGCGGCCCTGAGGAGAAGAACATGAGAGTGCTCATGGATGAGAAGCTCAACATGAGCTAGCAATGCATGCTGGTAGCCCAGAAGGCCAACCACATCCTGGGCCACATCAAAAGAAGCATGGCCAGCAGGTCGAGGAGGTTGGTTCTGCCCCTCTTCTCTGAGCTGGAGAGGAACTGTTTGTCAGGGAGAGTAGTGATAGGACAAAGGGTAATAGTTCTAAACTGAAAAAGGGGAAATATAGATTAGATACTAGAAAGAAAGTCTTTACTGTGAGAGTGGTGAGGCACTGGAACAGTTTGCCCAGCGTTGTGGATGCCCCATCCCTGGAAGTGTTCAAGACCAGGCTGGATGGGGCATTGATGAGCAACCTGGTCTAGTGGGAGGAGATGTCCCTGCCTATGGCAGGAGGGTTGGACCTCGATGATCTTTAAGCTCCCTTCCAACTGTAACCATTCTGTGATTCTATGAAAGTGATCTATTCTGCCCTAAAGCTTTTTTGCGCTTTCAGCCTGTATCTTTGTAAAAGAAAGTGCCTGCTTCAAGTGCTAAGCATTTTAGACAGCTTAGCAAATAATTCCTCTTGCAGCACACTCACTGACATTTCATTTCCGAATTTCTTCTGGACTTTCTCCTCTATATGCAGGTAATTATTAATCTTCCTGTCATAGTCACGGCATGTTTCCTACTCTGTACTTTCTTCCTATCCTTGAAAAAGGAGACTGTGCACTTGCTGTTCTCTGGTCTCCTGTAGTGGGCTCTACTTTCCTATAGGAGTTGCTCTGTGACTTAATTTTTCAAGATGTGGACTCTGTGTCCTTATCTTAAACACCCTGTCCAGGCAGGGCCAAGGGAAGAAACATAGAAGAGCCGGTGGAGATCAGCTTAAATCCTATACCCCTGAAGTGACATGAGCTTCTGATATTGCACATTGTCTCTGAAGAAAAGCATCTTGCTTAGCTCCCAGGTGTTGCTATAACAAATAATGTTTGTATAATGCTATAGCAAATAATGTTGCTATAAGAACCCAGGTAGCCCACAATAAAGCTTTGTGGGAGGTGGGGATGGACTGAAATCATCTTAGAACATCCCGATGCTGGAACAGTAGCAATTTTGATGTGATGGCTAATGACCTCCTGTGCAGGGCCTGTTTCTGTAGAGGCAACGTTCTGGGTGATTGTCACTTTCTTAACTATGTTCTCCCTTAACAGCTATTAGTTTTAAGGAGCTCAGTTGTAGCAGCTCTGGTTTGTCTCAGAAAGGACTGCTCTTAAGTTCCATAAGGCTGTTGCAGTCTTTTCTTATTAATAAAACTTGCCATGTTAAAGAGGGGGATGGAATAATGTCAAAATAAAGTCTTTCTTAAAGCACCATGCGAGGGTTTTTTAAGAACAGTTTTTAAAAGTCTGTTACCATGGCAGCAAAGCAGGCTAGCATGTCTGTAGTCAAAACCCCAAATCTTGTTTGACTATTCATTAAAGTAACGATGGTATTTTAGTTTCCTGGTTTGCAGAAGAAGGGTCTGTTTGATTGCATAGCAAACAGTACTGGGAACCTGATCTCTTCTGAAGCTGGGGCGATTTAGTTAAATCACTCTGGTTCCTCTGTTTCCCTGCATGGCTGCTCAAGGGAGGGCAGAGGACAGAGTAGGACTAACTCTTTTAATGGCAAGCTCAAGATGAACAAGATACTGTGCCCCAGTCACTGGAAAGGAGAGTATAGTTCTCAGGCGATTGTGCTGCTGTCATCTGTTGCATTTTACACTGTTTGTGTACAAGACAGTTTTGTCAGAACCATGGTAGCTTACATCTGATCAGATTTATAAGATTTGAAGTGTAGAATCACAACAGAGATACCAACTGTAGCTATGTAATAAAGTTGGTGGAAGGATGCTGCAGGTGTTGCTCTGAGGAGAGAGAAGAAAGAGTGTTTTCAAACAAGTTCTCTAGTACTCATCCAGGCACAGGATTACAGCATCACTTCATGCATTCATCCTATACAAAGCACAGGGCCTTGAAAGTTATGTTTGTGACATATTCTCTAACCAATGAAAAATGAGATGAAAACTACCAGCCTGTTGGAGTATGAACAATGGCGGAAGGAGAAGAAAGACCAAAATAGATATAATCTTCTGTCATAAAGATCTTAATGTAAATGGGAGAGAGGATTGGGTTTGGTCCCTTGGCAGGTTCTGTGAACTGTTACTGGCTGAGCTGTATGACCTGGTGATTAAAAAAAATCATTCTGAGGTTCAAGAAACACCTACACTCACTGTTGCTGTGCAGAGCTGGTGTGCCCAGCTGGTGTGCCCTTCTGGTGTGTTACACCCCAGCTAATATGAAATCTATTTCCATGGCTTCTCTAAACTGCTGCTAAAAGCGCAGGCTGGCTTTTACCTCTTCACAGGAGGAAGGCCACATAATCCTGCCTCCATAAACTACTCTATAACACACTGTGGTTCATTCCATGTCTGTGTGCAGCCTTTCTTAAAGTCCAGGTTTTGAAGACAGTCTGGGTGCGTACGCTGGCTAACAGGATCAGGAGGTAGTCAGGGATGGGTATGTACTTTGTAAACAAGTGTAGCACTGAGATGAAAATTAATGCCATTCACAAGAAAGAAAGTTTTTTCTAGACAAAACAACCACCTGTCTCTTGGTATTTCCTGTTTCAGCTTCCTCATTGCCCATGAACACATCTCAGAAGGTCATTTTGCTGATGTAAATCTCGGACTCCCCGTCGCAGTCAATTTTTTTCCTACTTGACTGGTTAAACAGCACTGTATGCTTAGAAGAATACTTTGTTCTTATGCCAGTGCTGTAGGCAGAGGACTGGCTTAACTCGACAGCTTTTGTTTTTCAAAAAATTGTACTCATGCCTGGGTCTCTGTTATCTTCTTAACAAAGCACTGATGTTGTGGGCTTTGCAGAAAGTTTGAAGAAGAATACCTCCTTAGGTTTTAGCTGGCTCCTTCATCCCAATGTACTCCTGCTTGATCAGGCTCTGCCTGTTAGTACAGTATGCTCTCGTCCTTGTTAGGACCCTGTGCTTCAGGATTTCTGCAGGCAGCTGAAGGGAAAAAACAGATGAACCAAGATCCTGAAATCCAAGTTGAACAGAGAAATAACCTCTTATGTTGGAAAAAAATCATAAACCAAAAAAAAAATCATTGTGCAGTTACTTCCCTGTGTGTGTAACAAAAAAGGGCAGATGATAAATCAGTTCTAGGCCAACCTGAAGTACGGACATCTCAAGACCTTGTTCTGTATGTATACATATATATGTGTATGTATGTACACGTAACACTTGAAACATCTGTAAACATTGATAGTAAGGTTACCTGTATTACTGCATGCCAATGCATTTCTTCAAGAAATGTTAAACATGTGGTGATTGCTTTCTCTTTCCCAGATTTGTTTGTGCAGACTTCTGTTGTTGCCCTTAAGAGTGAAGTTACCATATGTGGCTTTTTATGTGTTATCTACATTAATTTTCAAGGGTCTTTAAAAGACATAGTTCTCACTGAGAAGTGGCTTTCTTAAGAACATGCCTGATGTTGGCTATGACCCAGTTTGTTAAAATGAACCTATTGTAGAGATATCATAGAGGGGAAAAATCCCCAGTAAATTTAAGATCATATAGGTTAGTCTTAGAAACTGGAATGAAGCTCTCATAGTTTATAATGAGAGTAAGGTTTGAAAACCACAAACTGAAGTGTTTGAAAAACATGAAGATGTAACACTTCCTATTCTAAGGAAAATATTTTACTTGTGCTTCGTTATTTCCTTGGAGTCACTGGAAAACATAGCCCATCTGAAACCGATAATATTGACTGGTTTGGCACCAGACTTGTCTCAGATGTGCCTGCACGTGAGCAGGCTTGGTTTTTGCTTCATATGACAAAGAGTGTTAATCACGGAAATGAATGTCACACTTACTGTTAAACAGCTTGTGGAAGCTTTAGTGCTTCAGTTTGTTTTCATATGTGTTTACACTTTTTATTTCCTTTCTTCGTGGTTTTTTTTTTGGTGGTTTTTTTTTTCTTCCCCCCCCCCCGCTGGAAATCAGTAGCTTTCTTCCTGCACCAATCAGCCTGCCATGGAACCTTGCGTGCAGTGCCCTCCTTTCCAGTAAAGAGTCTAGACAGCAAATTCCCTGGTAGCGTATGCCATTTCAGATCGTTATGCCTTTTTGCTTTTTTGTGAGGGCTTTTTAGAAACTGCATTACCTCACCCGTCGGCCTGGAGATTGAGCAGCCAGCGCTGCTGATAGGGCTGCAGCACCCCGTGCCGAGCCAATGGAAAACTTCAGCTTCAAACTCTTAATGAGCAAAAGAGCAGCATCTCATTTAGGGCTCGATAGTTAATGTGGGTTGATTTTTTTGGTGTTTTTTTTTTTTTTAAGTGTTACTTCTGAAAGACAAGCCACTTAACAATTATGTGCCATATTGCTGACCAGTGAAGCTGAACAAATAGCTATTTACATTGACAGATCAGAGGAATGTGTAAGTGCATCGTGGTAACCTACATTTTCTGTGCCAAGAGATTTGCAGCTGACTGCCTGGGTGACTCACTCCTTGGATTAGGAGATGAGGTAATGCTTTAGAGATACAGGGTGATGTCATTCCTTTACCTGAGCTGCATGCCGATGCTAGTTGCTAGTACTTTCAAGGAAAGTCCCTTTGCTGCTTCTGATGTACTAGAGAATGAGCTGCATAACTCGGGTAGGAGGTGTTATTCATAATGTCTTTCTTAAAGCATCTGGCCAAACTGTTCTTTTAAAGGATGTCAGCACAAGTGACCACAAATGCTTTTTGTTATGTGTGTTTGTGGCCACCTGCAAGTGTGCACATTTGCATACCTGCCCCATTCTTCAAATAAAGCTATTTTAGTAAAAGAAAATCTTTGTGGTAATCAGGCACAGTCTCTTGTCAGTGCCGTGTCACATAATCTCATTTATAGGTACATTCATCTTAAAAGAAGGTGGTGGGGTTTTTTTCTTCTGTTGTGAAGTACCATGTTTGTGATGCTTAGTAACTGAAATATGTAGCATACAGTTACGGTCAGTTTAACCCTATCTGTTCATACTCTGGCATTGTCCTTCGGTGCAATTGCTCTTTTCGCTACCTGCACTCCCTTTCCTGATGTGTTTGTGGACAGCTGTTGTGTCATTCCTCAGCCCTTTGCTACCAGTGTCACTCAGGTCATATTGCACCTGTAGCTGCCCTTGAGGTTGGGAGCACAGGCAGGTGATTAGCAGAGCTGACTGAAACAGTCTCGTCTGTCCTCTGCAGCTTGTGGGGACTGACGTTTTAACAGATGAACAGGCAGTGCCCCACTGTCAGGGAATTTTGGGAGGCAAACAAGCCATGACCTGATTTGACCCATATCTTGGGAGTGAGTATACAAGTGTGTGTTGCTGAGTGAGCTTCATGCATGTTGTGAATTTGGGTGTATGGTTCCCAGACGTGGCCAGCGTTTTTTGCCTGTTGTTTGCTAGTGGAAAATATCTTACTCAGGCCCTGGAGCAAGAACTGAAGGGCAATGGAAATACTTATTGTGAGGCGTGTCACACTATTCCCAGAGCTCGCAGTTACCTACCAAGAGCCTCCCTTGCTCAGCAGTGATTCCTGGGCAGTTTGCACCTACACCTCCTCTCTTCACAAATGGATGGGATGCCCTGCAGGCCTTTGAGCATGCTGGGTTACAAAGCCATTGCTGTTGTGGCTTCCAGCAAGCACATCTGGAAAGTCTGAACTTGCAAGTGGCTGTCTAGCTGCCACTGGCAAACATGTATTTGACTATGCTATATGAATTCAGCTGACTTACGGCCAGTAGAATTTTTTGACTTGAAGGTCAGTTGGTGGCTGGGTTTGCTGGGTTTGGGCTCTGTGTACTGAAACTGTGGTACAGGAGCTGGTTTGGCTTTTGTATATTTGGAAAGCTGATTATAAAAAGAACCTTTGCTGTTCATTCTTATTTACATATGGAATATCTCACATTACATGGGCCTACAAACTACTTGCAGGTATTTGGACCATCTGCAGGAAGAAAATTTACAAAGGATTTATTAATGCAAAGTAACAGCTGCATAGACTAAAATTTGTCATCAAAATTATTATGCATTTCTGAAAGAATATATTACAAAAACATTTTATTATATTAATCTTGTGTTGAATGTTTTAACAAGATACTCCAATATGGTTACAGCTGCAACTTTGGCACTGACATCTCATTTTTAAAAAGGTATTTTCCAAAATCTGCATGCTTTTGTTTCTCAAGATCACAAGGCTGCTCTTGAGTATGAAAGTTTATGTAAACCTTTGTTTGCTTTATTTTTCCACTGATCAGATGGTTTCTACAAATGACCCCTCCCCACACAAATTTTTGGTTTTTTGCTGGTTTATTTCTGTAAGCATATGTACAGAGCATGTGTCTGTACTTTCCCTCTCCAATAGTAGGCCATAACATGACATTTCTTGTGTATCACATCTCATACAATGTCTCTTTCGGGATGTTTGGCCTCTATTGCCATAAGGTAAATATTTGGGAGGGAAAGAACATACCTCATTTTGTTTTGTAAAAAAACTTCACAGCTGCTCTCAGAGGTTTGTTTTTATCATCTCTTCAATTACACATTGTGCTCCTGAGAGGAGTTTTTATTTTAATTGTCAGTCACCAAGCCAGAAAGCATCGGTGTTAGATCCTTTAGGGATCTTAAACACAGTCACTAGTATTGTCAACTAACTCACCTAAATTTTCTCTTTGAATGAGGTGTCAAACAGTGTGAGAAGAGGTATTGGTCAGGATGTGCTCATTTACAAAATCTGTCCTACCCTTCTGGTTTAGGTGATTCCCAGCTTTGCTTAGTACTGTTTGCTTATCTGTGACCCAGTTAGAGGAGTAAAAAGTCTCATGTTAGAGAGAATTCTAATCGTGCAGAAGATGTGGTTTCAGATCCTCATGGTAGTTCCAGAAATAATAGCCAGAAACCTTCTGGATCTTCTGTATGGCTTCATAGTACACATCTGTGCAATGGAGTCTGAGCAGGAATATTTTGTTTGAAGTGACTGATACACATGTACCATAAGTAGATTTAAAATCCTAACATGTAAGGTATCTGAATTTCCTGTAATGATGTTGTAAGATACTGCTCAAATGGACAGAGGTTCTGAAAAGCATTAAAATCTTCCATGTTAATCCATATCCTCAATAGCTAAGATTATGTGGATTACACTTTTTCACTGTTATTGATGGGCACAGCCACTGTGGCTCCACAGTATTAGTTATGGTCTATCATGCTGATAATGAGTTTCTTAATAAGTCCCTTAGTACTCATTGACAATGACTCATACTTCCGAACTAGGATATCCTTGAAAATCTCAGTGTAATGGATGAAATGCCATATCCTTGTGGAGTTTTTGATGGGTTTTTTGTTGGTTTTTTTTTTTTTGACGTGTGTTTAAGAAAAAGCCAGGCAAGTTTTAAAGAAACAGTATACTTAAACATAAGGAATTCAGGGAAGATGTTAGGGTTAATTGTCTGGAAAGGCAAAGGTGAAGTGTGAGCTCTGATCTCAATGGTAATTGCTCTCTGCAATTACATGGGCATAGGTATTCTGGAGTAGTGATTAGTTGTAAGCAAGTTCCCATAGAGCCTGAGCTTTCTTTTAAAACTAAATTCAGCATTCTGATTTAGAGAGAATGATTGATACTGTGTTTAGCAGTAAACTAGCTCTGGGGGGAAAAAAACACAAAACAAACATACAAAAATCCAATAATGAATAATTTTGACATTCAAAACCTACAATGTTGCTGTTTTGAAACTATCACAAATAATCTGTAGCACTTGCACTTTACCCAGTGGCTGTCTCTTCAAGAATGCTTCTCACCATATCATATTTTCTGTGGTTTGGATGAATATTAACCTATCAATTGATTGAGGTTTAAAATGTTATACTTAAAAGTGGAAGAAGTGTCACACACAGAACTGTTTTTTTAACTAAGAATAGTGAAATTGCTGGAGAGCAGCCCTGAGGGAATTGGGAGTCCTGATAAACAATAGGATGATCAATATGCCCTTGTGGCCAAGAAGGCCAATGGCATCCTGGGGTGCATCAAGAAAAGTGTGACCAACAGGTTGAGGGAGGTTATCCTGCCCCTCTATTCTGCCCTGGTGAGGCCTCATCAGAAGTACTGTGTCTAGTTCTGGGCCCCCCAGTTCAAGAACGACTGGGATCTGCTGGAGAAGGGTAGAACAGAGGACTACAAATATGATTAGGGGCCTGGAACATCTCTTATGAGGAAAACTGAGGGACTTGAGCCTTTTTAGCCTCGAGAAGAGAAGACTGAGGGGGGGATTTGATCAACACCTATAAATACTTAAAGGCTGGTTGTCAAGAGGAAGGGGCCAGGCTTTTTTCGGTGGTGTCCAGGGACAGGACAAGAGGGATCAGGCACAAACTGGAACTTAAGAAGTTCCATCTAAACCTGATGAGGAGCTTCTTTACTTTAAGGGTGGAGCCCCAGAACAGGCTGCCCAGAGAGGTAGTGGAGTCTACGTCTCTGGAGACATTCAAAACCTGTTTGGACAAGTATCTTATGTGACCTGCTGTAGGAGGACCTGCTTTGGCAGGGGGTTTGACTAGATGATCTCTTCTCAGAGGTCCCTTCCTACCCTATATCATTCTGTGATTCTGTGAAATGCGGATTTGGTTTGAATGCCTGAAAGTTTTCTGTCTTCAGTATGACTTTGAAAAATAGGACTCTGGGATATGAACCATAAAATAGAACACTGGAATTTTATACACTGTACTTATGCAGCATTTCTGTTTCCATTTGTGATCTCTGTGTTTTGATAACATTGCAGTTTAAATGGTTGCCAACCTTCAATTTATTATTTTAGGTATTTGGAAATAAGATGATAATCCCTTCCTTGGATGGGGACCTTTTCCAGTGGGATCGGGACCGAGAGAGCATGGAAGCTGTTCCTTTCACAGTTGAATCTCTTCTTGAGTCATCCTACAAATTTGGCGAGGATGTTGTCCTAGTTGGGGGAAAGTCTTTAACAACCTACGGGCTGAGCTCATACTCAGGGAAGGTAAGATCCCAAAAAGCTGACTGATGTATGCATGGTTCTAGTACTGTCTTGTAAGTGGGTTGCTCATGAGACTTAAACTGCAGTACAGCTCAAGCATACAACTGCACGGCACAAAAGAAAATCTTTGAGTTTCTTGAACAACACATGCAGCAGGCTGGGAGTGAGGCTAACACATGGTGCAGTTAGATGGTATGGCTGAGCCCCTCACTGCAATCTCCCCCGGCCTGGGAGCTCCTGCTGTATCCCCTGTGCTGGTTTTGATACCTCTCTCACCCTTTGCTAAGATGATTCAACTTGCTAACCCAACAGAAAACTGTTCACTTTCTATTGGATTAGTTTTGTGCCGGGCTAGCTGTAGCCAACTTAGCAAGGGGTCAAGGAGTGCCAGCACAAGGGAAGGGGCAGGGGTTTTGTGACCAGAGGTAAGTGAGGGGACAAATAAGAGATGACCATTTTCTATGAAGTGGGGAGAGGAGTTCAGCTTTATCATGTAGCTCTGCTTGAGGTAGACTTTACTGTTCAGCTTTCTTACTGCATATGAAAGAAAGCTTTAGGTGACACATTTTTCTGAACTAATGAGGAATGCCTTGTTAAAAACAAGGAAAACATTCAGCACATGCAAAACTTTTAAGATTTGTAGTTGTTGTCAGTGAGTTTGTGAACTCTTAGAAGAAGTTCTCCTTATATTTTAAAGTCATATGCAAAAGTTGAGTTGAAAACTAGTGGCTGACTAGTTCAGAAGATATTTTCTTCTGAAATCCATTGGCTAAATGTTGTATATTTTGAAAAAGCACAGAAGAAAAAAGGCCAGAAAAAGCACAGGAATTAATTGCATTATTCAGAGTCCTAGAGTTGTGATTCCCCTTGTAGTCTTTAATGTCAGATGTCATTAAAATGCTTGTAGATACTTTATGGAGTGAAGAATAGATATTTGCTAAGTAAGAAACATTGGTGCATTAAAAAAAAAAAAAAAAGTTAAAAAAAATAGGTTCAGTTAAAAATTTTAAGCTTCCAGTGTCTGTTTTCTGCAAAATCTGTGTTTTCATTTTGACCATACATTTTAATGTAGAACGCTTCTATGACATGGTGTAGAGTGATCACCAGTGATAAAGAGTATAGACTCAAGAGTTCATGAAATCATTTTGATTTCTTCATTGATAGGAGCACCATCAATTTCTTCATTGTGCATTTCTTCATTGTGCACCATCAGGCTGCTCCTCCCCAAGTATTCAGGAGGTGGAAATTTTGGTTTCTGCTTTGATTTCTGGCTTATGCTCACAATAATAAAGGTGCCTTGTAGAAGAAATAGTGCCTCACTGTTTCTTATTAAGAGTTTGGGTAGTCTAGTGTCTTTGGCAGTATGACGTCAATTCAGGCTTCCTAAAAGTGTGTTCAACTCCTTTTTGAAAATACAATTGCCCATATATATGATCCAAATTCTGTTTGAGTTTGGCACTGTTGCAAAGTCTGTGTGACTGTGAGGATTAAATACTGTCTTCTTTTTCCCATTAATAGCTGACATGGTAAAGGGGGGAAGGATCTGAGCTATTTTATATAAATCAGTAGTATTTTATTTGAAGCTAATAGAGTTATGCTGAGGCAACTATGATATGAAAGCAGAATTAAGCTGTGGGTCATGTAGGAAAGGTCTTTTGATGTCTATAGAAATAGTGGGAAAAGAGGGAGCTATGATTTCTTTCTGTTAGAAATAGAAATATATGCAAAATAGTCAAAAGGTAGTCAAAATAGCCCAAACTGTAGATTTACTATAATCTTTTGAAAATGCCATGTCTGAAAGGCGCTTATCACTTAAACCAGGCTTTTCAGCATCCCTCAAGTTGAGCATCTATAATCATGGAGCTTCAAACGCAAGACAAAAACGTGTTGAAAGGATTGTTAGATTTGAATATTGCTGGTGATTACATTTCTTTGCCTTGAAGTTCTTCAGAACTTGGAAGCACATGTGACTCTCTTGCTTTGCCTCTTAGGTGAAGTACATCTGCTCAGCTATGGGCTGTCGCCAGTGGGATGATGGTGAAACAGAACAGGAAGAGACACTCTTATTACACCGAACCCAAAAAACAGTCCGTGCTGTTGGACCACGCAGTGGCAATGAAAAGTAAGCATGACAGTTGTTCAAAAACAATCCGATGGAGATAAGTTCCTAATATGTAATATTTTAAGGATTTGACCTTCTTTGTACGCTTGTTAGACTAGGAATTGCATGAGGGAGTTGATATTGTTAACCAAAGGAATGCGGCAGACTGTTGGCTAGAATCTTGCCCCTTTGCTCTTCACTGCTTGTGAAAAATGTCTTGAACTTCAGTTTTACAGAGGATTAGACAGAAAATATGCGTGCACATGTTTATTCCCTCTAAATCAAATGAAAATTACTTTTCTTGTCTTTGCATACCTTAAAACAGTTTATCACTGCTCTACTGCACAAGGCAAGTGTCATTAATGTTTGTTCTAACTGTTGTTTTTAGTACAAAAGGAGGCAGTTCAAAAGTCTTATGATTTACTGATTGATTTTTAAGTTCTTTACCTTCTCGTGGTAACTGTCATTGTTTCTTGTTTGTTTGGTTTTTTTTTTAATTGATATCTTTGCTTTCATTTAAAGATCATTTTAAAATGTCTTCAATCTTATTTTTTAAAAGTCCCATTCTTTAATCTACCTTGTTTCATAATGAGATGGTCTGGTTTTTACTGGTTCACTGCGTGACTTTTCTAATGCTGTTATGTTCAAGTTTTAATGTATCAAGATTTCTGTAAAAATACAGATGTGCATTCCACAAAAAAAGCCCCCAAACAAACCAAAACCCACTTCATAAAGTGAAGGTTTCAAAAGCTGGTTGTCTTTCACAGATACAGGAACTGCCCAACAACTTAGTGCAGAACTAGTCGTTCCCTGTTCCCCTGCTCCCTCTTCTGTTAGCAGCAGGATTTGACAGGTTGAACCTCTGTAGTGTATTAGAGATAACTGGGGCTCAAAATAGATTAGCGAATCAGAAGCCTTAAAAGAGAGATCTTGGATTCCGTGGTGCTTGGAGACTGATACTGACAGGGAAAAGTGTGTCATAAGAACAGGCTTTTTTTCCTTTGTGTATCTCCTTCAAAAACATAGCATGACATCTTGTGTGCCTAAATCCTCCTGTCTTCATAGTCAGAAACAGAGATGCTTTCCTGGTGGCACAGTATTGTTGCTATGGAGTTTACAAGATAGCTCTATATTTTTAATCCAGAGAAAGAAAAACTTTTGTTAAATCAACTGAATATATAAAATATGCCAAACTTTTACCATAGGGGTGTAAATCCTTTAAGGAGGCAGTTTTGGCTCCTGATTGATGCCAGACTGATTATAAGAAACTTTGGATACTCAAAGATACTGTGCAAGAAATATTTCCGCCTTCCTTGCTGTTAAAGACAAAACTTGCCATCTTTCCTATGCTGCATCTTTTTCTACGGCATTGGAATATATTGTGGAAATAAGAATTATTCTTTTTTGTTCCCAAAATAATTTTCAGTTTCTGTCTTAATTTGTTGGGTTACAAAAATTAAAGAGCTTTTGGCTGTGCAGGATATGTCTGTGTTCCTTATATAGTCATCTTTCAGTCTTAACCGAGATATGGAAAGTGCTGGTTTCATGAAATACATGTCAAAGAGATCCTTTGTTAGATTGTGTGTGGGATTAAAACAAACCAAAAAAAAATAGCAGTCTTTCCCCCAGCTTGAAAAACCTTACGTTTCAAATTAAATCTTCTTTATTAATGAAGAGAAATGTCTTGTGTGGAATGCTGCCTCTGAAACACTTTGTACTTGTCGCTTTCATCAACTATGTAATGTTTTTGTACCTGAAGGGACTGAGCTGTACTACTTGATAGTTTTAATTGCCCTCTTCATATACTGAAACTTTAATGCCATTGGTCCTACTTCAGCTGCTTTCACAATTCACCCATCATGTTGGACAAGACTTCTTAGCTTGTTTGGTTTGTGTTCTGGATTAGCACTCCCCCTCCTGGTACAGTTGTGTTCATCTGACAGTCTGAGAGTGGAAATACAGGCCAAATAAGTAATTCAGTTTAAGAATCTCCTGGACGGAGGATTTGGGACTTACTTGGACTATGTAAGTTGATTCTACAAAATTCTGCTCTTTTTCTTGCAGGTGGAATTTCAGTGTTGGCCACTTCGAGCTGCGCTATGTCCCTGATATTGAAAGTAGAGCGGGATATATTGAGAGCAATTTTAAATCAAATATGAACAAAGAAGAAACAAAAATTATTTCGGATGTGGATGAGCAGGAAGCTGTGATGAAAGATACAGTGATAAAGGTCTCAGTAGCTGACTGGAAGGTGATGGCTTTTAACAAACGAGGAGGACATCTGGAATGGGAATACCAGGTAGAGGAAACGACAATATTAAATGTTACAAGAGTAGAACTTTTGTGGCATCGTAGATGATGTTTTTCATCTTGGGTTCTAGGTGCTGTCTTTGTAAAACTCATGTGTGCTTCTAATTTTTTTTTTTTCACTGAAGTTCTGGCTTTAAACTGCTACATCTGTTACAAAAACTGAAACAAGGAATTTAAGTACATTGTTTAGCATTATTCTTATATAATACCTAGTTAATACAGTATCAATTTTCCTGTTACCTCTTTCCTTTAGTTTTGCACTCCAATTGCTTCTGCATGGCTGGTTAAGGATGGCAAAGTAATTCCAATCAGTCTATTTGATGACACAAGTTACGCTGCTAACAATGAAGTATTGGAAGATGAGGAAGATCTTGTGGAAGCTGCCAGAGGAGCCACAGAATCCAGCGTCTATTTGGGTGAGCATTTTCCATTGTAAACGTTATTCTTTTCTCCATTGTGGCTGTAGTAAAGGAAGCTGTACTGTAGTTTCTGTACTGGTAGATTACTGTTAAAAGGAGCTGTAAAGTGTCCAGTCTGATATTCTGCATAATGAAGGCTGTTAAATTTACCCACATTCCTTTATAAAACCCCAAAATTTAGGCTTCACTAACATACTTCTCCCAGAAATGCACATTGACTTGATTTAAAGACTTTCAAAGGTAGAGATTCTCATCTCTTCCTAGCCTGCTCTGATCATCTTTGCTGTTGTCATTGAAAGAAAGTTCTTTCACATATCACAAGAGTTCTGTGCACATATCTCAGAAATTCTGACACTTAGAGAGATGATACAGTATACCTTTGGCTATGGTAGTAGAATTAATATATGTGACTGTTTAACTGTTGCTGTTTAGACAGTGAAAGTTAGAAGACTGATCACTTTTTTTTTTCCTTTTCAAAACCATAGATCTTTTCCATTTTTTTTCTGAAATGTTCACTTCTTTGTAGTTTCAGTACATTGGAGATGATTATAAGTCTTGAAACTTGTAAAGATAGGTTTATAGCTAACAAGGCAGTCTTACTGCTTCGTAAGCAATAAGCAATCTCTCCATCCAGTCCACTAATTTGTCACATTTCATTTTTCCTCTACACTGATTAGTGTACCTTACCATATAGAAGTTTCAGTTGAAATTTTGTGTGACAAAGTTTTCATCCAGCTGTCAAAATTTGATGTGTTTTGTGACAATTTGAAATAGAGTGACTGTAGGTCCTTCTTCCTCTCATCTGTCTGCCTGCCTCTGGGAGTTTTGTTTTTTCTAAGACTTTATTTCCCTTGGCCTGTTTCTATAAGCCTTTACACCTTGTAGCTTTCCTGTTAGTGGTTACACAGATAAAGAATAACACTAGGAGGAAGCCACATTGTTCCAGCCTTCCTAATAATGACTGTTGAGGAGTAATCTGTACCATCATTAACAAGGGTAGGGTACAATTGCAAAGCCCAAGTTGCTTTACAGCTCTTGAAAATTGCTGGCATTTTTCTTTAGCACCAGCTCTCCAGCAGTGAAAATGAAATGTCCTGATCTCTTGCTTTGTAGAACAGAGGAAACATAATACTTGAATTTGTTCAGGTTAGCAGAGTCAGTATCTCAGATCCTCAGAATATAAAGGAATACTCCCAAAAATGTTTTTAATGGCATATTTTAACTGATCAGTTTTATTCTGGGGGTGAAGAGAACTCTATTTTAAGACTACTAAGCTCTCTGGTTTATTACTTAGGTATGTACAGGGGCCAGTTGTATCTTCAGTCATCAGTCAGAATTTCTGAGAAATTCCCAACGAACCCAAAGGCTCTGGAATCCAGGAATGATAATGCAATTATTCCTCTTCCCAAAATCAAATGGAAACCTTTAATCCGTAAGTAACAATTCAGAGTTTCATTTACTGTCTTAGCTCTGAAAATTTACTATTTACTAAAACTACTATGGATTTGACAGGGTTTCTTTTAATAGTGAAATGTTGAGTCTTCTAAATCAAGTTTTTCAACAGAAAGATGAACAAGTTTTTTGCAGCAATGTGACTATGGGTGAATTGACGTGTCCAAAACTAGTATTTTGGCAAGGGTGAGAGGTGCTTAAGTAACTGTTACCTTAAAATACCCTTCTTAACGTTTTCTTGCATTAATTTTGGTTCTCATAGTCTGGTCCAAGACGTCTGAGATTATGCAATTGGAATTCTCATTAAATTAATACAAGAACAGATTTTTTTTATAAGAGTTCAGCTTAGGAAATTGTGTCTTTTCTATGTGTAGATTCCCCTTCCAGGACTCCAGTGTTGGTGGGGTCTGATGAGTTTGATAAGTGTCTCAGCAATGACAAGTATTCTCATGAAGAGTACAGCAATGGAGCACTTTCAGTTCTGCAGTATCCCTATGGTAGGTGGAAGTTCCAAATCTTGATGTTTCAAATAGCCAAGTTTACCCATTTATTATCTGTGAAATTCTATAAGTGGCCATTTGTTTTATCTTAAATATGTGTAATTTTTTAACATTTAACAAACTAGGAAATATTGCTGAAACTAGGATTTCCAAACTGATTTCCAAATTGTGGTGTATATACAGTTAGTGCCACGGAAAGCACTTCAGAGTGCCAGAAATTCCTACTGCAGAGGTGTTGCATGTACTGCCTTTGCCACTGATGGTTGGTCAGAGTGGAAAAACTTGTGACTTGCTTTTTCAGAATTTTGTAATGGTGCTAGAGACTCAGCCTGGTGGTACAAAGTTTTGCTTATGGAAGATATTCTGATTTAAAGCTCTCAGTGGTCAGGCCTTCTGAAGTGGTAAACATTGATGGGAGACCTACTTCCATGGAACCTTGATTAATTGAATTTACTACATGCCATTTAAAATCACAAGCCACGCGAACAAAAATACCCCATGTGTGTTGAGGAAACCTGTTACTGAGAAGACAGAATTGTTTTCTAGTTTTGTACATGCATTCTTTGTGTCTTTTGTACACAGATAACGGTTATTACTTACCCTACTACAAGAGAGAAAGAAATAAACGTAGCACTCAGATCACGGTTAGATTTTTTGATGAGACAAATTATAAGAACATGCGCAAAAAAGATCCTGTTCTTCTGCTTCACTGGTGGAAAGAAATTGTTGGCACCATTATATTTTGCATTGTAGCCACAACTTTCATTGTTCGCAAACTTTTCCATCCCCATCCTTACAGCAGAGTAAGTATTTTCTTTCTGAATTCTAAATATAGAAGATATTATTCGAGCCTTTTCTTTTGGTTTTGAGTCTCCAATGAGTGTTATTGATAAGTTACTAACTAATGAGATAACAAAATCAAAAGCCTAAATTTATTGTTTAATCTGCCTGTGAAGGCTGTCAGCTGCCACATAAAATTTGCTTAACTGCTTTAGCCAAGCGGATTGGACTGCTTTGACTACATCTGAATTTTTGAAGATATTTACAGTGAAATTATTTAATGTGGTATCTAGGGTTACAAACTGGTCTCGAGTACTAAGGAGTTGAATGTGTTTGTTTGGTTTTTGTTCTTGTTTTGGTAACCCTGGTTAGCTGCGGAAGGAATCTGAAACACAGTGTCAGACTGATAGTAAATATGAGCCCACTTGTGGAGATGTTAAAGACAGCAGCTGGAGTGATGTCAAGAATTCTGGATATGTGTCAAGGTGAGCACTTTGCAGGATAATGGGCCAGCGACACGAAGAACCCTGTCGTCTTATTACCAATGTGAGATTGCGGTTATGATTAGACTAAGCAATCCCAGAGAGTCTACAGGATAGCTGTGGTCAGGAGTGTTGCTCTCATATTTTCCTCCTGATACGTGAAACAAAAGATTGGTTCTTGAAGGCCTGAATTAGTGTTTACTCCCTCTGTTTCTGTGTTTATGGATTAAAGCAGATGGAAGTAGATAATATTTTATATACTCTGCAGAATAAGCAGACTATATTTGGAACAAACCTTTGTTGCTGTTATGGAGGAGTTGGGTGGGATAGCGGGCTGTATGGGGGCATGTCATGATACTCTGGAGAAAATGTGACTGTTTCTTTTACGTTTGTAATTCACTGAAAATAAGAATTAGAATATTTAAAATGAGGCAGAGTAAGAAAGATTGTTAGATTTAAGAACAGTGGTGTTTCAGAAGGGATGGTCAGAAGTATAAGTTGCAGAAAGAGTTATTTGGGGTGGAGGGACCTGGATAGCATGGAGAGGTGGGCCCAGATGAACTTCATGAGGTTCAACAAGACCAAGTGCAGGGTTTTGCACCTGGGCCGGAACAACCCTCACTATCAGTACAGACTGGGGGACGAGGTACTGGAAAGCAGCGTGGAAGAAAGGGACTTGGGAGTAATGATGGACAAGAGGCTGGACATGAGCAGGCAGTGCGCCACTTGCAGCCCAGAAGGCCAGTCGCATCCTGAGCTGCATCAAAAGACGTGTTGCCAGCAGAACCAGAGAGGTGATTCTGCCACTTTACTCTGCTCTGGTGAGACCCCACCTGGAGTACTGTGTGCAGGGCTGGAGCCCTCAATATAGGAAGGATATGGACATGATGGAGCAGGTCCAGAGGAGGACCATGAAGATGATCAAAGGGCTGGAGCACCTCTGCTACGAAGATAGGCTGAGGGAACTGGGGCTGTTCAGCCTGGAGAAGAGGAGGCTCCGGGGAGACCTAATCGCAGCCTTTCAGTACCTAAAGAGGACCTACAGGAAGGCTGGGGAGGGGCTGTTCACAAAGGATAGGACTGCGATAGGATGAGGGGTAATGGCCTTAATGGAGAAGAGTAGCTTTAAGTTGAATATTAGAAAAAAATTCTTTACTCTGAGGGTGGTGGAACACTGGAACAGGTTGCCCAGAGAAGTGGTTGAGGCCCCTTCCTTGGAGATAGTCAAGGCGAGGCTCGATGAGGCCCTGGTCAACCTGGTCTAGTTGAGGGTGTCCCTGCGACTGCGGGGAGGTCGGACTAGATGACCTTTGGAGGACCCTTCCAGCCTGGAGGATTCTATGATTCTAGGAGTTAAAGACAAATCATGATTTAGAAAATACTTAGCTGTCATGACCTAGTTTGGGTATAGAAACCTAGGCTACATACTCGTGATGATCTAGTAAGCATGCAATCTGTTATTCTGAAAAACTTGTTTAAGTCTGTCATGTGCATGCTTAATGGATCTTGCTGGGTTGTGGCAGACTCTGAATAAATACATAATCAGCAGCTGTCCCTTTCATAAATAGGTAACCATCAGATTGCCTCAGTGGATGAGCAGGGAAAGGTGGTCAGCAATGCTTCAAGTTGTTCACATGTTTTGCCTGTACAGAAATATTTCACTCCTAGTTATGAATTATTTCATTTTTCTATCTATACTAATGCATTTTTCTCCTCTGTCTTCCCTCTGTTTTTCTGTCACTCCCTCACGCCTTTCTCCTCCCAGATACCTGACAGATTTTGAACCTATTCAGTGTCTGGGCCGTGGAGGTTTTGGAGTAGTTTTTGAAGCCAGAAATAAAGTGGATGATTGCAACTATGCTATCAAAAGGATCCGTTTACCTAACAGGTAATGAATGAGTTTGTTGAGATATAGAGAAGTAATGAATGAATGGTGGGATCCCATTCTACACTGAACCATCTGTTCCTGATTTCTCAGATGCTGCATTAGGATGAATGGCATATTTTTAAATGGGGGGGAATGACATAGTTTTGGCATCAAGAATTGGCATATGTAATCACAGCAGAAGGGTGACCTGCTTGGCTAAAATACTTGTGTAGCAGGACCCTTGCAAGGATGCTGCAGCTACATGGGAACTGCTTTGATTCCCTTGATGAATAGCCTTTTGATAACAGGACAGTTATTTGTAGTGCTGTTAATTTGCTTCTCTCCTTCCTCTCCTTACCTTCTCTACTCCACCTTCTCTTTCCTTTCTCTCTCCCTCACCAGCTTTTCTGATTCCATTTGTCCATTTGTTTCATTTTCTGGTCCCACAACCCCTACCTTTTCTTTCAGTCATAGGTGGTCAAGCCATGCTGCTGAATTACCCTACACAGAGCTTGCAGCAGTTCCTTTTAGTGGGAGATGGGAGACACTGCTTCTGGAAATCTCAAGTTAGAACAGCAACAGGCAGGCCAGTAGAGGGAGGGGGTAAAGCTATGAAATCTAGAAATACTATTTTTTTGAATGTGTTAAATAAGCGTGACTATTTAAGATTAAAGGTTTTGTTCAGAAGGTAGCCTAAATTCTTCTTTTTCCGAGCATATTCAAACCCATTAAATAAAACCATCTGGCTTCATTTGATCTAGTTACGGTCTTATGAAGAGAGATTATTTACTTCAATAAGATAGCAGTCTACTTGCTTTCCTGTCCATAGACCTGGGATAATATATATGCAGTCTCCATATGTTATGCCAATTAAAAAAGAAGTACTAAGGTATTACTATCTGTCTTCTTTTGTGTCAGTGTCTTCTACATCCCTGTAGAATATTGCTGTTTAGTGGTCTTTTTTTCTATCCTTGTAAAGAGTTCAAAACAAGATAAACCTTTTCTTCTCAGTTTTGCTGCCTGTAATTATTTCAAAAGGGATGACTAAATACTTAGTTGTTATGAGCTGAGTTGTTATATACTGCTCCTCCACGATTCTAACCTAAGGAGTTACCCTGAGGAATTTAAGACATATCTGTCTTTTTGGTGTGAAGACCAATACTGTTGGCCTGATTTCTACTGGGCTAGCTTTGATTAAATTCCTTTGCAGAAATTTCTGTACTGTGCTGTTCCTTTATGTGATCATATCTCTGTTGTTCTATTCACTCCAAATTATAGGGAACTGGCTCGTGAAAAAGTGATGCGGGAAGTCAAGGCATTGGCCAAACTTGAGCATCCAGGTATTGTCCGGTATTTCAATGCTTGGCTGGAAGCTCCACCTGAGAGATGGCAGGAAAAGATGGATGAACAGTGGTTAAAAGATGAAAGGTAACTCATGGGTTTTTTTGACAATTAAATTTGAGTTTGTACATCCACAGAATTGGAGAACTAGTAGATGATTCAGGAAGATGGAGAGACTGTAGGGAAAAGGTGGGTTTTAACTTAGCCTGTCCAACTGTTCAATTAAACAAGGTACCAATATGTCACACTTGTGCATAGTGTCTCTCTATTTTGGGGTCCTCTGTTGTGTTAAGGCCCTTCTTTCAGCTTGCAGTTCTTAATTTAACTTCTGTAATTGAATCTTTGGGTGGTTAGAAGGTTGAACCATTGCTATTGTGATTCAGTTTTTAAACTTGGGCATCTCTGTCCAATTTGTTACTTTCTGCTATGTTCCTCCTCTTTGTTGTCTTTCTTTAGATGGATCTGATTCAGTGCTCCAATGAATTTATTTCAGTAGCAATCTGTGAGGGATAATCAGAGTGACGATTTATAAAGCTTGCTAGAAGTTGGTTAAAAATGGAAAATCAGATAAAGGAGTCAGAGGATGTTAAGAGAAAGGAAAAAGTGGGTGTGTGTTAGCATTTAAAGAATGAGGCTAAATGCAAGACTATTTAGTAGTCTCATAATAACATCTTAATATGCTTAACAATTTTAGAATATAGTGACCTTTATATTTCAGGCATCAATTTAGTGTTTCACAGCTGTAATTTGTCCAAGGCACTTTAAATAGGCATTGCTTTGCATGTTCTAAAGGACTGAGTATTTTCAAGCTGAAGATGAGCCTGATTGCACATTGGGAATCCAGGAAGTAAAGCTTGCTAAATTTTCCTTTATCAACACTCTTGTTGTCTTAGAGAGAAAACATTATCCGCGGTTAAAAAAAAACAGATTCTAAATCCTGATTATTAGTGATTCCCACACTCGGATAGTCATTTACTGTTATGGTATGACACAGTTCTCAGGTAGTGTTTGTTAAAACCTGGGCTTCTGAAAATCCGTTTATAATGGAATGAAGTTCTGTAGTACTGATCTCCCAATTTTGTTCTCCTAGCACTGACTGGCCTCTCAGTTCTCCCAGTCCAATGGATGTTCCATCATTTAAGATCAGAACAGAGCCATTTTCTACAAAGGAGCACATTGAAGTAATTGCCACTTCATCGGAGAGGTTAACATCCGTGGGAATACCCTGTGGTCAGTCTGATTCATCTGAAAGCAAATTTTCTCCTCTGGAATTTTCTGCCACAGACAACAGGGACTTACACCAGTCAGAAGATCCACTATTAAACCTCCAGGACAGTGTCCTTACAGGCTGTGATGCAGAAGACAATACTATCAATGATAATGAGCTAGGGCACTCCTTGGAAAATTGTTCAGCTGTTCCTGTTGTACACCTGAGGGAAGGAACCTCCTCTTCTATTGTGTTTGAGGATTCTGGTTGTGGAAATGCTTCTAGTAAGGAAGGTAAAGTTGATGTTTCCCATGATGTGAGTCTTTCTGAGGATAAGGCCAAAAGTACAAAGGAATCTGATAACAAGAAATCTCCTTTGGGAAGTCCCCTCTCTGTTTCTCCACCAAGGCCAACAAGTTTAAGTCTGGACCTTTCTAAAAATATTACAGAAAAAGTCAAGCCCACCTCTCCAAAGGTGTATCTTTACATCCAGATGCAGCTCTGCCGGAAGGAGAACCTTAAAGACTGGATGAGCAGAAGATGCGTGATAGAGGAGAGGGAAAGGACAGAGTGTCTGCAGATATTTCTGCAGATAGCTGAAGCAGTTGACTTTCTGCATAGCAAAGGATTAATGCACAGGGATCTCAAGGTTTGTATTCGGAAATTACTGTAGAAACTGGTTTGGGGGGGGTGTATTTAATTTTTTATTTGTTTATTGGCATGATCATCACTGAATGCCTGAACATTCCAAATTCTGGTTGCAACTGGTTATCTCCCTGACTGTGTCCTATAGGCAAATCTTTTCTGGTTTAGTACTGTGAGATTATCTTTGAAGCTGTCATAATTTGAATTCTCTGTGACCAAAGTGTCATACAAGTCTCTGGTGCTGTGAAATTCCTGAAATGTGGTCTGACTCAAATGGCTTTGCAGAGTAGCTGCCACTCTACTTGGTTACAAACTTGTGCATCAGCAATTCCAAATTGGACTGTTCCTGGTACAGCAGTGCCAGACTGTTCAGCTCAGTGTCAGGTTTTGCTTTAAATTGACACATCATGACTGTGTAGATACAGGTAAAATTTTTTTGTATGTAGCAGTGATATGACATTGGAGACAAATCTTGCTGAAATAGTTGACTTTTACCAGTGGCCTCAGCATAGGTGTTAAAAAAGCTGAGTTAGTGTCTGTGCAATAATCTGGAGGTGCAGTGTTCCAAGAAATAAACATTAATCATTTGCTATTGCAATTAAAGTCTCTTCTACAGCAAGACTTCTTGTACCTGGCACAGATCACCGGCATTTGTTTTATGGCATTTTTAATTCAGCTTTTTTTTTTTATACAGCGTTGTTCATTGCTGAGCTGTGTGGCAAAGCAAGCTTTTTTGGATCATGTTCTGCTGTCTCAAGAGAAGCGGCAAATCAGTGTTAGGTTTACAGTTGGACTCAATGATCTTAAAGGTCTTTTCCAACCTAAATGATTCTATGATTCTAGTTCTGGTGTTTTCCTTCTTTCTGTAGCAATACTGCCTAAGAGCAGCAGTGTTACTCCTGCTTAGAGAAAGTAAAAATTAAGTATTGCTGCTGTAGAATTGAAATGTAAACTGTCCTGGAGTTAAATTCCGAGTCAGTGAGAACTATCATAATCCAGCTTTCTGAAGGATCACAATCTCTTTCATGTCTGATAACATCTAGGCATTAAGACTGGGAAGGGTGTTTTTTCCTCTAGCATTTAATGTAACTGAAGTCAGGAGTAACTTTTTGGACCTCCTCCTTTATTTTGCTTCTGATCTTACTTTAGTGCCTAATCTTGCTGGAACTTTCAGCACTGGACACGTCCATGTGTGTTACCAAGTACCAGAATGTAATTAAAGCGCCCAGCTTTAATTAGTTAGTCTTATTATTATAAGCTCTGAGAAGTTGACTGCTTTTGCGGAATGGTGGAGAAGCAGTTCCCGTTTCTCCTCACTTATTTGAGGAGACATTAATACCTATCTCAGTGGCTTAAATACTGAAATAATTATAACCATTGTTGCAACTTCTCAGATAGTAATCAGTATTTGTAGAAACAAAAGAGAAAACCACCATCCCAGGTGTAATAAAAGGGGATTCAGATTCAGTAACACTGAAAGGATATGTCAAAGTTAGAAAAACTCACAAACCCATCCAAGTTTTTTCTTTTCTCATCAGCATTAAGCAATTACCTTGAATCAGTTATCTGAAAAATCTTTAGTGCTTGAGAAGCTCACCAGAAAAGTAATTAAATCCCTATATTGTTCTTTCTCAACAATACTGTCAATTGTGACTCTCTGCAGTCTTTACTGAAATCAGTAAAGCTTATGTAGATCTTCACTTAAAGCAGTATTAGTCTTAATCAGTGTTTGTGGGGTGTTTTGTTGCTACATTTGAAAAGTTCAATATTGGCAGCAATTTGAACAAGAAATTTTGTTTACTTAGGGAGAGCCTTTCCAAGGCTTATACCGAACAACTTCTAGCTTCAGAAAACTTTCCATGTGTGTATAGATGTTATTCTTGGATCCTGGAAGTTTGTCTGTTACATGTGAGTTGGGTCAAAACAGTAGCCAGTGAATTTAATTTTTTTCCTGTATTTTTCAGAAACTCCTAGGAACATATCTCACAGAATTTTGTAATTTGTCCAAGAGATTGGTCATGCAACCCTATGTCCTTGCCAGCACTAATAAGCAAATAACCTCCAAAGCTGTTTTGTCTTTGCTTAGAGGCAGAGCGAGCTGATAGCAGAAGCCAGTACTTGCTCCCGTTGGCACCAAGCAAAAATTCATTGACTTATGTGAAAATAAAGTTCTGTGCATGCATATTAAAAGAGTCAAGAAGATCTTTAAAATGTTTAAATTAACAGTGCACATTGAGATGTATTAATTAGGTTCCTACTAATCAGAGATAGCATAATGACAAGATGGCAAAAATTTAGGTAGGTGAGCAAATATGTCACTGTTCAAATGCTTTTGAAGAAAACGAGGTACAGAAACAGAAGTCTGACAAGTGAATTTACTTTTATTCCTAGGATAAGCTGTTGGTCATGCTTGACAACTCAAGTCATGAGTTTCATAAAACTGCAAGAACAGGCTTAGATACATTTTGCAGCATTAATTGAATTAAACAGTAGTCTTCCAGATGTGCAAGTAGCTTATTCATATCTGTGAAACAAATGGGACTTCTAAATAAACTAGACAGTAATTGTCTTCTTCCAATTTAAATCAAAATTGTGTGCATCTGCCCTAGACCACACTTGGAAGGAGGAGGTCTCGATGACCTATTTTTGCTGACAGTTTATAATAGCAGAGACCTTATTCTCCTTAATTTGCAGAAACTACATGCCAGCCAATTCAGTCTGTTTTCAGCAAGAGAAGTAAAGAAATAAAAACTTTTTGTTAAGAAGAGTTTTGCTCCATAAGACATATCTTTTTGACTTATGGTGTGTTTGTGGGAGGATGAAGAGGGAAGTGAAGGCAATGGGTACAGTAGGGTACAAATTCGTTATGGAGATGTTTGTGCCTTAAGCATTAAAAATCTGATACAAAGATTTTGGTTGTGTGGGTGTGCTGTGTAAATGATTCAGAGATGCTGTGGGTTTACAGTGTAGTAGCTTTTGTGCAGTAAATGAGCTGTGACTCTGAAGCGCTTGACACAGGAAAATATAGCAGGAGATAAGACCTGGCTCAGAAGGTAGATTGAGGCAGGATGTGGGCACAGTGGAATTAACAAATTACATATATATTTCTGTAATGCTTATCTCAGAGCTGTCCCTTGCTTTAAAAAAAAAAAAAAAAAAGCTTCTGTCTTGCACAGAGTGGGTTTGTCTTTAACTGGGAAAGTTGGATGGACTTTGAAATAGGTCAGCTTTGCAGTCCTTTAATCTTGTGGAAAAATAATGCTCTGTATCTGGCTGCCTCTTCATGTTCCAGGCTTTATGTCAACAAAGCATGGACCAGGTTCTCCCAGCTTTGAAGGTCCAGGAGCTCTGAGAGGAGCTTGCCCAGCACCACCTGCCTCTTTACCACATCTCAGCCCTTCACAGTCCATAATCTGTCTGTGTCTTTCCCCTTGCAGAAGCAGTCTGGTCTTTCCCCAAAAAAAATCTGTGTGTCTGTCATTATTTGTAACCAAGGTGGAACAGTTGTTTTTCAAAGAAATATTCTTTTGGCATGTACTGTTCTATCAGTCACAATGCAAGTCACTTGAGAAACCATCTGAGATACGTATCATTAGCAGGGGGCATCTCATTTTCAGTCTCCTTTATCAGTACATTAAGCCATGGATGGTGGTACCTGGCAAAAATAGCTAAAGGAGAGTTAAGCCACATCATCACTGTTGCTGCTCTTGTGAATTGCAAAGTTCTTGAGCTTCTGTCAATTTTCTGTTTGTTACGTAAAGCCCTGTTCCCACAGTTAAACTGCACAGTACCAACTGAAAAGCAGACCTTGTTCCCAGACTTCCAGTGTATTTATAATTTAACATGAAGGTGATGTGCTGTGTGCTGGTTAATAATACTGAGAAAGTTTAACACTCAGAGATTAGATTAAAAAAGACAAGGAGTCAGAACTCCAGCATCTGGTGTGAATTTGCCATGTGATGGAGAGCTGGATAACTCATCTGTGCTATTCCCCACAGCTGTTGACTTTTGCGTATGTAGTGTTAGTAAGCCCCTACTGGAAAACAGTAAACGAGCAGCCTGAGTTTCCTTTTTCCTGAAGAGCTGAGATTCTTAGTTGCTTTTGCTAACATGATGTTTAATGAGCATTTTTAGTCTTGACAGTGTGGCTTATCTGAGTTAGAGCAAAGTGTTGTGTCTACTGAAACACAGAGACTTGCTTATTACTTACATGCGGTTTGTTTTTTTTTCTTTTCACCTGTTTGTTTTCCTAGCCTTCCAATATATTTTTCACAATGGATGACATAGTAAAGGTTGGGGATTTTGGATTGGTAACTGCTATGGACCAAGATGAGGAGGAGGAATCGGTACTTACCCCGATGCCGGCTTATGCCAGGCACACAGGACAAGTAGGGACCAAACTCTACATGAGCCCAGAACAGGTTTGTGCTCTCTGCTCTAAGGCTGTTTCTGGGGGTACCTGGAAGACACCTGAATTCCCAGGAGCTCAAAGATCAGGCACTCTTTCTAGTAAATTCTTGCAGTCAAGTTATTTAAATTCTTTCTCATTAGTTTTAATTAAATTGAATTCCAAAAGTAATATTTTAATATATCTGTATTTATTATAGCAGAAAAGTGGCTAATGAATTGTACTTAGATGCATTTGTTGATCTTTCTTTAAATGTAATAGAGAGATATCTGCATAGTATTCAAGTTAATTGAGCGAGAACACAGTGTGGTGTCTGAGAAGTAAAATGTTTCAACTGACTTAAATTTCAGTTGAGTCTGCAAAGAGGAGCTGGTGATCAGGACCTTGCTTGTCCATGTTTATTTGATGAACTTTGCCAGTGTGCCTGTCCTGTAGTTTTCTGCTCCGCACAGGGCTAATCAATTCCGTATGTTGACTTGAAAGAGGGTTGTTTGCGTTGTACAGAATTATGGACACTGAGTGGCTCAATTGACCTACCTCTAATTTTGAATTTTCAGATCTGTGGAAACACCTATTCGCACAAAGTGGATATCTTTTCTTTGGGACTGATTCTCTTTGAGCTGCTTTACCCTTTCAGCACACAGATGGAGAGGGTCAGGGTATGTACAGTATTGGATTATCCTCAGTTTGATAATTTGTTTAAAATAGCTATTTGCTTGGTGAAACACTTGTAAGAGTTTTTCTCAGTTTTGAAAAAGCCTTGCAATTAGAAGCACAACTTCTTTATCAGCCTTGTACAGGCCCCTTGAATCACTGAAAATAAATTGCAGTCTTCCAAATGTGTGCGGTTGAATTGAGGCCTTAATTTCTTGACAAAGCTCCTCTGTTGTTAAGCCAAGTAAGAGAAACTATTGAACTAGGATATCCAAGAACTCAAGCAACAAATATAGCTTGTGACTTCAAGCCTGCCAGCTTGTTTTTCATTCAAGAATTGGAACCATGGTGTGCATTTTTATCACTTCTTCCTATGTTTGCATCTGCAGTGCTTTTTTTCACCCAAAGCACTTAGGAACAGGAACAGCAATTTTTTCTATAGTAAGTCTTAGCTGTAAGTCTCACTCAGATGCAAGCACAATCTTGCCAGTAATTAACAACTTTCATTGCATCAGCTGTGAATTTGGGAGGCTTGATGGTGTATAATAACTCTTCCTCACTGTTAAAATGCATGTAAGATCCATCTTGCTCAAGAACAAGTTCACAGAGAACAGGGGCTACAGCCAGAAAGGTCTTTCCTCTTGTATATGGTGACCAGTGACCTGTGCACAGAAGAAAAAAATCATTATAACCTGTATTTATCATTTATACATGCTTGGCATGTTTAAATTCTCATGCGAAGATGGATTGTTTTTAGCAGAGATGTAAAAAGCAGCTTGAGCCACACCATGAACACAGCCTGACCAAATGCTTCACCTGCAACAGCATTCTCTTGCTTAAAATGCTCTGGCTTTCCATGATACAGAAGAGAGCAGTCTAAAGCAGGAATGACAGTGCTTAACTTGAACCCCTTGCACTAGAACCAGTTTCAGTTTCTCTAAGTAAAATCAGTTTTACTGAGACAGATACCCAGTAAAGACCTATCCTGGATCTTCAAGATCTCCTACAGCAATGACTCCAAGCTTTTGCCTTTCCAGTTTGTCCTGAGTGTAAAAGCAAAGCAAGTAATCAGAGTGCATCCTAAATTGCACCCAACTCCGAGATTTTACTTCATATGAAGGTAAAAAAATTGCCCTAACTTACCATAATTTTCACTGTGACTCCACTTCGATAAAATATAAAATAAACTCCCACCCCTTTATTGCCAAGTTCTGGAGTTTAGCTAGTTCAGTAGCTGTTCCCAAGTTGTTATACTGAAGTTTTCGTTGGCATCAGCCAAGCATTAGCCTGGCTTGCTGAAGCAAAACATGCTCTACCTGATCAGGTAGCCCAGCAAATTCTAGGAGTCTGTGACAAAGGACTCGAAAAATCCCCAAAGGAGGAGTGGGAGACCTGTCTCCCACTGTCTCAAGCTGTTAGCAGTTAATCTATGGCAGTGAAATTAATTTCCAAATTAGATGTTTGAAAAGTGATCACTAAGTACAGGCTGAATTGGCAGAAAAAGAGAGCAACTATTCAAAATATTTTATTGTCATAAAACTTGGTTCTTTTGTACAGGAGTTTGACGATTGCCTGTCACAGTTAACTGGTTAGTTTATGCTTTCAGTGAAGTAGTAACTAACTGAATCTTGTTTAAGCTTTAAGGTAATTATATTTTGTGCTCAAATTTATGCAAAAGGGGGTCCTTCCTAAAAGAAATTAAGTGCTAAACATTGTTCTTCTGTGCTAAAAAGATGCTAAAGTGGGACATGCGTTGCTGGAAATTACAGAGCTTAAATTCATAAGGCAGCCTGCTGCAAGTAATTGTTTGCCTGAACATGGGAAAATTACTGTCACTAGATGGAGCCAACGTGCTTGTTATGGAAGAAACACGGAAAAAGACCAACAACTGTCTTGCAAGGGCATAGAAATAAGCAACATGAATTGCTTTTGAAACTGCAGATAATTCTGCTTGTTAGTCCATAAACATTAAATAAAGACTAGCATTTACATTTTTAAGACAGAGCCAGCCATTTCATCTGTCTCAATATTGTTAGTGATTGTGAGGATTACGGGCAGTGCACAGATTTGTTGAGCCAAAGTGAGAAAGTACAAGTTTGTGTATCTGGCTAATTTAAAACTGCTAAGATCAGAATTCTTGTAATGTGATTCCTGGTGCAGGCCAGGGAAGCAGCACCTTGCCCTTTTAAGTATGTTGTGAGTTTTAACCACTAAAGCAAGACTTTAAACCAAGATATTTTTCATCAGACTTACTTGTTTGCACTTCAGTGAAAAATACTATTCAAGAATGGTATTTTGGAAAAGTTAGATATTTTTTTTCTTAATGTATTTACAGACCTTAAGTGATGTTAGAAATTTGCAGTTTCCACCATTGTTCACTCAGAAATATGCACAAGAGGTAAGTATATTTGATGCTACTAACTGTAGCTTTTTCTTTCATAATTTAAGCTTTTTTCATTGCTTTCCCATTGCTTTGCAAGCAAAAGCAGAAAAAAAAAATTGTGTTAAGCCACATTTCTCTATCAGTGTACTTCCTATATTTCAAAGCTATAACATCACAGTAACATGGATGCTGATGTTTTTGTCACACAGTTTACTTCCAGTAACTATACAGTATAACCTGGCTTCCCTTAGTCACTTCACATCATTCATTTCACCTACATTCTGACATGATTCCTTACAACAAATCCATATTCACAAAGAGAAAGTGCAGAGTTTTAGACAGGTAAAGAGGAGCCTGTGGGTAGTACCATGGCAGTATGGGATCTCAGATAAGGAGGCAGTGATTTACAAAACCTCTCCAATAAAAAGTTGAGATGTTTTCAGCTGCTTCAGACCAGCAGCTAAATGAGACTAGGCTTTCTTGTTGTACAGCTGAAGGCTTCTCAGGGTGATATGCTGTGCTCAGCTGGAACAGGATACTGTAATTCTGATTAAATGTGAGACTAATATTTAAACTACCTGTATATTTAAAGGAAAACCTGTAACTCACTGTGAAAAATTATTTTATGCCTTAAAACACGGTGGCCTAAACACAAAGGAAAAGATTGCTCATAAATTGTTTTATATGTTCTACAATTATTTGGATTGCAAATGAATATAAAGATGTTGTAACTGTTGAATCTTCAGTCAGATTTGATTTGCCAAATTGATTGTAGTCCTTGACAGTAAAGACGGTTTAATGGATGCACAGTGATATATTTTCAGATGTTTAATGCACTTCTAACTACTGTGCTAAAGCATTAACATCCAAATTGTTCATGCACTGGATATGTTTCCTACTTGTTCACACAGCTACAACATAAGTCAGAACATTGAAGAAAAAAGAAATTATGAATTGGTTCATGTAGCACATGTCATCTTTTCTTTTAGTATACCATGGTGAAGGACATGCTCTCTCCAAGTCCCACGGAAAGACCAGAGGCTGCAGCAATCATAGAAAATCCTGTATTTGAAGACTTGGAACTCCCACCAAAACCAGTGCTTAGGCAGAGGTCACGGACAATGAGTTTATCAGGAAATAAGCATTCAAGACAACCAAGCAAATAATTATCCTCAGGATCACTTCTTCCACTTGGCAGGTTTTACAGGGATTGTTCAGCAGAAGGATCCTATGATGCAGAATGTCTATCTTGGAAATAGTTTACTCAAACTTTTGTTGCCATGTATAAGACGTGTTGGACAGATTTTCATTTACTTTGACAGCCAACGAAAGCCAGTAACCACACTTTTCACATTCCACTTTTCTTACCTTAACTCTCCGTAGGTGGATGGGTCCAGCTACTGTGCTTACCAATGTTGTGCTCCATTATCGTTTTTTTGGGGTTTTTTTTTTTGTTTTTGAAGCTTGTAAAAGTCAGCTTGCTGGGTAAATGAGAGATCTGTAACATGTAAATAGAATTGAAATACTGTATTTTTATAGAGTAAATTACAGTCTCCAAGCCTAGTGAGTATCTATCTGGATCACTTGCTCTTTGGTGAAATGAAGATGATTTTGAAATGATCTATGACTCCATTTTTGTCCCTGGTGGGTAAACTGGGAATATGCACTATTTTTAAAGCAAAAAAGTACCACAGTTGTACATACTGTCACTCTCCATAGCCAGTCATTAGAGGAAATAATTTCATACTTCTGCACTATAGTAGATCTTAGAGAATGCATTTTATACAGATAAACCTGTAGAGAAGGAAAAAGAGCTTTTTGCCATAAAAAAAAGGGGGTTTTATAGACGGTGGGGAAGAGCCATAGTAAAAATTATGTACGAAAAGATTGTGATTCTGAAATTTAAACCTAATGAAGTCATACGTGTCGTATGTAATCTTGTAGATTTGTACTTTTTAAAAATCAACTGGTAGGCGTTTGTGTAATCTGCTAATTTAACTGCCTAATGCCATGCTTTTATTTCTCATTGTAAATATGTTAATTTTTATTTATAAAATACAGAATCAATCCATTTGGGTTGGTGGTGTACAGAATGCACTTGCTATAATTGTTGAGTGCATTAATTATCGTGACTTCTTTCAAGTCTAAATGATTTAATAAACTTTTTTTATTTATAAAAAAGAAATAGTAGTTGCTTCTGTTCAGACCCTGCATCAGTGTGTGCGGCAGATGGCAGCCTTGTGCAGTTGGAACAGGAGGACAGGTGCAGCGTTGCTCTCACTTGCTTTGCTTCCCTGTCTCAAATTTACCCCATGCACGTGATGATGCAAAGGTGCACAGGCTGCTTGAAAGTGAGATGAAAGGAGGGAACTGAGGTCTTCTGAACTGAGCAGTTTACAAACTCAGTCTGTCAGCCATTAACAGAGAGGGAAGTTTTGAAGAGGTAATTCTTGCACTGTAACAACAACTGGTTTTGCATAAGTGCATTTTCCTGTTTCACAGGCTTAAATTTTTGAAGTTGTAGGCTCTGAAATCACTTTCTTATAAAGGTGCTGGGGATCCCTTCTGGGGATCCCACTGTACTGCGTACAACTAGCAATTAAACCAGCTGATACTTCACAGCTTCATGATAAAGCAAAAATGAATTATGAAGATTGTCTGTCTTGTGCTTAGGATAACTTTCCTAGATAGTCACTTGTCTAGTTGAAGCCAGAATGCTGCAGTGAATATTTGGTCAGAATCAGAACTATCAAGTCTAGCTGGGTTAAAGCAGAAGCCAGTTGTATCCTCTTCCCTTGGATTTCCCTGTTAGCACCCCTCTAAATGCACAGTTAAGTGGTTATGTTTGAAGCTTCTCTAGCTTTCCTGCCAGTTCAGTGATTACAGATGGAGCACAGGAAATGAAGAATAAAGTATTTTTACTTTGCTGTGTAACTGTGCTGGATGTAAGTAGCTGCCTGTTCCAAGAGCCTTGCAGCTTTTCACTATCAGAAATGGCCTACGTGTTCACACTAGGTGTGTCTGTGTATTCAGGGATGCTACACTTGTTCTTGAAGGCACATACAAAGCCTACCCTGTGCAGTGGGTGAGTTTTTGCTTCTCTTAGCATTGAATGCTGGAGTGTGGTGTTCCTGTCTTTCCTCCTTTCTTCTCCAGGGTTTGACCAAGAAAGTCTTTTCCTTTCCTCTGAACTCAGGTCTTGCTTGCAAGTGCTCTTTTCCTTGCTTTTGGCAGCTCCACTTGCTCTGGTGATACTCTTCAGTCAGCGCAGACCAAATGATCAACCATGACTGAAAGACCAAAGACCTTTGGTCTAATATGATTACATTCTGGAAGGGAAAGCAATGAAGGCAGGGTTTTCTTAGCTTTGCACAAATGACAGCAGCAGCTTTCTTCCTTCTCTGTGAGATCTTGGTCTTTACGTGACAGAAACATCTATGGGATCATAGACAAGTCTATTTGCCACCTTTTGGTTTCTCAGCATCTAGAAACCAATTGTCAGACTGTCTCAGGTGATCTGTGGTCATGGAAATTGGTGTGTAACTTCTTTCCAATGTTTTTTGCAGAGGGACACCTGAACATGGAGGCTAGGACAGCTGCTAGCTCTGCAAAAGGAGCTTTGGTCTTGGGCTCTGCTGCACTCTGCAGCCTGCGCTTGTAGAGGGTGCTGCCTGTCCCGCAGCTTCCTCCCTGCCTTAGCTTTTGGGACTGAAACACAGTTCCTTGTCCAGTTTTACCAAAATGAGCTGGGTGGCAGAAGTAAGAATCCTGCCCCATCCACCTTTGTGCTGACTAGACATAGATGCTTTCCTCAGGTTAAGGGCAGGATTGTGTAGTTACTATTCTTACCGCTTCCATGGTGTTACTGGAGTCGCAGGAGCTGGGACACCCAGCCTGCTGTCTGAAGAGTCATTTGACAGGAGTACCAGTGTTGCAACCAGTGGTCAGTGTTGTTTCCTCTGAAAGGCTCTTAAGAACTTCTGATCCTTGCACCACTGGCTTCAGTAGATGAGCTGCTCCAGGCAGTAGCTAGGTGCTTTTTGCTACACCTCTGAGGACAGACATCTTCTGCTACCTTTGAACTGGAAGAGCAGAAGGACTCAGGACTATTACTAACCCCTCCGAGTGCCTCAGTCCAGTTTTATCATTGAATGTTAGCTCTGGCTTGCTTTCTGCTTCGTTTGTTTTACTTCCCTGTCACAAGTAGGTGATTGAGCACTCAGAAAACTTCAGTTTTAGAAACAACCACCGAAGTGTTTCATGTCCATAGCAGGCTCTGAGTGCGGTGAGTCTCCCATGTAAACCAGCGTGAGACCTCGCCAAAACTGTGCCAGGCGGCAGGGGTTGGGGGGGAGTGATGGGTGTTGTCTTGAGGGGTCACTAGCTGTCATATGATCCTACTACAGAAAAGCTGCAGTCCTGAAGACACAGCTCCCAATTTTACTCACTGATCAGATGCTGCAGAGATGTTTGGAGCAGTCCTGCCTTTTCAGGGTAATCCTTCAGTGAGGTATTCCATGGCTCTCCTGCAGGGAGCCAGTGCTGTTTGAAGTACAGGCAAGCACCTGGGAGTAGCAAAAATAATCATTCCCATTTATCATAATTTTTTTATAGCTGTGTGGTTCAGCAGTATTCTGTAGCTACCCTCAAGGCATAGGCATCACTTTGCAAAACACATAAGTAAATAATAATTACTCTTCACATCTCTTCTTTGCTTCTTTGGCTAGTTTTGGTCACCTGTAGTCCCCTTTGAACCCGTGGGCACTTGGTGCTCTTGCTGGTAGAGCAAGTCATTGTCATCTCCTGAGATCTGTTACACAGGATATTCCATTCCAGAATTAATAGGGAAACTTGCAGATAATTCACAGAAAGCCAGTGAAAGCTCTGAACCTCTCAATGTTTCAGAAGCGAGTTGAACCCTGAGCAACAGCCCAGACAGCGGGGTGGTGTCTCTGTAAATAAGTAACCTCTGCTCTTTGATCACATCCCTCCTAAGTCCCATCACATGTGTCACAATGTGAGTTATTAAAACTGCTCTAATTCGTAATGTAAGCTGCAAGATGAGAGCTATGGTGGCTTGATAAGGAAGAAACACTGTCCCACCTTACATTGTAGATCACCAGGATGTGTGCAAAGACAAGTTCATGTTATAGCTGATTTTCTTTCTCCAGCATGAAGGTTGATTTTGTCTTAGGAAATGCTTATTAAAAAATAATTACCCGGGAAGGAATTAGCTCCATTAGTTGTAGCAAATTACTTCCAAAATATCAGAGATCCTCATTAATAAAACTGTGGAAGATGAAGAAATGGATCTTTGTCATATGCCCCAGCTGTAATATTCCAGGTCCTCCTTCCCCGATTTTCCTACCCATTGTTTTTCCATGAGGATGTGCTCTGGCACTTTCTGTACCACCACCTCCAGCAACCGATTCTGAGTCTCTATTACTTGGGTTTTCCCTTCGGGGCACCGTTCGGCACTGGCACCGTAATGCTGTATTCTAGTTCTGGAGCAGTCTTGGAGAAGGTGGCTATGGAAACCATGTCTTCTCCAATGTCCACCTGAGACCTGTGCCTGCAAATGAGCAACTTCTTCAAGGCCCGTTGGAAATCCCGGTTGAGGAATGCATAGAGCATTGGGTTGATGGTGGAATTGCAGTACCCTAACCAAGTAATGATCTTGAAGGTGTCAACCAAAACTGTGCTGGTAGAGTCGGTGCCTCTGGCAGCGAGCCAGACGTTCAGGACAAAGTATGGCAGCCAGCAGAGCACAAAGACAGAAATGATAATGCTAATGGTCCGTGTGGCCTTGTTCTCCAGCTGCAGATGGTTCTGCCGCTTGCTGTTGGGGTGGTAGTGAATCTCCAGAGCCTGAGACATGATACGAGTGGCCTTAAGCCGCGAAGCTCGGTAGATGAAGAAATACATGCTGCACATAACCATGAAGGGGACAAAAAATGCCAGAGCAGAAGCCACAATGGCAAAAATCCAGTTGGTGACAAAGATGCATTCCCTGCCTGTATCAAAGTCCACCCCAGGGATCTCGTTCCAGCCTTGCATGACAGGAAGGAAGGAAATGAGGGAGGAATATACCCAGACCATGCAGGTCATCACAATGCATCTGTAAAAGAAAAGAGAAAGGGAGGGAAGAGGGGGCCTGAGTTATTTTGAGCTGAGAACACCCAGTACAATTCAATCCCCATGGTAACCCGGGTGGGATATCACTGCTGAGCAGTCCCGCAAGGCTTGGAGAAGTGACCAAGCAGGGAAAAAGCTGGAATACAAGGAGTTCATACATGAGTATCTCTAACAAATGACTGGGTAATTGGGTCTGTGGATTTACAGAGTTGGTATCAGTGTGAGCGATGCTCAGAACAGGCTGGAAAAAAAAAAGAAGGAAAGGTTTTACAGAGTTGGTTTTTTTTGTTAATATTTAAAACGACAGCATGTAGATTTTTCTGTTTAATTTCAGCTTTAATGTTTGGCTGTTACCTTGTCCTTGGAGGAGCAATAGATGTGGAAGTGATGCACCGGAGGAGCAACAGAGGTGGAGGTCTGTGACAGGGCGTGCCGCACAGCCCCCACCTCAATTTGGCACCTGCCCATGCTCCACTAATTGTACACAGAACGGTTGCAGCAGGAAAAACATTCCCAAAAGAACCTGAACCTATCCTGTAAAGCACCCCACAGCTGTAATGTCCTCTCTATCCCTTCTCAGACAACTTTCCCCATCCTACAGTCCTCATCTAAATATTTCACATGAAACCTTGATAGGACCTTAGAAACCTATCCTGGTTTATGATATTCGTGGGGGGAATAGAAGAGGGGGAAGACTACTGCCACATGCATTCTTCTGGGTGTCATTTCACAGACTTTTCATGATTGGAAGGGACCTCTGAGATCATAGAGTCCAACCATATGCACACCAAAAAAACCACCCAGAACCCCACTAGATAAGTCACCCAACCCAACAATCTCAGCCAGTAGAGCATGCCCTGAAGTGCCACATCTATACGTTTCTCAAATACCAGGTATCCACTCCAGGGATTTTTTAAATACCTCCAGATACCCCACCACTGCCCTGGAAGGATTTCCCCTAGTCCCTGGGGAAATTCTCACAAAATGCCTGCAAAGGGCAGAAATTGTAGGTACAAGTCAGCCCACAACACTGGTTCCTACCCCCTTTTGCATCCCACCCTTAACTCAAAAAGTGCTTTCCCAGGAGCTCTGCCAAGCCAGCTCAGCTGCTTTCTCCTTTTCTCTTGCACCACATTAAAGTTTTTCTGTGAAGTTTTAAATAGTGCAAGGATGCTTTTGTGACATCGCTCTGCCCTGGAGGGGCAACCATCAACAACTCATGTGGTCCCTAATCAATATAGGCCATGGGCAAATGAAAATTTGAAGGCGAGGAGAAAAGTGAGGAGCAACTCCACTCACCTGCCACGGGACATTCTTCTGGAATAGTGGTATGGTGTCACCACAGAGCAGTATCTGTCCAGGCTAATGAAGCACAATGTGACGATGGACGCAGTGCAGAACATGACATCAAAGGAGATCCAGACTTTGCAGAACAGCTTCCCAAACAACCACATCCCCGTCACCTCATAAATGATACTGCCAGAGAAGACAAGTAGAAACCAAAGCAAGAAGGACTGATGTCAGGCATTTCTTTGAGCCTCGACTGAAGTAATGCCATGGCTTAACATGGAGATACTAAAGGTGAGTGTGCAGCTGAAGGAGGCTCTTAGGCAGCCGAGTCATCCTCAAAGTTCAACCCGAGGCAATCACCAGCAGGCGGAGTATGTCTGAAGAAGACCAAATCTATGCTCCTTGACTGCATGCTAAGTGGGTTCCTTAAGAGAGGTGCTTTGCCAACCCCAAACTCCCCAAATTTACATCTGCACAGCTTTATTTATCACAGCCTTTTCCAGTGCCCTAAGCAGCATGGACTTCTATGAGTTATCCCCAGTTCTTGGGGTATGGAAGATAATCCCTTCTCCAAGAAACTCACTTTTTGTCTGGTCTTGTGCTTCAAATCTAGAGGATTTTGAGTGGTGGTTGGAAAAAAAAAAAAAAAAGAAAAAAAACCAC
>VZRU01001490.1:305026-317621 GCA_013398155.1 Pedionomus torquatus | reverse complement strand
AAAAAAGACCACCACAAAAAAAAAAAAAAAAAAAAAAAAAAAAAAAAAAAACAAAAACAAACAAACAAAAAAAAACACAAAAAACCAAACAGAAAAAACCCTAGAAGCAAGCTTATGTGGTTTGTCCATTATGTAGCTCACAAATGCCTCAATGAGTCAAACACACTCAAAAAAGCAGATATTATGCCAAAATTATTTCTAACAAAGAGGGACCTGGAAGAAGTGAGCAGCGAAGGAAGGCACATATGGCAGCCGTAGGAAGGCTGGTGGATGTTTGTATAGCATTCGATTAGATGCCATTTCTTTCACCAGCTTTCTGCAGCTCCTGGGGTGCTGCTGAAATGACCATTGTGTGTGAATTTGATGTGAAAGCCTGAATAACGACCTAGTCCTGCAAAAGCTTTAATTATCCTGGAACTTCACAGCTTGCTGGCCAAACACAGTGGAAGTTGGGCGGCTGCGCTGCAGTGCACTCAGGTGGGCTGCGCCATCTGGCAAAGGCAGAAAGAGTCAACTTGATGTCAGAGAAGTCAGAAACCAACCCCTGCTCTGCACCCAATTAACAACAACTCATTAAAATGACTTTATGAACATTCTTTTAGAGCACAATTAATGTAAGCGGGTACAGTGCTGGCTGAAGGGCCGCAGCCCTTAGCAGCTTTTTGTTACGCAAGATGCTGCGCAAAAATTAAAGCAAGCATTAATGTACAGCAGAATTCATCCCTACACTGCAGTAGCCTCCCTCTGCACACACATGGAAAGGTTCCATGGCTCTTTTCTACATGGGGAAGTGAGACATATAGAAGCTGAAGCACAGGTTTGGTATTGGACTTGGGTACCTTAGCACCATTCCTCAGAAGTTCTCCCTAGTTCTCCTTACATCCAGAGACGCTGTGAAGCCTGTGGTGCTCACACCACAGACCATAGAATGGTTTAGATTTGGAGGGGACAGACCACACTGCTGTCATGAACACCCCTGCACATAGATCCCAGCTAAGCAGGTACCTAGCTCTCATCACCATATCTCTGGTGGGAGGCGCCTTATCTATCAGATGTTCTCACAGCACAGGGTAGTGGGTACCTGCTCTGTCTTCTCAGATATAAAAAGTCTCTGCAGCCCAGAAATCATGCTGGTTAAAAAGGAATAATAAAAGCCCAAAGAAATGCACAGCATGAGCAGAAGTGAGGACACCTCTGTGTTTCACTTACACTTAAAAAAAAAAAAAAATGTAGCTGGAAATATTCAGCCTGGAAATGGATGAGCTGGCTGGAGTACCCAGATGACAAGCTAAGCAAAGCTGAATCACTCCTGCAAACAAGCCAAAGCCAAGAACAAAACAGAAGTCTTACTCTTACAAAACTAAGGCACTGGGTGACAACCTTGTTTTTCCTTTCTGTCAGAAAACCACTTTTTCCTGAGCCAAAAACTGTCTCCTAAGGTCATTTCTTTTCTTTCTTGTTGGCGTGTGCTAACATGCCTGCCAAGGATCAAACTACAATTGAAAAGAGCAATAGGCATACAAAGCTGAGACAGTGGCAAAGATGTGGACCAACAACCACCTGATCAGCGGGGCCAAGCAACACCTGCTGGAACCAGCAGGGTCCAGGTGGCACCAGGATATTCAGGAGGGGCATAAAACATCAATCATTGCTTTGCTCCCCTGTGGTTTTGGTTTGTTTGTATCATAGAATGGTTAGAGTTGGAAAGGACCTTGAAGATCATTGTGTTCCAACCCCCCTGCCATAGGCAGGGACACCTCCCACTAGACTAGGTTGCTCAAAGCTATCAAAGGTTGCTATCAAGCCTGGCCTTAAATACCTCCAGGGATGGAGCATCCACAACCTCCCTGGGCAGCCTGTTCCAGTGTCTCACCACCCTCACAGGAAAGAATTTTTTCCTAATATCCAATCTAAATCTCCCCTCTTCCAATTTGGGGGAGTGGAGGGGGTGGTGGTTGGTTGGTTGTGTGTGTTAAGACATCACTCTCCTAGGTGGGCTATTTTCTTTATGGCTTCACAGCAAAGCTATTGGTTTTCTCCCCCTGTAATGCCCTCTAGCATCCTTTGATAGGACAAGGGTTAATGGTTTTAAACTAAAAGAGGGTAGATTCAATTAGATATAAGGAATTCTTTTTTTACAATGAGGGGTGGTGAAACACTGGAACAGGTTGCCCAGAGAGGTAGTCATGCCCCATCCCCGGAAACTTACAAGGGGAAATTACAGCTGCCGAGACACCTACCCGCCTTAGCTCTTTCCTACCTCTCCCTCCCATCATCTGGATTGCACATACACATAAGTAGGTGGGAGGCAGAAGTAATGAGGATGGTCAGGTAAATGGATGCCCAAACTCCATTGAGAAGAAAAAGAAGTCAAGGACAGGGATTTCTAAGCATAAGCTGAATAAGGACATACCAGAGGAGTCATCAGGTGGACATTAGGCAAATTTGGAGAGAAAGCAGTGATAAATACCAGCTGGAACTCACTCCAAAGTAGGGGTTGTTCAGCTTTTGTCTTCTTTGAGTGAAGAGGGTGCTGCTATTTCTGGGTAAGACGTGGTAATGGAGATCCAGGTGGTCTCCTGGAAAGATGGTTGGACTGGGTGGAAAAGCAGGTGATGCTGTGCAGTCCAGAGAGGAGCCCTTGAGACACCAGGGCTAGACTGGGATTAAAAAAAACCCTCATTTCTGATCTTAACAAGGACATGGAAAAGAGAAGAAAAATAGCCCAGGGAAATTCCAGGCAGCAGAAAGGTTGTTGCTTTAGCTCATCTTTGGTGTCTGACACACTGTTTTTCCCTTTCTGGGATGCTGAAATGGCCTGCTATATTTTATCATGGTGACCTTGTCCATGTGGTGGGAATCATCAAAGCTTGGGAAAAAAAAAAATAGCATGTGCTACTGTTGACAGGAGCACATGGATTGTTTCTGCATCCCCTCAGGACAGGGCAGGAAGAACCATATTGTTTTGCGGGAAAGCCCAGCTCAAGCCCTGCAGACTCTACTATTCCCAGTTCCAGCCCAGCTCCAGCCCAGTTTAGCCTGGTAGCTGGAAGTGGGGAAGAAAGCAGACAGACAAACTGCTGCAGCCATGTCAGCCAGGTCCTCACCCACTCGGAGCTGCCAGTGATCCTCAAAGAACAAAATCAGCCAACCTGGATACCCTTCCCATCCCTGTCTCCCACGAAGCCACTTCCACAATCCCATCTTTCTCTAACAGAGCAAGGTCCCCACTATCAGTCATACAAATCTCCTGGTTAAGTCACTACCCTCATTCCCACTGGCTTTAATAGGGTAGAAGAGGTTCGATTGTCGTCAACTGAGCTCCAATCCAAGCCCCTCAGGCAGGTATTTGTAGCACTTGGTGGAGGAGAGACAGGTGAATACAGAGGGATAATTACAGAACCTGGACTTGAAAATTCACCAAGCTTAGAATTTAAATGGGCAGTACTACTTTTTAAAGGGCATCATTAACAGCTTTTTCACCACCCCATCTGACACTATAAACTTATAACTCAGTTCATAGTTGCTTGTTGAGAAAGTATCTTTCAGTGCCAAAATCAACAGCGCAGGCAACCCTGTGAGAACTAAAGCACAGATGTGAGAAGAGTTCTGTTTCTTCATATTACTCCAAGAGCACCAAATAGGGCACAGCCCCTGGCTATACATAAACCCATGGCCATTTTGCAGCACAAGACAGCCAGAGCCTAGAAGCAAACTGGTATTTGGATTTGCTTTATTATGTTTTAGCCAGGTAGTGAAGTCCTGTAAATATAAACCTCAAGGAAGGATAACTGCCCTCTGAAGTGCCTCTTCCCCCATTAAATACAGGGGGAGCCTAAATTACACTACTTATATTGAAATAAAATCATTATGTTTACACAGAGAGTGGAGATGGCCTTGGTGCCCTTGTCAGCAGTGCCAGTTATCCATGCACAATGCAGCCAGGTAACAGGGGCAAAATAATCCCCCAAGCGCTGTGAATCCCTTTGTTATCCCACTGCAGATGCAACTCTTCTAGTCTAAGGAGGCAAAATATTCACTTTGCAAGGTTACCAGCCTTCCCCACAAACTCCGCTGCTATGTTTTCTGAAGCAGAAGGAACAATCAAAATTGTTTCACAAAAAATATGAAAAATACCATCTGCAATAGCCTTTCAAATTCAGCAATATGAAAACACTCGTTTTCTTACATTAGTAAGGAACTTTGTTTCTTCTCCCTCCCACTACCAGAAAAGAAAAGGTTAAAGAAGTGTAAAATCCAAAACAGAATTCAATTCCACCAATTTCAACGGTCATTCTTGACTAAGAAAAATAAGGGAAAAAATATACTCCATGATTTGCTCTACCTAGGATCAACACAGTCAGTCCACTTAATGCTGACACACCACTAACAGTTCTTATCTCACATTCCCCAAACACTCAGTGCATGAAGAATCATTTAGCAACGAAGAAGTTGGCCCCACGTGCAAGGCAGAGCTAGTTCTGGAAGAGGGGACTTATCACCCTGGAGCCATCTTAAAAGCTGGATATTTAGTTCAGGCCAGCAGCCAGTGTCCCTCTGTACACAGAGGAAAAATACCCTTCAGAAGTCTCTCTCCGTTATAACAGGGCCCATCATACAGGGTAGGAAAACTGAGGCACAGAAGCACATACAATCACTGACTCACAGTTAAGCTCTTTTGAGAGCCCAGCCCTAATCATGTGAACTTCTAGCAAGCCCTGCCCAAACAGTGGCCACAGAGCTAGGAGAAATAAGGTTGCACGCACACGCACCACTGTCAGATCTTACCTTACAAGCACTTCTTACCTAAAGGGCATGACCAGACAAGCTACAAGGAAATCTGCCACGGCTAAGGACATGATAAACATATAGGTGACCGTGCGTAGCCTCTTTTCCACCACCGGGCAGATGAAGACTATGGTATTTCCCAGGAGCGTGATCAAGTCAATGAGGGTTAGTATCAGCCCAATGACTACCTCCTGGAGCCCAATTCCTGCCCAGTTGCCACCTCCTTTCACAAAAGAGGAGGCAGCAGAGGAGAAATTAGAGAGCCAAGATTCATTTTTGCCCATCAGCATCTTCCCAATGTTAAAATCTGGAAGAAAAGAAATGGTAAAAATAATTAAATAAAAGTTTCGATGCAAATGACATGTAGGTCTAGGAAAGGAAGTATAGAAATAATGTTTATGCTTCATTTACTTCAAGATAAATCCACACACCCTGCTGTGTCTGTGCCATCACTGTGCCATGGTTATCAGTCCTTTAAAGCGTCTGAAATCCCAAGGGTGAAGATGAACATACAGCACTGGCTGAAGTCCTTCATGGCAATTAAAAGCCCTCCTGTGAATGAAAACACATCATCAGGTGATGTGTTGAAGTGTGATTTTTTAAAAAAAAAAAAAAAAAAAAAAAAAGAGGGAGAGAGAAGGAAAAAAAAAACAGCAAAAAAACCCAGCAAAGCCCAAAGCACTGAAAGCAGCAGAGAGAGAACAACCAAAATTCAGAATCAAAACAGCTCTGCTCTGCTGAACAACATGTCACATCCACAAAATACAGGCTTTGAACCAGATGATCTTTTAGGTCCCTTCAAACCAAACCATTCACTGATTCTATACCCTCATTATCATCTTTGCCACCTCAGATCAGGTGAGGCTGCTTGCCCAGACTGGCTGCTTTTGTAACCCCACATGCTCTGCCCTGGGTTGTCCTAGTACTCTTTTAGGCTCTGAAGTTAAGATCTTATTACTGCCATAGTGAGCAGCTCCATCTTATAGTCTGAATGGCTGTGCAGAGCTGCCAGCAACCACACAGGGAGCTTCAGGCAAGTGAGCAAGCAAATGAGGTGTCTCAGCTGGGAGAGGATGCTTCCAACTCTACAATGAGTGACTTTTAAGTAAAGGAAATTCACATGCTTGTGTCCACAGTTGACTTTGACCAAAAGATGTCACAGGTGCGTGGGAAGGTGGGACCGATGCGCTGCAAAAATTCCAGCAGTTCAAAATTCACAAGGCAAAATTTGGAAAAGAAAATTACACAAATATTTCCAGACATTAAATTGTTACATTTGAAAACCACTACTTCTCTTACAACTGAGCTTTGCTTCCACAGCACCTTCAGGTCAATCCCACATTCCGAGGGCATCACTACCAAGCACTGAGTGAGAATGGGTCAGGATAAATGTCCATGCAGTCCAACATGCCTTGTCTCACATTGGCCAAGTTTTGCTTTAGAAGCATTATATGAAGGCGGCAGAATGTATCAGAACTTCCCCAATGTCTGTTTTACCTTCCAGCAGCCTCTGATCCACAATTAACTCCAAAAATGGTTTCAAGGACTTTTAAGTTATGGAGTTGTCCTGTTTTCCCTTTGACTCATGCAAACTTTTAGCACCCATGACCTCCCACAGTAACAACTTCCACAGCTCAGCTATACATAGTGCAAAGCACGATATACACCACATGAAGCAACATCTACTTTTGTTTCCTTTGAGCCTGCCACCAGCTAGTTTCACTTGGTGACCTTCTTTGTATTGGAAAAGACATCATGCAACCAATCCCCATCCACTCTCACAATGCCACTGGTGAGCTCTCTAATCTCTATCACATCCCCCAGCCACCTCGTAATCTATTGGTCAGGCTGAGGAACCTTCAGCAGCTTGCCCATTCATTATACAGAAGTGATTGCCATCCCCTGGCCACCACTCCTGCTCTTCTGAGCCTCTGAGATGGACCAAAATTACAAACAATCTCCAAGAAGTAAATGCACTGTGGATTTATATAAGGCCATAATGATGTTCTGTGTTTTGTCCTGCTTCCCTTTCATAACAAACCCTAACATGGTTTACTGCTTTTGATTGGCACTTAGCACGGAGCTGACCTTTCCACAGAACTGCCTATCACTACCTGAAGATCTCATTCCTGAGCAGTAATGGTCATTTCAGAGCTCACTGCTTTAGATAGGAAAATAGGATGAAATGAAGAAATTAGGTTCTCTCCATCTTCCCCAGACTCCATCACTTCACAGCTGAATTTCTTCTTTTATTTTAATGCTCCCTGAGCCTCATAAAAGCTTATTTGCAATTCTTTAGGTCAGGTCTTATCCTTTATGCCTTGATTAAACTTTGTTTCACCTCCAAATACCACCACTTCACATTTTTTTCCAGTTAGAGATTTATTGAACACTACATATCCCTGTATAAAGGGCATTGCTGACCTCTCTTCCACACGGTAACTCACCATTCCCTTCCCTCCTACTTTTCACCTTTTAGACACATATTTATTAACACAAGGAACTTCCTCCTTAACTCAGGACTATTAAGTTTCCTTAAAAGACCCCGACATAAGGGACCATACTAAAAATCTTTCAGAAATCCAAGCAGACTACATCAACTAGGAGCTCCCCACCCACCCACGTGCTTGCTAGTGTTTTTCAAGTACCCTCATGCGATCGTGAGGCTGGCTGCCTTTTGTGAAAGCAATACCAACTTTTTCCTTGGGGGTAATCTATTACATGCACCCACTCATCATTCAGAATCCTCAGCTCCCTCCCCTGACTCTATTTACTTGCCGGATTTATTCAAGTAAAAAAAAAGTCAAGAAATAAAACTGTCTAGAAAAAAATAAGAAGGAAAGCTCATCTTCTGCCCCTCCTCAACAGAGCAAGGACTTGCTGACTGAGACATGAAGGTCTTCTGCTCCAGTGCTGAGAATAAGTTCTGTGACAGACCCATTAGCAGTTACTGCTAAAATTCTACAGGGTGTCTTAAGTACACCAGTCTTAACAAAAATGTTCCTTGGACAACATTCACTTCCTGATAACACCCCATAAAAATAAAATAAGAAGTCCTGCCTCCAGCTTTCATGTCATTAACAGGAAAGAGAAGAATCTGCACCATTCTTCCTAACAATCGCTCTGAGGATGTCAAACTGGAGGAGCTCCTGTGGAACAGCTTGATTTTAATACAAGCACACTGTCTGGCAGAAAAAATTGTTCAGCTTGTTCTTCTCCCTACATGGTCCGCACAGATGGCACAGTGACTGCTGGCTGGCAAAACCACTTGGTGACTGCTCATGGCTGCACAGCTGGCCAGCTTACAGAACCTGCCACCTCTGTTACATGTCCCACCTCCATCTTCCAGCTCATCTGGTCTTCTGCTATCTCCCACACCTGCTGGGTGTCCTTACACCTCTGGGGCCTCCATGACCTCCATGTGTGTCTAGAAAGAGTCCTCTGATCACCACCTCAAGTTGACCTCTAACCAGTTTAAGCACATAAACAGCACCCAGATAGCCCCATGTTCTCCCAGAAAAGGTTGCAGCATTAAGATAGGCTCTGAAAACATAAATAGCAAAAATCAGGTTGAAAACCATTGAAAAATCAATGGTTTAGAAAATCCATGTCAAATTTTAAGGTCTAAAAAAAAAAAAATTAAAAAAGAATCCAGTCTTAAGGTTTAAACAAAAAATAAATATCACCATCAATTTTTTGGTCTATGGCCTGGAATAATCATAGATGACAATGCTAGATTAATTGTCCAGGGTTTTTAGATGTACCACTGAATCAAGAAGGCTTAGAAGTCACATCTATCTCCTTGCAAACAATGACCGTGCTCACATGGTTGTTAAGTAGGTATCACTGTTAGTACAAGTAATTAAAGCAGGTCATTGCTTACACAATGTTGCTCTGGTACTGATGGTACTGATCTGTGAACACACAACGCCCTCAAACTTTAAGCAGAAGTAGGACACAGCTCTTACAGAGTTCATCTTTGCAGGCTCTTTGTGCTACTTGAGAGCAACCTTAGCCAGTTAAAAGGTTTTTTTTTAAAGGGACAGCCTAACAGCAGATTGCTTAATGCAAGGTACAATCAGGAGCATGACACATCATTGCACACAGAAGACAAATGTCTCCACATTCACAAAATGCCAGAGAAACTCTCTTGCATCATACTTTGGTCAACACAAGGACAGACTGTGAGGCTAGAAGTGAGATTCTACTCATTCAACCTCTTCAATTTCTCCAACAAAAAAAAATATTCAGCAAAAAGAAGGGATGACGGATGTTTGAAACTTCAGGTTTGGATTCAGGGTACAGACAACAGTGTCCTGCTGCTTCTGGCTCCTTTTCAAGGAGAAAAGGAGCTGCTCTCCAGGCAGAGTCCCAGGAAGCTCATCCGCAGTCTGTCACAGCCAAGCACTCAAGTCTTTCATCCTTTATGCCTCTGACTGGGCAGCCAGTAACTTATTTCTTGCTACAAAGTGCTACTCCTGAACCACCTGGAGAATTGTTAATACAAGAAAGTGGGGGATGATACAATCTTAACATCTCTGTGGAAATCTGTGGGACAAAGCAGGATGTGCCATCCTTCCCAGGGATATACTTCCACAACTTAAATATTGGAGCTTTTAAATTCTCCTCATGTGGTTATGGTGCTGATATAGCACAGTGTCTTTCTTTAACATCAGTCTTTGAGCCTTCCCTGTAAGGAATCCTCTTAAATCAGTGGGATAAATGCCGAGTTGTACCATGACGTTGGATTAACCCAGGTTTCCTGAAGATCTCAGGTGCCTCAGGGTTTGTGTCATTCTTATTTGGACATTACAGGGGTTTTATTCCCTTCAAAAAACAGTGGGCTAGATTATTCTGCCTGAGAGAAGCAACTCCATCATTCAAACAGTTTTCCTTTAATATACTGAAAGTTTGACCTATTCTATTCAGCAGACAAATCCCAAGTAAATGGTTAATTTCATCATTAAATTGTATCTTTCGATGGCAAGGAGAGAAAAAGAACACCCTGCAATCTCAAGACTGACTGCACTTTAAAATCTTAGAGGAATTATGAAAATTGGAAATATATTTGTTGCCAGACTCTGCTCTTCTGCTAAACTAAATACCATTTAGCATATGGCAGTATGCATCTCTACCTGCCCCAGGACCTCAAAATACATTTCCCTTCTCTCCATAAACTGAGAGTGCAGCACCTCAGTAATTTACTCTGGAAGGCTGGCATTGGGAGGTAAATGAGGAGGAACATCCCTGGGGAAGCCTGCACCTGTAAAACATGCATTCAAGGAGACCATGCAGCAAGTGAGCCTTTGCACTGACTTTCCTTTTCTCTCTTTTTTCCTCCATCCAACTATCATATTTGAAGGGCAGTATTTCTCAGGGCACAAATAAATACTCATTTCCACCCCCAAATCAGCACAGAACAACTCCTACAACCTCTCCAACAGCTAACCAGCCCAAAGTCTGGAAACCCAGCAAAACACACGATCCTTACCTTCAAAACTGACCATTGAACTCAGCCAGCTGGCTCAAAGCAGCTCAGCAGTACAGCTGAGCCTACTGCCTGGTGCTTTTCCCAGCAGCAGGATACAAGGGACTCACACCAGCTCACAGGGCTCCCAGTTTCCATCCCACGGAGCTGCTCCCAGTGTGGCTGTGCGTGGCTGATGGCTTCTGCCCCAGTGCAGGATGTCGAACCCGCACCTATGGGACAGCACAGTGGTTTGCCCTTTGAGATCTTCCACCTGGCAGAAGTGTATGCTCTTCCACAGCAAAAGCAAGTCTATTGCAACCAGGAGCGAGGAGAGATTGAAGCATGATCACAGCGGTAAAACTCAAAGCAAAGTTAAATCCCCTCCACACACGCAGGGCATTAGAGGCACTGGCATTAGAGGGGTGACCCCAGTCCTCGGTGGTGCAAAAACCCAAAACCCCTAGATGCAAAGTCTCCAGCCTCTAGCGTGCCAAATCCCACTCACCAGGGGTCAAAAAGCCCAACACCCAAGATGCAAAACACTGATGATTCTGGAGGGCACATTCCCCCCTGCTCTAGACCGGAGCAGGGGGAGATTTCCAGGGGAGGGGCTGTGGGGGTCCTTCCCGGGAAAGGGCTCTCCCTCGGAAGGAAAGAAGAAGGGGGAGGACTGCCCGGGGTAGAGGGAGTGTTTGGGGGGGTGGCGTGTGTGTCTCCTTCGGGAAGCGGGGTGGTTACGGGACTTACCTGGGGGGAGCCTGCTGGAGAAGGGAGTCCCACCAAGAGAGAGGAGCAGTAGCAGCTCTGCTTGGGGAGGAGATGGCAGGACCTGCCCGGGGATGGGGATGCCGGTGGAGGCATTTACCGGCAGCGGGGCGCCGCTAGGGCCCGCCTCCCGCGGGGGCAGGCAGCCGGGGGAGCCGCCCCGCTCCGCGCCTCCGCCCCGCTCACCCGCCCCGCTCCAAGCCGGGAGGTGTCTCATCCCTCCGGGCATCGCGACTCCCCGTGGAAACGATGCATTTTTCTGCGTTCACACCGGTCCCTCCTAGCACACAGCAGCTGCACGGACACGGCAACCGCACAAAGGAATAAAAATAAGGAGGGGTGGGGGGGTGGGGGGGAAGAAAGAGGTGTGCAATCGGACTGGTTTCCCTGTTGCTAAAAGCAAAGGGGTGCTTTGTTCATAAACTAAACCAGAATGTCAGAGGAATCTGCTGACACTAGCGTTGGTGAGATGTTCCCCACCCAACCCCTCTTTGCCTTGCCAGGAAGGCTGAGTGGGGCTCAGTGCATTGGAGTGGTGGCCATTGGGTTTTGGAGCTGAACTGGTCAGATTGGAAACTGGGAACTGGGTTATTCCCCAGCCAAATTGACTGCTTGGAAAGGAGAAGTCCTCCTTCAGCCACAGGTCTGGGCTTGAAGAAGTGACTGTCACCTCTTGGACACCTCAAGGAGCTGACCCAGCATAATGGTCTGGCAGAAAATGAATTCAGCAAGAACAGACATAAAAAAACCTGGTTCTTTGGGTGCTTGGGTGAGTGTCATACACAAAGCTTGGAGTGTGTCACCTCATTGATAGCTCCTGTTCTAAAACAACCCCTCTAATCACACCCAAAGTCATCAACTCTTGACACTTGCTGCCACCAAAAAGTCTCTCTCCTTTCCCACTTTTTTTTTTCCAAAGACAATCACTAAGGTTTTCGACTGCGCCTTCACCTATCACCAAAAATGCCCTTGGAGAATTTTCTTAGTGCATCTGGAGAGGAATCCTTCTGAGTGGGGTTAGTGGAAAAGAAAGAAACCTAGATTAACTGTCCTCCTCCTGGAATAGCTCAGCTCTTGGCTGGCCATTGGACTTTCAGGGTTCAAACTTGTGTTTGACATTAACAATGAAACTGTGGTGGATGAATATGGTTGGAACAATTTATGTCATATTTATTTGTTCAGAAAGAACAGATTACCCTTTGTAAATAATAAAATCTACTTTAAATTACGTTTTTCCACTCCAGAAATTAATAGGAAGGAAGGAAGGAAGGAAGGAAGGAAGGAAGGAAGGAAGGACATAAGCTCATCTGTATTTTTCTTTTTTTTATAAAGGTAGAGAAAAAAGTAATGTGTGGATCAGAGTATTTTATGAATCTAGATTGATTTCATTATTTTAGTCAACATAAACACCTGTGTGTTTCTGAAATAGTCGGTCTTGACCACTTTGGTGTCATGTTTAATGACTTTAACGTTGTTTTTAAAGTCATCATTTACTTTTTTCTTTTTTTTTTTTTTTTTTTTAAAAAAAAACTTTTTTGAAAATTGAAAAAAAAACAAAAATTTTTTTTTTTT
>VZRU01001490.1:259340-304599 GCA_013398155.1 Pedionomus torquatus | reverse complement strand
TAAAAAAAAGCTTTTATGAAACTTGAAAATAGAGCAAAATATTTTATTTCTGATCAAAAACAAAAAATTCCAAACCTAAAGAAAACTTTTGTGTACTCTCCACCAATCCTTTTTGCAAGCTAAGCTCTTGAAGCCACTTGCTGACTTCCTTCCTCATGCTGTTAGTGCCACTGAGCAAAATGGGAGCACCTGACCAGGGACGGGGAAATGTTTTGATAAAAAACAAGGGGAATCTGTTATAATAAAAATAATTTATGGATTGAAGTTTTTATTAAAACTCATACCAAACTATATCATTTCTTCAGTTCTGACAACCAAACATTAACAAACAGAATGAAATTATATATATATATATAAAAACATATCAATTATTTATTATATTTTTATTACTTCTATAATGTTTTAAATATATAGGGTTTTTTGTTTTTTAAATTACAGAAACAAGAAAAACCTTGTCATTTCAAATAATGGCTAATGTATTTTTCTTTTTTTTGTGTGGTTTTTTTTGTTTGTTTGGTTTTTTTTGTTTGTTTGTTTTTTGACAGAATCTTCGTAAAGCATGTTTTTTCATAGAATCACAGAAGCCTAGAATAGTCTGGGTTGGAAGAGACCTTTAAAGGTCATCTCATCCAACCCCCCTGCCATGGGCAGGGACAGTTTCCACTAGACCAGGTTGCTTAGAGCCTCATCCAACCTGACCTTTCCAGGGGTGGGGCATCTACAACCTCTCTGGGCAACCTGTTTCAGTGTTTCACCACTCTTATTGTAAAAAATTTCTTCCTTCTATCTAGTCTAATCTACTCTCTTTCAGTTTATCACCATTATCCCTTATCCTACAGCTACAGGCCTTACTAAAACATCTGTCCCTATCTTCCTTATATTCCCCTTTAAATGTATTGGTAGCCCATGATAAGGTCTCCCTGGAGCCTGCTCTTCTCCAGGCAGAGCAACCCCAAATCTCTCTGCCTGTTTCATAGGGGAGGTGTACCAGCTCTCTGATCCTCTTTGTGGCCCTCCTCTGGACCCACTCCAACAGGTCTGTGTCTTTCCTGTGCTGAGGGCTCCAGAGCTGGATGCAGTACTCTAAGTGGAGTCTGACCAGAGCGGAGTAAAGGAGTGCAACCACCTCCCTCAGCCTACTGACCTCTCTTCTTTGGATGCAGCCAAGGATATGGTTGACCTTCTGGGCTGTGGTACACATTGCTAGGCTGTGTCCAGTTTTCCGTCCACCAGCACCCCCAAGTCCTTCTCAGCAAGGTTGCTCTCAGTACCTTCAGCCCCTAGCCTGAGATTGCCCCAACTCAGGTGCAAGACCTTGCATTTGGCCTTGTTGAACCCTCAATTTTTTCCTCTTCTATTTTCCTTGAATCTATAGTGCAAAAGGAGTTTGAAACCCTCGACAGAAACCGCCTCTGTCCCTAAATTAGAGTTAATTGGTTATTGCCATGGCTGGGAGGGGGCGGTCGGGAGCTCCTGCCGCTGTCCATGGTACCTGCGCCCCAGGAGGGCCTCCTCTGCCTCACTGTCACCTTCCTCTCCTTGTGGATTTCTCTTTCTCTCTGCAATCTAGGAATGCTGTCAGACTCGAATAATAGAGTCTTTACAGAACAGAGAATAATAATAAACGCCTTCAGTTCTTCAGGCTCAATAACAACTATTCCAAAAAACTGACAAAAATAGATAACAGCAAGAAGCAGCAGTGTTTTGGACAAAGTTGCTGCAAATGCTGTGTAAACCACTCATATTAATGTCATCTGCCATAGATATAACTTGTCAGCATGTCATAAACCATAAAAAAAAAAAACATGTCAAGATTTAATACTTACTGGAATTTCTAGGATTGTCAAGCAGGAATTTCCAGGATATGTCTTATGGGTTGCTGGGGCTTTGTTTTCACATTACATGTAATGCCACATGGAAAGGGAGGAGTGAGGAAAAATTGAATTTAATTGACTTTCTGATCTTGGCAACAAGAAATGTAATAGGAAATATGCATTTCAACATCTTTTGCATATCAAAACCAGCTTGATCTCAGAAAATCTGAACAGTAGCAGACCTGTATTCATGCAGACACTGAGGTACAGCCAAAGGTAGAACACAACAAATCTCCTTAAATTAGCAAATAAGATAGCATAGGGTGTGGAATACTCAGGAATGCTTTGAGACTTCATTTACCTTTGGTACCCACTTGGAAAACATTGTTTAAACCACCAGGAAGGGGAGAGGGGTCTCAGAGGAATATGTTATGTTGCCAAGTGGCTGGATACAAGGAAACATTTTCCTTGGTGGGTTTTAGACACCAGGCCTTCAGCAGTGGGGATAATACCGTGGCATATGATAACCCCATTGCACAAGGACATCTGCCAAATGCACAGAGAATAGCAAATAAAACAGGCCTGTAAATCACATGGACTGGGTAAATAGGCCTGTGGGAGCGGCAGGTTTGGTTTTTTGTCTTCTCTTCCTTTGTCTTTTTAGAGGCAGACTGTCCTGATGGTACTGTCTCCTGTTCACCATTCTTAGGGCAGCTGCATGAAACGTAGAAGGAAGAAGAGCATTTGTTTTCCTGTCTGTCTTGATTGAGCCAGGTGTGAAACTATATAGTTGCCTCTAGTGTTAAATAACTCTTTAATAACTCTTCTGATTGACAGGGTTCCTGAACAGAAGCCACCAAAGTCACTTGCTAACCGCTGCTTTTCTAGCAGTGCTATGGATCAGAAGCAGCTGCCTCTGAGATGTGCTTTCTGTTAGGTTGCATTGGCATGCTATGCTTGTTTTCTGTATAAACGGTGTTAGTCATCAGCTCAAGCAATGAAGTTTCTTTGACACATGATACCTGCTGTGCTTTTTTAATATCTTATGTGCTGTTGTGTCCGAGACATTTCTTGTTCTTGATGAATTCTATATGACAATTTCCCTTTCAGTTTTCTCTCATCAGACTCCATATATTTATATTTTCTCTTTCAGGTGGGATTTGTAATCCTTCTATCTTGATATATTCACTCCTAAAATGAACACCAAGGGATTACTCCCATTGCCTGCTGCAGGCATTCAGCTCAGCTGTTCTGTGCTGCCCCTCTGACCCTCAGAGTGGTCTCACTTTTCTCCAATGGCTGTGTAGGAGGAATACACTCCTCATTTTTCCTGTCTCAATTGTATCTTATTTATATTCTGGAATTAAATAGTACAGATACTTCTACTGGCTTCCAGTAATGTTTCTGCTGATATAATTCTAACCCTGCAAACACTTCCATGGCTTTGTGTGTGCCCTGCCTGATCTGTAGCCTTTGTCATTCTGGTGAAAAATCAGGATCCTCCTGGTTTTCAAGGAAACTAGAAATCCCCAAAGCATTCCTAGTGAAATCCATGGTGATTACTGGAGCCTGGGTTAAATTTTATCAGACACTTATTATTACAGCACCCATTAATTCAAGGCAGGGAAAAGGATATATAATTATGAAATTATAGAAAGAATAAAAGAACAATAATCCTTAAAATTTAGACTGGTTCGAGACAGCAAGTTTTTGTAAACATCAGGAGGTTTTTATGGAAGTACTCATTGATTTTTGTGTTATGGAAAATTTTGGGTCATTGGATCAATCTCCCTTGGAGATGAAGAAGAGCAACTGTAATTTAAAAACTTCAAAACTCAAACTCTAAAATGTAGTAGAAGACTTCCATCTAAGTGCTGGTCCAACCCTTTTCTTCTCGGTGTTGAGAATACAAATGTAGTCTCTGCTCACAAACCCTCAACTGCAGGGCTGTAGGTACTGAACCAAGTTAATTAATATATGGAGTTATGCATCCAAATTATGATCTATTATGGATTCTCCCCTGAGCTAGAGAATAGTTTAAGGGTCGTAAGCTGTAAAAGCATGTTCAGAAACAGAAATGGCATAGCACCATAGCACAGCCCACGACTTGTAATGGAGACGGTTCCTGAATGCTCTTTAATGTTTGAAGTGTTCATTGTGGTTCATTTCAGTCACACTCAGGCGTTACTCCACACAGAGTTGAGCAGCTCCAGCTGAACCTTCATCACACCTTGAGGAGACTTCGGGCATTTTATCCCATAGAAGGATAATAGATCTGATGTTGCCAGATAACAGTCCTTTCACCCTGACTGATGATCCAACAGTCATACCTGAAAGATCCTATAATTCAAATAGAGGTATGTATGGCTGACAGAAAAATGTCTCTGAGTTTACATGAAACCAATGATGATTTTTACAGTAGGACCAGCTGTTACATATGAGGAGACTTTCCGAGAACTTTGGTTATCTTGTATTGAGGTTTGCGTGCATCTGCTATATATTCTAATGAAATTGTTGCTCATCTCTGAAGAGGCTTGTTTATCTCTTTGTAGCTGCTGGGCAGATGCCTTGTATTTGTGTGCAAGATTTCTCCAGAAATTTGATGGTACTTCTAAGCAAAATGGTTTTGCTCATAAAAGGGCATGTCCTAGCTACCAGATGGTCAGGTTTTCAACACGGGCACACTCCTTTCCCCAGCTTGCACCACTGCACTTCCACTAGACAATCAATGTGTTTTGCAAATAAAACCTATCATCAAGAAGGAGCCTTGATATTTTTACCATAATTTTAATGAGGAATAAACTGAAACCCAGTGAGTAAGACTAACATTCCCCAAAGTACTCTCTAATTATGGGCCCCTCTGATCTAAAGGGCCCCTATTGGGATACTTTGGCTGGGTTTTACAGCTGGGTTGTGTAACTAAGTCTTGCGTGTGCTTTGGGTACTCAAAGACCTTCAGAAAATTCAAGCCCAAGAGGTATGAAGCTGCTCAAACTGAGTCGTCAGAAATGAGTGGACATTTTTGTAAGCCTCTGTTGTTTGCCAAAAATTGCATAATGACTCAACGTTATAGTCTGAAACAAAATCTGAGCTCTATGTGTTAACTATTACATTTCTCTGATATGAAGGAGGGAGAAAAATATGAATCTAGTCAGAAATCCCACTGAGTAACCACTAGAGATCTGTTGCAGAGACCATCTTGGGGAGTTGCAAAAGCTCTCATTGACCTTGGAAGAAAAGACCACCAGTGGGCACAGTGATGCACAAACCAGTGCCCTGAGAGGGAGGAGTGCACTGAAGTGAAGGCCCACAGAAAAAAAACACTGGAGGAAAAAAGACAGTGTATCCTGCATACTGTATCAGGATGAAGAATCTATTTGAATAGCTGTGGTATTTTCACTTCTTTCCAACAATTCTGTTTCATGGCTCTACTATGTTTTTCTAGCAACAACACAGAAATTATTTTATAATTCAGTGGAGGGGTGGGGGGGGGAACCACCTAAGAAACTTACCATTGATGCCACTTGTCAGACTGGAAAAAGTTGCCAAAGAAAATTTTGTTTTTCCTTTTTATTGTTTTTCTGACAAGCTGGACAGGGGCTGTTTTCTCTTGTGCTGCAAAATCTAATTATATACGTACATAAAAAAATAGAAGGCACTAACCATTTGTCTCGCATGACTCACCACTGTCTATCCAAATGTCATAAATGCTGGCAAGCAAACTACAACCACGAAACACATCAGTGTCTCACAAGGCTGCTTGTCTTGATTACAGGCTGGCAAGGATTAGGCTGAGTAATTGGGAAAAGATGGGAAGAAGATTTCACTGGGCATCTGGGATTATTGTGTGCTGGAAACATTGCAGAAGATAAACCACTAAAATACAACCTAGAGCCTTCAATGGCAAACCCCATCACAGGGCGCTACAATTTCAACAACCCAGAAGATATCAAGAAACAGAGCATTGTCCAGGTGGAAGAGGAGACACTCACATTTGGCAATACCTAAATCCAACAAGGTTTTGAACATAACTATTCCCTGGGAATGGCTTTCTTCTCCATTACTTCCCTGTTACTGCAGCAGCCACAGAAACCAAAGCCCAGACCTGCTCCCACCGTGTACCAGGTATTATAACTTGGAACTTCTTGCCCTGGCTAGACCTTGGGAAGTGTACTGAGTGGGGTAAGCTACACTTGTATCACAAACACAAGCTGAGTGCGTCTCTGGGGTTGCCCTGCCAGGAAGCCAAATTTAGTCTTGCATCTAAAATAAAGGGCTGTGAAATCCTAACTTGGGTCAACTGTTTTAAGACAAAAAATGGAGCCCTCTCTGGATTACATCTTCATGGCCACCTCCTGTGCAGGAGTGAGGAGGATGCCTGAAAACCCTGCTCTGGACCAGGTGGTAGGGAAGAGGGTTTCCAGTATATCACGGTGAGACCCCAGGTACTCTCACCCAGGCACACCTTCTCACACAGCTGCAGACAGTGCTGCAGCCCTGTGCATTTTATTTGCTTGCAGACCTCACTGGAAGCTTGACGCCCTGCTGGGTGGTACAACTCAGCTTCTCCTCTGCCTTGGGACTACATGTTGAGGCAGACCAGAAGGAGAGAAATGCCTTGGGCCAAGTTGAAGATGAGGTCAAAAGAGTAAGTCTCAGTCTCAGAGCATCAGACACAATGAATCTGCTATAGATAAGCTTTAATAAATAAATAAATAATCAAAGTTACTTCTGAAACACTGGAGAACTTTGGAAAAAAATTCATCCGTTCGGAGCAAGGTGGCCACTGTATTTCTGGAATACAGTGTTTCTTAAATGCTCCTCCCCAACGTTCGTGGCACTGATTTGCTGGCACAGATTCCGGTGGCAGGACCTATCTGTTCCGACAAGAGCCATTCATGTTTCGATTTTACAATCCCATTTGAAAATGCAGCCCATCACTGTTTCATTTCCCATCCCCAGAGCACAGTGCCCGGTCTCATTCACATGCACAGCATTTCCCCGTGCAGTTCGAGCCAATGCTGGCTGCTGAGCTGTGAAACGTGTGTGCTTCCACGCCGCTGGCTCCTTCCGCCGTGCCTGGAGCAAAGACTTTATCTTGCTGGGTGATGTCAGGACACTGGTGCCCGATCTTCAGAGAAGATTCAGAGTAGAAAAAGGAAGAAACAGTTAGGTAGACAGGGAAACTGTGAAAAGTAAAAGAACTAGGCATGATGCTTTCCTTGGGACTAGACTGTTTACATCTCAGACCATGCTATACTACATTGAGATATTGTGCTCTTTTCTACTAATAGCTGCATTTCGGTTTTGTCATTAGGCAAATATACCCCTGGTTTATTTTTAGCTTTAATTGAATATCTCCTTTCAAATCTTATCACTGTCCACCCAGATCAAGTGGAATGGACATAAATACAGACATAATGTAGACTACCTTATGCCGAAGAGCATGGCAACAGAAAATTAATAATTTTTTTTTCCCAGGCATTTCATCTCTAATCCAGGAGAAACTTGTTTACCAACGTGATTCATAGCTGAAAAATAAAACATTGTCTGGCAAGATTGATATTTCACATTTTAATATGGATTTTCACCTGAGGATCTCAAAACATTTACAAACCTTAAAGCATGATCTATACACAATTTTTTTTCAGCAAATAGCTTTTTATTTTTCAAATAAGAACATGATTTTCCCCTCCACAGTACCTCTAAATGTAGTCACAATTACAGTTACAAAAGACTTTAGAGCTGTATAAATTAATTCCCTTGCTAATATGGAAAAAAACTTTTACTAACTTCAGTAACTTGGTGATGATAAATCCACAGAGCATTCACATATGAAAGACACACCATCACTTGTCTTTTTAAGCTTAACTAATGCTGTAAGATTCCTTGCAGCTCCATGGATGGAAAGTTGAACAGAGCAGTCAAAGCTCTGCTGTCCCACCAGAAAGTGTGGGATAACTGCCCATGGTTGTGCTGAGAATACATGCCTGATATGAATATCTATGGAGGTGTTTGTAGAAATGGACGTGTTCAAACTAGCAGGATGAGAAACATGATGCTTCATTGTGGTGGGAAATCAAACTCTGGCAATAGCATTTTGCTCCAAAAGTAAGAAAGCCCTGGGGAGACTGAAGGAGCATGTGTTGGAAATTAGGTGTTATACTCCAAGGATACTTTTCTTTATACAATGTGTGAATCTTACTTGGTCATAAAATCTGTATGGCAAGAGAAGGGCTAGGATATAAATGCAAGGTCAGTGAAGGAAGATAAGAAATTAAACTCTTTGGGAACCAGTAAGAATCATTGCACATGTCAGTAGGTTGTTAAAGGCATACGTGCAGTGTAGCAGCAGCTCCTTGACACCTTTGCTGAGGATGCCCAGCTGTGTCTTCTGCTGCTAAGCAATTGATTCTGCTGCGTCTCAGAAAGAGCAGGAGAGAAGGAAACTTTATCTGATAGGTTAAGATATAAAATCATAGAACGATTTAGGTTGGAAAAGAACCTTAAGTTCATTGAGTTCAGCCATTAAGCTAGCACTGCCGAGTCCACCACTACACCATGTCCCTAAGTGCCACATCTACACATCTTTTAAATACCTCCAGAGACAGTGACTCGACCACTTCCCTGGGAAGCCTGTTCCAATTCTTCACAACACTTTCAGTGAATGAATTTTTCCTAATATCCAATCTAAACCTCCCCTGGTGCAACTTGAGGCTGGCTCTCATCTATTGCTTGTTCCTTGGAAGAAAAGACCGACACCCACCTTGCTACAGCCTCCTTTCAGGTAGCTGTAGACTAAAAGAATGAATCTGCTAAGAAGATTAACTACTATGAACTGGAATACACAGCTCTTTAGGAACAGGACAAAAATCCATCTTGTCAAACTCCTGTCTTTTCCAGGAACGAATATAAACAAAGTGAGGAAGGAAATGAAAATCTTACAGCATCATTGGTGGGAACAATGTAAATTGTAGTGGCATATTGCCCTGCTAAGGGACCAGCACATCTCTGTATTGGCTCCTTGCTTTCCTGTATTTGCTTTCTTTCTCCTTTCCCCCTGATCTTCCAGCTTGGTAATTCTCTCCTAGATATTTGCATAAAACAGTGCACCAGGTGCTATCTCTGTGCAGATCTATAACACGCTTTACTTTATCTGGCCAGTAACTGACACAATAACAAAGTCCAAAAAAAGTATTTCTGTTGACAGTATGTCAGACTGAGTCCTAATGATTTCCAAAGACCTCCTTTCACAATAATAACATATCTGCTTTCTGCTGCCTGATCTGGAATACTAAAACATAGATTTACCTACTTTTTGTTTTTCATGCGGGCTCCAGCTTTGGCAATCTGATCTTAATTCAGTTTGGAAATCTTTTATTCTGATGAAAACTTGTGTCAACTCAGTAAGGGAACATGCACTTTTCTCCCATTTCCATTTAGGTACTTTAGGTGTTTGAGCTTGAAGACCGAGTACATAAATACATGAGATAGATACATATATATATCTGTGTGTCTGCTAAGAAAACTGTACTTAATAACGTAGTTAGGTTACGTTATATTTTTCAATCAAAGGCCTGCTTTCAGGGGAAATTTGGATATATTCGGATTATAGAGCCAAAGTTATGATTTCTATAATAAAAGGACAAATATTCCTCCTCTTCTGCTTTCTTTCATGACTTTTATTCCCACACTTCGGAGAGCAGAGTGATGGAGTAAAAGCCTGTACGAATTAGTGTCTGTACTGACTCAGTGGCTGAGATATACTCAAATCCCATTTTCTGCACACAACAGAAAGCTTCACACCTTCTTGTCTGCAAGGACACATTGTTAGCTCATGTTCAACTAGATATCTACCAGGATGTCCAGATCCTTTTCTGCTGAGCTGCTTTTCAGCTGGGTGTCCTCCAGCATATGTTGGTGCATGCTGTTGTTCCTCCTCAGGTGAAGGACTTTGCACTTCTCCTTGTTGAACTAAATTATTGTCATTATGACACAAAAGTCAGTTGGCCCCTCCTCTCTGTGGATCCTAGCTATGCAATGTGTGATTTTGAAAGGTTTGAAGTGCAGAATTGCTTTATTACTAATTTCCAGGCACCAAAAGAAATCCCAGCTGTGCACTGAGGGCCCTTCCCTCCTCAAATGGGGCTGAACACCAGCATGCTTGAACTTCAGCAAGAGCAATATAAGCAGAAATTAGTTTGGAAGAGGATCTGGGGAGGGGGCTGATCTATTCTAGCTTCCTCAAGCTCATTGAAAAGTCTCCTTAAATGAAAAGGCAATTCTCACAGTGCATTTTGCTTGAGTTCCTGGAACTTCTGAAGCTGTGCGTTTGTGTTGTACATTTGCATCCTCTTACAGAGGACCAGGCAGCCTCATCTGTTCTCACTGAGGTAAACCCACAAGCAGGATGCAGCCCAAGCAATTTCAGAAAGAGTTTCTTTGCCCTGTTCTAGTTGAAAGTGAGTTAAGCAGGACTTTTCTCTCCTTTACCTAGACAACATATGGACCTGATTTACTCTTCATTCACCACCTCATACCAAGGACCTCTCTAAACTCTGAAGAATATGGCACAATGAGGAAAAAAAAATCAATAGAAAAACAACCACTTTATGGAGAAATAAAGGTTGACAACACCAACAATTCATGCTATCCTCTGATTTCCTGTCCACATGGTCTGCTCAGCTGGGACATACGTGTACATAGGCAGGCATGTATGGTAGTACAGAGACATGGATTCAAGTCAGAAGAGATCTGTGGTACCTCTGTCACTGGTGGGATGTGGGTTCATGCAGAGAGGGAATTTATTTCTTTTTATTCTTCTGGATGCTCTTCAAAGCAACACTTGCAGATCAATGGATAACAGAGGATCCCAAGTACATGGCTAAACATCTGTGGAGCAGGAAAAGCTTTTCTGGCCCCTCCAGGAGGGCTGACTGGGCAGGTGCAGGTGGACAACTCTGTGTGAGGGCTGAGGAAACCTTCCCATCCTACCATCCAGCAGAAGAGCAGTTTGCCCAGTACTGCTGGCAGAACATTGCCTTTGGTCAATCTGACATGAGCAAGCTGTAATTGGCTGCATTTTCAGAAACTTATGGTCAATAATTAGTGGTCATCCATTAAAACTGTGGTTGAAGCTTTGGCTCTGAAGGCTGAATCACACATTATACCAGGAATAAAATGAGGAAAATAAAGTGAGATAAAACCATCACCACAGACAGTGAAGAATTCACAAGCCATATAACTCACAGTAGGACACTGCCAGCTTCAGCTCCGATGCTCTAAGTGATCAACAGGTCACCAAAGCAACACAAAGAGGATCTGAACACTTCTTATGCAAGAGATTGGATATAAATAATTTTAAATTCACCGCTACATTAATGTGGAGTGATGAGTACCTCCCCGTACTTTGGGGATGGGTCTACAGAGGAAAACTAGACAATGGGTGAGTTGTGTTTTGATGTGCTAGAATCAGACTCTACATGAGGCAGAGCTCCAGATTTTTAGCTCTAAGTGACTGTTAGGCAGTGTATCTGCCCCTCCTCTCCAAGGCACCTTCCCAAAAGTGGCCATCCCTATGGTCTGGCTTTGGCTGGGTGGGTTTTCCCAGCAGAAATTTGCCTTCAAGTCAAATCCCTGAATACAGAATACTGCATTTCCAAAAGCTTCATCTCAGGGAACAGGTCCCTTTGATGGGTCATCAGGTCTTGGGCGGTCAGACATTTTTTGTAGAATATTGCAGACTATTAAGAGGGATATGAAGTCTTTTCTGATAATTGGATTTTTTTCTTCTTTTTTATAGTTCACGTTGCACAGAGCATTAATGGAGAGTATGGTATGCTGTTCCTTTTTTAATGAAAACACAAGATGTCCTCAAAGGCCACTCTAATTAGGCCAGTTCAAGCACTTTCCAGTGAGGTGAGTACTCCATTATAAAGAAGAAATATTATAGACATATAGACACCCTGCCCCCAGAAAAATAAAATATAGGAAAAAAAATGTTGGTGAACAGAAAACAAAACGGAGCTTCTAGCGAAAAGCCCCAAACCTTGCAATAGGTCAGGGTGCCCCACACTGCCCAGCTGAGACCTGGCTGTCCTGCCGGCTGCCCTTTTGGCTGTTTGACAGGTCTTGGTGTTACATTGTGTTGTGTTAAAGCCTTTATTTTTGGTAAAACAAAGTTTTGATTTTCTGTCTAATGCTTGTTATAACAGCCTCAAGGGACCTTTAAATGTTCATTTACTTTACTAGGGTTCAGTAATACTTAGCTCAAGCCAATTAAATTTTTAATTAAGCACGCATTAGGAGGAGAATCTTGCATACAAAATTTGTCAGTTTTTTTTAAGAGACACAGCAATCAGTAAAGTTTGGCAACCCCTGAATTACAAGAAGTTAAAGCCCAAGAATATTTTTAACCTTCGCTTGTGAATTGCATGACTCACAAAATTGAAGATCTTGGAGCAGAACCCTGCAGCTCTATTTCTTTTTCCCAATGTGTTGATTTATGTATTGACCATATTCCCCAGGTTCCTCTGATAGAAAGGCTGTCATTTAAAGAATAAGAAGCATTTCATTTGTGGGCACTGTGGTTCTGTGGATTGCAAAACCAATATATGCAATTCTGCAGCTAGGCTGTTAAAGCAAGAGCGTGTTCAGTAATTGATCTGCGTCAGCATCCCCCGCCACTTGAATGATAATACATGTTTTAAACAGATTGGTCTTAAAAACTAGAATGAGCCTGTCATAAAATAACCAAAGAGATCCAAAAAAGAAAGATGTGATAAAAGAAAGTGTTACAGTCTCCTCTGTGCGATGTCTTGAGAGGGTATCTAGGTATTTGGTGTTGAGAGGAGGTGGCTGATGGTGTTAATTTAAAAAAAGACTTCAGTCCACTTACTGATTTGTGCTTACCCAAACATCACAAACCAACGGGACAGCAAGCTACAGAAAACATTTCTGTTAGAAGGATGAGTCTGAAACTCAGTCTTTCATGCATGATATTATGCATGAAGTTATTTCTGAATCTTCATAAACTTAACATAATTACCATAAACAACATAACATGCATAAAACTTTTTAGTTTGATTAGAAAATAAGTCATGTACAGTGAAAAACTAACAGCTCTAAAGTGAAGACATATAGGAATATTTTATAAGGATAAATTAATCTCAGGTAAGATTGCTTTTCTGTAAAACCAAATCTATACAAAAGGAATACAGGGAAAATCCAGTGCTCATATCTTTTCAAATAAAAAAATATCCACCTTTGAAGATTTTCTAAACTTCTTAGGTGGAGGTACCTAGTAAAGCCTCTTCACTGACTTGCAGTGTAATATAAAATAATGAAAATATGTTACCACAGCAATGTGAAAATTCAGTGCAGGGTCAGAAGTGGGTCATCAGAGGTAGAGAATTAGCAGCAGAGGCAATGCTCACCCAAAACATGCTGCCAAGGTGCCCAGGAGTGCCTATGAACTTCCATCAGTGCAAACTAGAACATGTATTGATTGGTTTTGAGTAGAAGATTAAACAAGCAGCTATTCTCCATGTATAATTTATAGGTTACTGGTGACAATGTCACACTTGGCTGTTCCTTCTGAAATGGCATCCTTCTCCTGTGGTCCACCCTTATTCCTATCACAGATAAATGTGGTATAAAAAAACTGTGGCTGGAGCCAATCCATATTTTTCATTTTAAACTCTGACACATGAAAAATAGCCTCTTGTGACTTACTGCTTGGATTTTAAATTTACCCTTCCAGTTCTGTGTTTAATTAAAAAAAGCCTGTTTGCTTTATAAACACTTAGTTTCCTGTTATTCATCATTCTCTATCCCTTTAAATGGGTATCATTGGTACTTTTCTCAAGCTGGGAAAAACACTGGGAAATGGGAAACCGAAAGAATTTTTGTTTCTAATCTGAGAAGCAAAAGTTTTAACTTTTTTATCCAATAGCAGGTAGAAGCAAGTTTTTGGTGAATAAGTGAATAAAGCAAACTTTTCAAATGCCTTTCCACAGCTATTTCAGTGTCATCTCATCCTGGTCAGGGTCATCCCCCCTAGATCCCAGCATAAGGAGGAGACCCAGGCCAAGTTACATTGAAAAAGCCATGAACAGCAGGAGAAATTTTCTCTTGCCTGTCCAAAGTGGGGGAAGTTGTGTGATTTCCCAGAGAAGGACTGGGCTCAGCCTTTCCCCACGGGTGTGTTCAGCAGCTTCCCCTTTCCACTCTTTCTGGATCACATTTCCAACATGCCCAGTTCTCCCCTTGCCTTACGGTTGAGTTAAAAGCACCAAACTCAGGTAGAAGAGTACCTGGAAGAGAATAATAATACTGTAAGACGAATGCTCTGAGCATTTCTAGTCACCCTCGCCAAAAAGCATCCTTGCTGCAATACATGGCAAAGTACTCTGCAAGTGCCTGTCCTCACAAGGTCTCTGCCAGCCCTGCAGAGTGGTGGGAACTTGGTGTGGAGAGGAACTGCACCAAGGCAAGGATGTTTGGACAACATCCTCCCAGCCTGGCTTTGAGCCTCTGTCTTCTCAGTGGATGTTTGAGATGAGGTCCTGTCCAAAAGGTTTGTTTTGAGCATTAGTCCCAAGTAAGAAAATTGGCATAACACCCTAACTGTGAATTATAAATGGACTTAGAGTTCAATGGCTATGCCATAAATGGATTTAGGTATGCAAGTTCAATTTCTGTCTCTGAAAGCTGTGTCTCGCCAATACTGAAAGTCCATGTGTCCCTCTAGTTTTTGTAGGAAGGGTCTTTAGGGTGTTACCTGTCTGACAAAGAAAGAGGATTCTGAGTCCTCTTCAGGGATGGTCTAAGCCACAGGGACACTTTGGGAAGTGACCCATATTTAGAAAATACATTCTCAACATTAAAAAAAAAAAAAAAAAAAAAGAGAGAGAGAAAAGTTTTGTTCCTTTTTGTCTGCAGGAATCCTTTAGCAAATGCATCAGACTGTGCCTGCCAAGCGCGGTCAGCTGGGGTGTCAGCTGGGGATGAACAAATACGTGGGAGGAATCTGCTGGAGTCTGCAGGGCTCCTGTAGGCACTGGGAGATCTGTGCACAAAACCAACACATATCTCTACAACAGAACTGGCCTACAGAGAAGTATCTGCTCCTCCATGGCATGTACAGCCTGCCCCATGGCACACATTACAGTCCCAGATATGGCACGCCCTATTGTCAGCCTTGGCCAAGGAGCTCACTGCAGCTCCAAAATACCTGGAGGAAAACAAGCCATGAGCCTGAACAGGGATACATGAAGGATTTAAGCCTACTTACAGTGGTCTTGCCTGTCCTGAAATTCTTATTGAGATAGCTGATATCAGCCAAAGGCACCAATGAAATCTACGGCCATACTGGTTTTCAAACTGTGCCCCACAAGACTGCAACTGGTGATCTGGCGCTGCCTTGCCAAATTGTATCACTGCTACAGTACGATCATTTGAGTTTAAAACTCCACAGCAGTGAAACACACCTGTGTGAGTGCGGGCCACACTTGGGAGCCAGTTTTTCCACAATAAAAAAAGAATCTGAAGGTCAGAAAAAGGCTGAGGATAATATTGTCTGAGCTGATCTGAAGTTCACTGCTCAGTGTTAGACCATTGCCACATGGCATCCTCATGAAACAAACCAAAACCCTGGGAGTTTAATATTTTATTTGCAACATGAAAAGCTGAAGCTTCATCTTCCCCTTGGCATAGTAAATAGGCTGACTGAAGCAAGTGCCTACCCTACCTAACAATTGCAAAATGCCTGCTGACCCATAATAGATTTTAGCAGCATATGCATGCTGTGTTTCTGGCCACAGAATGGGGGAGAAAATGCAGATTTCATGAGTTGCCAATGGAGATTTATATTCAGCTGGTTAGTATCGCTAAGCTTCCTTCACAAGAAAGGTGATTTTAGTTGTCACTGCTTGCTGCGTTGTGTGGCCAAGCCTGGCAATGCAATTGGTGCTAACCTGGAGGTGAAGGGCGTGCAGGGACCACTGCAATGCTTCTGGAATTAAAGGATATCACCACTTACCACTTGTGATCTGGCAGTTAATACACTTCCTTCCCATGCTGCGTCAGATATGTAACCATCCGTTGTCAGATCTCTGTAATCTTTGCTGCCAGAAAAAACTAAATTATGATAGCACTAGATGCCAAAAGCCAAGAACGTTTATCATTGTTGCATATCTCTTAATAAATGCCTATAGAGTATCACAAGATGAGCAAATGTTGGGCCACAGTAAGTGGGACTGTTATGAAGAAGGGTGTGCAGCCAGAAAATATCCAAGTATGGCATTAAAGGCTTGAATTGAACTCTCACAGCTGATAGTTACTGTGAGAGAAGAGACTTTTATTAATGAATGGGTCATGATAGAAAAATGGCAGATGGTAACTGGGTGCAGGAGGTATGGTATGATGCACAAGAAACTGATTAGGAGGAGCTGTAACTTGGACAGTTTGGATGCTCGGACATCTGGATTGTGGAGCACACATGCTATTTTTCCTGTAGAGTACCGTGTCTATAATTGGGTTCACACACATACATACACACAAATGTATATACACAGTGCTAAATAAAAAATGGTCAAGACCAAACCCTGGCCACAAGGCTGAGCAGCCAGAACTGGCTTTCATCCACACTAATTAAGGCTAATCCTCTGTAGCAGGTTTGTCTTGGAGAGCCATGGAGTAAGCTACCAATTCAGTTATGTGGACCACAGCGGTCCAGTGATTCAGTTGATTTCCCTGACCCTCTCTCTCATTTAGGAGCATAGATGTGCCTTCAGGATTCCTTTTAAACCCATTCTCCGTGGTTTGTTTAAATGTGGAAACAATAAAAAAACCCAAAACAGTTTTCAATGCCATCCCCCAGATAAGACTATTAATTATTCATACTGGTTTTGAGTGATCAAGGGACAGAGGAGTGGGTTCTTGCCATCTCCAAGGGGAAAAAAAACAGACAGTGCTTAAATAGGAAAACATCTATTACAGGATGTGCAGTAACTGTGGAAAACGTGAATCCAGGAGTAGCTTTATGAGGGGATGACTCAGACATTGGTCATCCCCAGAAGAGTGGCCAAAACAGTCGGGAATACAGTGATGGGAAGGCACCTGCATTGCAGTGCTGAGGTGACTCAGAGGGACAGCTTCATCTCCAGCCTCTGAGCCCCATTCCCAGCAGCATCCCCAGTCCATGCAGTTCTTCCTTCCTCAGCAGCAGGAGCCCTGGAAGTCTGGGGCTCATACTCAAGCACTTTCCCCTTCCTTCCCAGAGGTGATATCTAGGGGGAAGAGAGGGTGTCCTTCAATTCATTCAGAATGAAGAACTGTTTTGGCCACAAAGCCATTTAAAATTCAGATCAGTTTCACCAAACACCACATGCTGGCATATTTAGGATTATGTTGACTGTAGTGACAACTGACTCTGCCCTTGAAAGGTGGGTGATTGGATTAGGTCAAAAAGAAATGGAAAAAGACCATTACAATTTTCCAGAAGACTGAGCATTGTCTTTTCACAAATGCTTTTGCTTTCCTGACCTATCCCCTAAAAGCTAGAAATGTGTCAGTGAACAGAGAAGGCCTGATTCCAGTTCAAAGACTATTCCCAAGCTTCTTTTAATCTATAGCAATTTGCTTCCCAAAACACAAAACGCCCTATCCTCAGAATCATGATTGCTTGATGCCCCATGCCCTGATCCCAATCAGGATGGGCTGATCCCCACACCCCACAAGCACGCCTGGCTGCCAGGAAATCTCCAAGTTGTTCTCCATCCCAAAGATCTACACCTCCACCCTCTTCTCAGCCCTCCAGACCTTCCTCAGTTAAAGGAGGTACTATATACAGTCTTCCTATAGTCCCATCCTCCTTCACATCTGACCTCTTTCAGTGTGACCTCCAGAGTGGACTGGAGTTAGATAACTTCCAAGGGTTGTGGAAATATTGCTTTTGATATTTTTCCTGCAAACACAACATTGGGTTGAGACAGAACTGTATGTAAAGCCAAAGCATCAGAGCTGGCATTTCTCAGGCTGGCTGCGCGGCTCCATTTGGAATAAAACCCATTTATTTTGTATTAGGCAAACAGGAAACTGATGCAAGCAACATGACTGTTGAATATCTATCATTCCTTGTATGTGCATTGGCTGGGTTTCAAGGCAGCACTGTACAGGCATAAATATGCTGATGTAAATAAGAGTTTCATCACTAGCATCTGACTCAGGCACACATACCACCATACCAAGTTCTCCATCATCCTCCCTCACCTCAAAAGGTCCTTGAAACATCAGTGTCCCGGGGGCAGGCAGCATGCTCCTTGCTCCAGTGACCCCACAAGGACCTTCATCCCTGATAATGAGCCTCTCATAATCCTCTAAGCTCAAGGTCTCACCCTTGTATAAGATGTCCCAGTGTCTATGCAGCCCTCAGTCACCAACCTTTGCCCCAGCACCTGTGTGCTGTATGGACTCAGAAGGCATCTTACTCCCCAGGCACATCAGCTGCTGCTCAACTGTTTTTCCTCTGTGATACCAATTCTTCATTTCTTTGCTAGACTTGAAGCAGCTTCTTCCAGAAGCAATACTTCTCCAACAGCCTTAGGGAGTTATTTGTAGGTCTGAGGGCTCTGTTTTGAGCCAGTGCCCCTATTTTTACAGGCTCTTCCATTTATCCATCTTCTATGCCCCATCACATCTGGTACCCAGGACCAGTCTGTGCTGCACAATCACGTAAACAAGCCTAACTCAGCAGTGACGTCTTGCAAAGCTGGTGTAAGGCTCCATTAGCATAAAACCTGCAGGCATTTCTTGCAGCAATATTGGTTTTACTGGTTTTATCACAGGGAGCTGCAACTGCTGCAGGCACCAGGGCAAGGACGGGGGGGGTGGGGCGGGTGGGTGAGCGCTTTCAGCTGTGGGTCTGCAAGCAAAGACCGCAGAGGAGGTCCTCTCACCATTTTTTTTTTAAGTGCCATAAGGTCTGAACATCTTGAAATAAATGGAAATCTTTCCAGGGAATTCAATTCACAGGGTATGTGAGCCCACCTGTCCCTGCAAGAAGGCACGAGGGTGATCATGCCATAGTAAGAAATGCAATCTGATTTTGGGACACTCTCTGCCACATGTGATGCAATGGCCTTCCAGGTAAATTAGGTTTTTTGCTAGAAGGTGTCCCAGCTGAATTGAAGCAGGTGTAGACAATATGGTAATATGGTAATATATGGTAGGAAGTCTCAGCCTATATCTGTTCTCCTACACAATATGCAAGACATCTTGATTGAAATAAAACACTTAAGTGCTTGTTTTTACTTTTTGTATTTATTTATGTTTTCTATATGCATATTTCTTGGATAAATACAGTGAAATCTCACACTGTGAACTGAGACTGAAAGCATGTGCAGTTGGCATAGCCAGGCTGGGAGACTCTCAGGTGTTGATTAAAGCAGAGCTTTCTGATGTGACTGCTTGCCCTGCTGACCCATTTAATTAATTGGCTTATTATCAGTAACTCAGCCAGGAGCCATGCATCATCTGTGGGAATATTTTCCCCATATATGTGGCCTGTAGAGAAATAAAATCTTTTTTTTCTTCCTATTGCTTTGGCGTCTAATTTTACTGTTTAGTCACACAGCTGTATGCCACCAGCTGGGCATGGAATGATGAGAAAAGAATTTGCAAATATTAAAGCACATTTCAATTTGACAATGTTAAAAACAAAAAAGGAAGTGTTTCATATAGGCTTATTTCAATGTAAGATTGGCTCCTCCTTGGGAGGACAGGCCTGGCTGAATGGCACCACCTTTTGCTGGGAGTGTACAATGCCCAGGTCTTACGAAGGCCATATGTTCCCAGTGTACCTGAGATGTGCCCTCTGCGCTAGGCATGATCTGCAAGGTAAAGGGAGGCTCAGGCCACCCAGAAGACAATTTTCTCAAGGTCCAGTGACTGAGCAGCAAAAGAGGAAAGTAAAAAGATTGTGGTTAGCCCTGCCCTGGATTGAAACATTTTGTTCTGATCTCACCAAAGGAGAGGTGAAAAATATGGACAACATGAAAATGTATTACAGAACATGTAATTTCCAACTAAAAAAAAAACACCAACCAAACAAAAACAAACAGCAGAAAATTCCAACAGCTTTCCCAGCATGGTTTATATCTGAAGGAGGCAAATCCAGCAAGCAACGTCCAAGCTGACCACAAAGCGGGCAGAAGTTCCAGTGCTGAGCCCAACAGCAGGCACACATGTTTTCTTCCAAAAGTGGGAGAACTGAGGTAAAGCATTTTGTACTTGCCGCTAAGCTGAGCATAGGCCACATAGTTCCAGGGTAATGACTTGCCATCATCACATAGTAATTTATAACTGTAAATTCATTTTTATCTTGCGGCAGCATTAGAGAGACCTGTACACCATAGATGTAGTCATTACCTCTCAGTAACACATTCTCTTTCATTTTCTGCTGGATGATTCATGTAGTTTTTAATCAAACCAAAGAACCTCTCTTCATTTAAGCAAGCTCTAGTAAAGGAAGACTACCTGAGTACTGATGACTTTCTATGAAAGTGTTGTCTCTCAGTCAGTCCCAGCAGTTGTGGTCCCAAACACTAATAAAACTTAAGCTGCCAGAACAAAACAATGTGGAAACAAGTATGAGGCTAATCAAGGCTGACTGGAAAGCAAAAGAATTGATTTAGGAAAACCAGGAGGAGTGTCTGACAGTTGCTTTTGTTCTCAACTGTCAAGTCACCAGTTACTTCACATTAAGACTTTCTCACTTCTCCTCTCTCTTTTGAACTCAATCATTGGCCATGACAGTTTCACTAAAACTATACTACTCCCAAAGTTTTGCTTAATCATCATCCCTTAACAAAAATCACGGTCTGGTGAAATAGGTTAATTCACAAGTTCTATCCCTTTGCTTATATCTTCTGCTCTGGTTGTGGCTAAGCCATGGGCAGGACTTACCAGGAGACCTGGCCACAGCAGACGGTGGTTTTGCATTGCTAACTTGCTACTTCAGCCCCCTCTGAAGAAGGGCATTTCCCACTCTCTCCATGACCACTGCACTATAAAACATTACATGAAGAACCTGTTCTGACACAACCCTTAAACACACACTAGTCTTAAACACATGGTTAGTTACCTTGTGATTTAGACATCAGAGATGCTGCAGCAGCGAAGTCGTCTTCAGGGAGCCACTTCTCCACAGTGATCCATGGAAACTCTGCTCTTCAGCCCATTGAAGCTGCGTGACTACAAATGCGCTCAAAGTTGTTTCGCTCTATGAATTGCCAAACACAGTAGCGGGACTATTTACAGGGCTTAATGTTAAGCACATGCTGAATGATTTATTGCATAATTGTGGGTTGGGTGGTGGCCACAGGAAGATTTTTCATCAAAACAGAAGGAAAAGTTGATTTCTTGGTGGTGGGGCAGAGGATCGGCCTTTGAATGTCCTTGCAGCCTTCTAGGAAACACTGGTTTTCAGTGAGCAGTGCTGTTTGCAAAGCAAACAGTGTGTCAGAGCAGCACTACTGCAGGTACTTTTCTTTTACAAATTTCACATTATACCAGTGAGATTCCAAACACCAGTGTTTTGACTCTGCTGGGCTACAGTTCTAATTATGTTTGTACAAATATCTCTGAAATTTTATACCGTCACAAAACAGTAGTTCTTCATAACCACGCCATTCCAAGGAAGCTGTTGCAGTGGGATTTCTGTCTGATCCCATGCAAACTGCAGATGGCATCAAACACCTTTGAGGGTTCAGTCACTCCAGAGTGAAGTAGATGTTCTGTAGGGGAGGACCAGGACAGCCACAGATGTATTTTAGGCTGTCTTTCAGCACCATGTCATTTATTGAGCTCTTCAACAAGGAGATTTTACACCTCTAATGTCCAGTGAGAGAATTTGTGGTGAGATCTAGAAAGCCTCAAAGTAGAGAAATAGCCATTATTGGATTAATCTCTGAACATTTGGAATGAATTCTTCCAAAAAGGATGCACCAAGTTAGTTCAGTGTTCAGTCTGTTGTTCTTAGACACTGAGAAACATAAAAAACAAAGTTAAAGATGGAAAATGCTACTTAAAAATTCTTGGTGATGACAAGGAATTAATCCAGAGCATCCTTTTTCCTCAACAGATATCCCTTAGGAACGTACCATAAGGAAGACATTTATTTAGCAATATAGTGGGATGAGGCAGAGTGTGGGATCCTGATTCTGCACTCACACACAGCTGCAAAATGACCGAACCTGCACAGCCAAGGGTGCTCAGACCACACATTGCACCTCCAAAATGGGAATTTCCCCTTCCACCCAGGAGATGGCACTAAGGCACTCACAACAAAAAGCCTCACTTCAGGCTCACCAGAAATGTATTTTCCCTGAAGTCGTGTGTTGGGGACAAAACCAGCAAAATTTGCATTCACTTAGTTGTGCATCTTGTGATGGCTCCAACCCAGTGTCCTGAGAGGAAACATATTTCTAGCTGCTCTGTGGATGCTACCGCTTGGATTTTAAGTGGCTTGCCCTTCTCAAGGCTCCAGTATATTTCCCACCAATCAACTAGTGGATTAAAGCAGCTTCCATTCAGGGATGTTCCTCTGTTTCGAACACAGGGCAGCTCCAAATGCTTTGGAGAAATATGTATCATACAGCAATAACAAGGTAACGTGGTCCTGGAAAACACCTCCTAATCTCCACCCGCCACAGCCTGACTCATGTCCAGCGTGTTTTTCTCCACTGTTTTTTTTTTACCCTTGGACTTTGTGACTAGTGTCAAATTTGATGTTCTCCATACAAACCATTTTTGAATCCTATTGAGCTCATGGCTGTGTTTTCTAGTGCCACAGGCCCAGGCTATGCAGAGAAAGGAATGAAAATGGATGGTGCTGAGGTAATGGCAGTATTAGCTAGAGCTTCTCACATCTTTTTGACCTCAGCACTCTTTGATTTTACTCTTGTGTTACTCTCATAAAGAGGCTCCATCCACCAAGTAATAAGAGCATCACTGGGGGCACTGGAGAGACAGGGAAGCTGTCTCTGTGGCTACTGACTTCTAGATCCAGATCTAGATCATCTAGATCTATTTGCATGTCCTCCATTACCACATAGTCATGATTCGTTGGGGTGGTGTGAGAGCTTGCCAGAGCCATGCTTTGCACTGTGCTGACCATTGCCCACCCTTTTGTGTGCCTGAACTGGCATGAGACCATTTCTGTTTCCATGGCAGGGAGCAGGAGGGGAAAAAAAATCATTAACAGAAATCACTGCCAACATCATACAGACCAATACTGGGAAGGGGCAATGAGGGCTGGGAAAACAAAGGTATGAAAGAAAAATTCTCTTCCCATAATTCTAGGAAGAGAAATGGCAGGAGATGAGGATGCCACAGGCTGGATCCTGGGTGTGGGGGCTGAAACATGAGAACGCAGGTTTCGAAAGCCTGGTTTCTAAGGCTGGAAAGCACCTAAATAAGCCTACTACCAGAATATCCAGGAAAGACATTTATCTTCAGCAGCTTCCTTCCTTTCCCTGGCACACAGTTAAGGACCATGTTAGCAAATCCAGCACCTGTCTGCCTGATTGGATATCTTCATTAGTGCACCTGACGGGGTGTATCACAACCACATATTTTGATACAGCCATTTGTTTCCACTGTGGTTGCCCATTTTGATTAGAATTTAACAACATTTTCCTAGTGAAGATGACATGAAATTACCTTGTTTATGTGCCCTAAGTATTTGTCTGAACACAAGCCCTGTCAGCATAACTAACTGCTGCAGCAGAGCAATGTTGAAGTCAGCTTGATCCCCAGCACAGGGAGGCAGGATAATGACATTTTTTCATAAGAAAAAACTGTCAGTGAGGCCACGGGATTCACGGGATTCCTTTTAAGTGGTGCAAAAGTACATGCTCCCTTAAGAACATCTCTATTCTCATGGTCTCCTTTCCCAAGGAAAACCAATGTCCAGGTCTGCTCAGCAGTTTCTGATGTATTATTTTTCCCTAAAGTTAAATGCAGTTTCATTTCTTCTGCCCTCCAAATTCTGCAGCTACTAGTCCACTATACTTCGCTACAGTGGAAACACCTACACCATCCAAACGCCATGTGGGCTGTCATCAGTAATGTCCCATGCCAGAGCAGGGAGAGGGGACAGTTTTGCAGAAGCACCTGACCCTTTTACCTCCCTGTATCATCTGCCTAGAGCTTGACCTTGCCAGATATCATTTTGCTAAATCCCCCAATGCTTCTCTTCTTGCAGGGAAACACAGCCATGTACATGGTTTTCCTGACAGTCCTGCAGCACATTAATGGTAAAATTTGCTGTGGGTAAGTGATGATTGGTTGAAACACCTGCAGAGCTTAAGGAAGCAAGAGAGGTGTTTCCCTCTGATGATAAGCTCCTTGACACAGGGAACAGTGTGCTGCTGTGCATATATATATAGTCCCTGACACCATCAGGCCTAGGTATGCTTGACATTGCCATAAAAGAACCTATTTATTATCATTATTATTATCTTTTGCTATTTTGGCAGTATCCAGTAAGAATCTCTTGCTTATTGCTAAATACCACAATGATGTCTCATTAAAAGCAATATCTTTTAGGAGCGAGGGAGGGAGGTCTCTACACCCTTTACTCCAGGATAATTTTGGCATCGATTCAGACGACTCAGAGTCTGATCACTAAAGCCACGGGGCTCAGCAGGAATACTGTGATGGGGGCATCAGTCCTTCACAGATCCGTGGCTCTGCATTGCCATCTTCAGGCTGGGAGAAGCCCTGCTCCTGCCAGAAATCCTAGAAATCTACTATCCACAGCAAACTGACTTCTGGCTTACTCAGCATTAGTTGAAATTGATGGCCAAACTCTGGATAAAGGTGTTAAGTACAAAGTAGGAGAATGAGTTCTTCAAGGATGGTACTCAGCTGCCCCAGATAACATGGGTATTTCCCTTCCTGTGAGTGCACAAGTCTTTGAAGAGGGTAAATTAACACAAGCAATGTTTAATGCATAGTACTTGTTGTTGTGAGACAAAGTTCATTGGCAAGTTTTCTTTAAGGTACACAAACTGAAACCGCCTGAGTGATTTTAGCTCTCTAGCCTGCACTGCCCCACAAAAACCCACTTTTTCTGACAATGACAAAAGCTCCAGTTCTTGTGAAATTTTAATGATAATATATGTTTAAAAAGATTTTTGCCGACCACTTCACAGATATTTGATAAAGACGGTAGTGGGTTTGGAAGAGAGGAGGTTTCCAGGCTTCCAGGGTGATGGAACACATATTGTGATGGACAATATGACACGGACAGCTTGGAGGGCCAAGGAGCTGTAATCATAGAACAACGTAAGTAATACAGCCTAAAATACATCAGAAAATCATGGAAAAATGGAGCTGTCCTGGCCCAGCAGGGCCAGATTCGGTGAGATCGCTCAGACCTTGTCTCATCTCCTCATTAATTTCTTCCTTTGATTCCCCCACCCCTCTGGTCTCCATACAGTCTTTAACTACCCTCGTGGTAAAAAATATTTTCCAAATAGGATCTGATTGGAAAAGCCCTTTCTAGGAGACCACAGAATCATAGAATGGTTTGGGTTGGAAAAGACCTTTGAAAGTTATCTAGTCCAACACCCCTGCAATGAGCCAAGACAAATGCTGTTACTCAGAAGAACACTCCATCAGTAAAACTCTTACAGTTTTATCTCAAGTCTCGAGATACTTTGTACCAAATCTCACAACTGTTTATTGTTTTTCCCACTGACTTGGTCTCTGAAATCCCACCATTACTTTCGGATCTCAGTGCAAAAATAGATAATCTTACTACTTACCATAGCCACCTGTAGCACTACTCACTGGGCTGCATCCATCTCAGTCCCTATCTCAAAGGACTGCCCCAAGCACAGCCCCACAGCAGGCATTTGAGATGACTGGTTCAGGCCCGGTGAGAAAATGCTGTAGTTGTCCTTGTACTCGGATACCCAGTTCCTGCAAAGAATATGGAGAAGGGGATAAGAAGAGGACCTCCATCCTCTGCTTCATTCATCAGGACAAGGGACGTGCCTCCTCTTCCACTGTTGACCACACAGCCAAGAAATAGCATAGAGCTAACGAAAGCTCATGCCATTTGCATGGGGGAGATAGGGAACAGCCTGTATCCATCAGGAGCAGCACAGATGCTGCGACCCACATGGCTGTCATTGGGACCAGTCTCCCACCCAGATCAACCATTATACAGGCTTGGACTCCAGCCTACACATAATTTCAGGATCATAGATCAAAATTGAGACTTCAACGCAGAGCTGAAATACATATGTGTGTTAGCAGGAAGTGAGGGGGGTGAGGCAGCAGGGAGGAATTGCCTTTCCGGTGAGAAATGAGAGCTCAGGAGCAGTTTACACTTGTTTGTTCGTAGTGTGCAGATGAGTCACATGGCAAACAACTCCTGCCCTGTCTGATTCGAGAGAGCCCTTTCCCAGGGGAAACCTGGGCACGCAAATGTTGAGATGTGCCTCCTGTCCACAGCCCCGCAGGGACCACAGCATCTTCTTTCCACAGGGACAAGCCTGTCCCAGGANAAGATACTTTTAAAAAAAAAAAAAAAAAGGCTGAGCAGGCTTTGAGAAAGGATTTGGCCCCAAGGGAATTCATTTGAGCTCATTGCATAATATCAACACAAATACGCTTGAGAAACACCTTCCAACCCCAACCAGCTCTCCAAAACCTGCCTGCCCAACTCTTACCCTGTCCCCACTCCCACCAGCCACCCTCACCACCCAGCCCGCCTCTCCCTTACCGGTTTAAGTTCTCATCTTCAGGGAAAATGTGAGAAATGTTCTTATTTGCTTTGCAGTATCCGCCATGGGCTCCTGGCCAGCACTGGAAATCTGTGTTGTAGGTACTTCTCCAGTCAGGGTCAAAGTCCTCTAGTGAAAGAGAGTCCAAATAGTTGACAGACTATTTTGGGTCTCTACCTCCTGCAAGCCACAGTCTGAGTGTTCCCTCTTCTCCTGATCTCCATCTGCTCTTCACACTTTCAGTGCTCCTCTTGGAGCTACCACAATCAAAGGGTTAGCCAGAAGAAAATGCAAGAAGTGCTGAATTGCTTCCCTGGTGCCGGTAAGGTCTTTTAGACAAGATTATTCAGCCCTTATTTTCCATAGCCTTATGTACGATGGAAGTCACACAAGGCAGATCTGGAAATGATATCTTGTGTTCTTCCGTCTGGACATCGACTTATCAGCTGGCATCTGTTTTCCCCTACTGTCCAGATTTTCTCTTTCATCATGCCAGAGCAACATGTCTCTGCTTTATTTAATCAGGGACTAAAACACTGAAGAGATCCAGGGTCCACTTAACCCCCAAGTGAGGACCGTGACATCTATTATACTATCTTCCCCAAAAATCCCTGTAGGAGCTGGTTTGAAGGGGTGCCATCTCCTGTCCTGCTCTCCAGAGAGCCCCCATCTATATGTTAATAGCCTGTGTGTGTGTCCCTCTGGCTGAGCAGATCTGCCTGTGGACAAATGCGCTGCCGCATCTCGCAGCAAAGCAAGGGAGGACACGCAAAGAAGGGCCACCGATTTGTAGACATTTCAGATTTTCTGCGTATTTTAAAAATGACACGTTCCTGTAATGAGTCACTAGCAAAGTATTTTTGTGGTTTTCACTGAGGCTGAGCTTACAGATATTTCACACGTGCATGACCATGTCAGGGTTTTTAACCCAACCCGAGTAGTCGCAGCAGCAGTTCCCCGGCTGCAGTGCTATTTCCAGGCAGGCCACATCGAGCAGGGCTGCGCTCCGTGGGGTGGCCCATATGGAAACTGGGATGAAAGAAATGTTATTTACAATGCTCCAACCTCTTCTGGAGGATAATTGTTTTTCTCTGCCCTGCTTCTCCCTACTGATAGGCAGATGGTTATGGGGATTGTGCAGACCTTTCCCATGTCATTCACCTTCCTTTCACCTTCCTTAGTCTCTTTGTGAGTTACATTAAAAAACCCAAAGCCAGGCCACAAGTCACCCACACGGCCCCATCCACTGACCTTCCAACAAAGCAGATGAGCTCAGGCTCATGTTCTTGTTTCGCAGAGCATCACGCTGCATTGCCTGGGATGTCCCTAAGGTGAATTGCCAGTAGGTGCCCCAGGTCGGGGTCAGCTTCTGCCTGCGCGGCAACATCCCTGAGATGGGAGAGGGAGAAGAAAAGAGCACTAGTTGGGAAGCAACCATCAACTACCTAAATCCTGCCCTTGGGTGGGAGCAAGCAAACAACAATGGCAAGTTGGAGCCTCAGCTGGCATAAATCAGAGCAGATCCATTCACTTCAGCAGAGCTTTGTTGAGGTGCATCAGTTTGATTCATGAAGCCAGTAGGGGAAGGATTTACAGTGATGCAAAGAAAGTGGAAGGAGCTATGCAGTCTCCATGTTGCCCTAGAGTGCTAAAAGAAGCTGAGACCCTCTGCAGGAGGTTTGGGTATGAAGGGGAAAGACTTTGCAGGAAATACTGTATGGCTGGGCTACACAGTGGCAGAGCAGGAAGGGTAAAGCCCACAGTGGTTTTTGTCATTAGCACAAAACAGTTTCAGATTGGCTTGGTAAGAAGATGCTTGAAGCCCTCAGATGTTAAGTGGAGTCTAAATGAACTGCCCAAATGGACATCTGTCCAAATTGAGACATGTCCATCTGAGCTGCTTGTCCAGAATCTCCTTCTAGTGAGCGGGGAGAGAGGAAACCTGCCAGGGCTTACTTCAACTCACCCTCAAGGTGGCATTTAAGCTACAGGAGATAGCTGCTCTGTTTTTCACAATGATCATGAAAGGATCCAGACACAGATGTCCCACACTGGGTAAGGTGAGCTCAGGTAACAGAGAGGACATCCCTGCTCATGTCCTCCTGTTTGACCCTGGAGCACTGCAGAGCAACACTGCACTCTTCTCCCTCACACGGGAGCTCAGAGGAAGATCTCCACTACTTTGGCAAGGTCGGGCATGGCTGCGTGATGGTGACCACTAATTTTGGTTTCCTGACTTTCATCAGCATTTTAATCCATGCAAGCACACAGTTAAATGGTGTGGCTGAGGGCCAGCTACCCGTGCCTTTGCTGCATTTTCTGCCAGTTATCCCTAGCAGAAGGGCTCTAAGGGTTGCTGGTGTGAAACACCCAATTCCCTTGTGCTCAGCCACAGAGTTGTTTTGCCTCTCTGTGCTTCTATTTGCAACCTGCAACATGGGGTGAACTGCATGTCCCTCTATTCCAAAGGAGCTGCGAAGATAAATCTCCTGGAGACACTGCAGTGCCAGTATGCTGCTAGCAGGGGCTCTTCATGCATCAAACGCAGTTCTGCAGATGCTTTTAAAACTACAGCTCACTATGCCTGCACTTGGAGCTGGCCTGGGAGCTGCATGATCATGGTAACGGGGTGCTGTGCCCTCGCTGCCAATCCTCCCTGGGCTCAGCCCAGTGCTGATGCTTTCTGGGGATGCTGCCATCCACGCATGCCCAGCCAGCGTGGACCACGGGCAGGGGGAGCTCAGCTGGCAAAATCCCAGGCAGACAGCCCCTCGGGTAGATGGATATGGCCAGTCAGCTGTTCGCTGGCACAGGGGGTTACCTGCTGTTCCAGCAGTCTGAGCAGCAGCTGGAAGACGCTGGGAACAAGACAGCTCCTTCTCCAGCTCAGCAGGAGCCTGCAGCCTCTCTGATGTCTCTGCCTGGAATGCCGCCCGCTCGGTGGCAGGGTAATACTTTGGCAGGTAGCTTTCTGCAAGGGGAAGGACTGGAGTAAAGTACCTTGTCTGTGGCAAGGTTTTCAGTCTACCTTCTGGCTTTATACCTCCTGTGTCATCAGCACAACTGCTGGCTTTGGTGCTCAATGCTGGGATGACTTCTCTCTGCTGCCAGAAAACATTGTCACTGAGGGTCATCACCGGCTCCTCCTGGGGTACAGCAAACTCCTTGGCTTTTAGCTGGGCATCTGCGATCTGCAGTTTCTGCAGGAACACATCCCACGTGAATGGAGATGCAGCAACAGGGAAGGACAGTTGCTAAAGCACCAACAAGCTTGGGTGAACTTGATCTTATGGTTGGACTCAATGATCCTAAAGGTCTTTTCCAACCTAAATGATTCTGTGATTCTATAAGCAATGCTACATGTCCATTAAAAAACCCAGCCTTTGGTGGGGTCAAGCACCCCTGGGGACTCAATGGCCCCCAAAGCAGCTACATATGTCTCATTAAAAACACACATCATGGCTTCCCTTTTCTGCCCACCCTGCTGAGCCCAGGTGGACAGCAGGAGGAGGGAGCGAGCCCCAGCACAAGCAGTGGTTTGCTGGTGGGAGAGGGAATGGCTCCAGGGTTCATGTTGTGGAAAGGCTAATGTGGCTGCTAGAATGTCTGCTCTGGGGGGGTCTTCTGGCTCCAGCCTCTTTTTCTGGCTGCACCCTACAGCTGCATCATGAGCTAGTTGTTCCTTTCTAGGGGCTCAGTAAGGGGTTCTTCTGCTGTGATTTCTGCCAGGCTGCTGCAGCCAGCAAAGACTATCTTCACAGGGTTTGTCCATCATTGGTATGGATCTCCAAGGGTTTTTGTTTGTCCTTCAACCTCCAAGCTCGCCAGGGCTCTCCCTAAGGTGGCTTCTCTTTCACCATGCTGATAGTTATAGGAACTATCTGCATATGGTGGCTTCTTCCACTGAGGATGACCAGAGCTTCTCATGAGGCATCAACAGAGATAAGAGTCTCCAGGAGCCCGTGGTGCATATGGCTCACCAGCCAGAGCTTCCTGATCAAGAAGCTCTCCACCTTTCCCTTAGAACAGGCTATTATCCAAAATTTCACAGAGAAAAAAAACACCACAGTGGTTCTATCCTCAGAAAAACCTCCATCAACCCTAGCAGTGCTAAGAGGGAAACCTGGGCCTCCTGAGTACCTCATCATCATGCAACCCAGAGGGACAACTTTCCTCTGCAAGCCTTGGGAGTTAATGAAGAGTCAAAGGGAGCTGCAATCCAAGGAAAGCATACATATCTCAGGTGCTCCCTCTCTTCTTATCTCCCAGACTTCAACAGGACCTCCACAGGAAGCATGCAGCCTTCCAAGAAAAAAAAAGAAAAACCCAACAAAAAACAACAAAAAAGCCAAAATAATATAAACAAACAAACAAACAAAACAGAAAAGAAAAAGAAGTTGAGATGCACAGCTTGGAAACTGTGCTCCAGCAGCCAGGGGTTAAACCCTGCCAGGATCTCAGCTCCTGGAAGCAAAGCAGCCACCTCAGGTTGGGGCTGCCCAGGAAGAGCTCACCAGCCCTGGAGAACAGCAGGAGACCAGAGCAGGACCGTTAATTAAGGCTGCTAGCAGCAGGAGCACTCCCCCCAGGGCAGGAAGAGGGGAAAGGGAAGGAGAGGGCTCCCTAGGCTGCTACCCAGGCAAGGACGGCAGCAGTGGCCACAGACAGCCCCTCTGCCCCAGAAGGCACCTCGCACAATGATTTCTCTGTTGTCCCCCCCTTTTTCCTCCCTAGCTTGAGCCTTCTTTTTTTTTCCCCTCTCTCGTGAACATACGAGCCCAAAGCACTTTAGCAACTGAACATGCCCCCTGCCACTTCTCCGCAGTGGCCCAGTGCAAACCGCAGCTGTCCCCACCGGGCTGCCACAAGCAATTAAGGCAGAGCAGGCGGAGCGAGGCAAATCAGATTAAATAGCTCAGGGGGTTGCTCGCACTGCAAGGAGATTAGAAAAAAAACAACCTGAGCTTCCCTGCAGAAGTCTTCTCAGGCCCATGTCAGGGCAAGGAGGTATCTCCATCCCAAATGCAATCCCCCTCCTCGAGGCGCTACTGGGATGGGTTTAATCCTGAAGTACTCCATCAGCCCCACAGGGAGCAATAGGAGTCCAAGGCTTAGGCGGGGGTTCAGCAAGCAGTGTTAGCTCCCTGACTTAATGAGTGTAATTAGCATCACCCGCCCCAAACAGCTTTACTGGAGGGCTCGATGGGGTTTTCCCGCAAAAGGGATGGGGACACAAGCCAAGGGCATTTGGGCATGATATGACCTGCTAGCAGGTCACAGTGGTGAGGACCAAAGCAGACCCTGCCCGTGTAAATTGTACCCACCTCTCCTGTCCCCTTGGCACCAATCCCACCCCTAACTGTTCTGTAGGCATGATCAAGGAGCTGGCACCATGGGCTAAAAAGCCAAGCAAGGAAAAGCCCACACTACCTGAATGTCCTCCTCTCTGGGTGGAAGGTATTCCTCACACCACTGGTAGTCTCTCTTGTATGAACTCCTATACATGCCTGGTGACACACGAAGCTGAAATGAGAGAAAGCAAATACAGGGAGCTGTTAGGACTTGATGGAAGCCTTCAAAAGTGATACAAACTCAAAATACTCCCTCACGTATCAGGAGAGGATGTGTTGCTCCTCTAAGCACAGCTTCTGTCTCAGCCTCTGGGTCACCTGGGGCCAATCCAAAAGAGGCAACCTCTTAATCAGTTGGGCCTTAAGACAGGTGGCCAGGAAGGTATCTTTTGACAATGGTCTCTGGGGTTCTTCTTGTCTCAGGGTGTTCCTTGCAACAAACACCTTTCTCCTGCCTTTTTCAAGTCCCCTCTGACTGCTCAGATGCCCCCAGGCAGAGCACTAATATAAAGCTGTCGAAATACTTTGATCAATTGCTGAGGTCCAGTGTCACCCAGGTTAAATCAGCATGTGCTTCTGTCTCGTATTTCAGTAACATTTCCCATGTGCTTATCACATGTTTAAAGTTAAGTGCTGGCTAACGTTAATACTCATTCTGCAAAGTGACTGGGGAAAATACAGAGGAAAACTCTTCCAAGGGATGCTAAGCCAGTGATGACATCTGTCCTAACACCGAAAATCATAGCAGTGCAAACTGATGAAGATAGGGAGAGGACTTTGGGGAAGAAGGACTATGTGCATATCTTGTATCCAGCGCTCCTCTCTCGGCATCCACCATGGACTATGCTGAAGCCAGGAAATTGGGCAAGACGTGCTGTCAGGTTGACCCAAGAGAGTTAGGTTTTTTGTGCTAAAGCATTAAATGTGCTAACTTGTCAATTCACTGCAAAGGACTGGGGGAAATGAGACCTTGTGTAGTAATTGAAGATGTTACTGTGATCTCCACTGCTGCATGAACATGTCCACCACAAAGAGGTGACTTGGCCAGCCAAGGCACAGGTTTGCACTCCCATGTTTCATGTGATAAAAAGGAACCAGTAACTGCACTAGAACACAGAGCCTTAGGGAGGACTCTTCATGCCTTGACAACAATGTCATCCATTACGGGCAAGAAGATATTTTATAGTCTCACTCCTTTTTTTCTAACAGTTCACTCTTTTCACCCTCTGGGCTTCCCAGACCAGTGACAGCCTTTGGTCAGAAGCTCATTGTCACCAGCTCCTATTATCTCCTCAGCCTGGCAGACCTTGCAAACCCGTTACTCAAACACCAGTGAGGATGAAAGTCCCATGTGCACTTCACCTTCGAGTCCACTGTTTTCCTCATTGTGTCCCCCGTGCTGAGCCACGAGCCTCAGCCAGAAAAGTCACTCGGTTAACAAGGAGCAAATCAGATGCTCTCCTCCACCGTCCCAGGGAAGAGATGGCAGCAACACACCACCAGAGTCAGCCAGGGGGCGAACATGAGTTCCCCTTCTGGGATATACTACATGCACAATGGGATCCACCAGAATCTGCATGGCAGGTTCCCTTTGTGAGACACCCACACTCCAGAACCCTGGAGGCCTTGGTGGAAGGGGATTCCTCATGAAGGTGTGGGGTGAGGGCTTCTTGGAGGAGAAGCCACCCCATAGTCATAGCTGAGGAGCACCTACTTGCTCTTTCAGCTCAGGCAGGTATGCTGGGGACATCTGGCCAGGAGAGGGACAAGTTCTGCCCTTTGTAAACTTTCTATCTGCTGAGATAAAGATAGGAGCAAAAGATGGGGAAACGAGAAGAAAGGCCCCTCTTTGTGGGTGCATTGTGGGAAGTGGAAGAAAACAACATCCTCACCTAATTGCACTGAGGGGTAAGAAACATTGCAGAAGTAGGTGGGGATCCCTGCTTTGCCCCATCCCTGGAAGTGTTCAAGGCCAGGCTGGATGGGTCTTTCAGAAACCTGATCTAGAGGGAAGTGTCCTTGCCCATGGCAGGGGGGGTTGAATACGATGATCTTTAAGGTCCTTTCCAACCCAACCCATTCTGTGGTTCTATAATTTTATGATTCTACGATTGGTCTTGGAGAGCAGCTGAGTACACCTGAACTGTCCCATCCAGATGTTGCAGCCCCCTTCCCCTGATGACTTGCAACATAAGACAGCAGGAGATGCTCAGATTTAGTCTTCTGTCCCAGGAACGGTCAGGAACAGCAAACCAGTAAAGAGTATTTGCTCTTTTAAAAATATCAAGCATTAACCAGATTTGGATCCACCTCATCCAAGACTCATTTCACCTAATTTTAGATGTTCACAAAGAGGACGTCTCCCTCTGAGCTGATCCTTTCTGGCTCATTTAACCCAATTCATGTGACCAATGTAGATATATTCTTGGGGATGAAATAAACCGCTTTCACAAAAAGCCTGGGTTTGGTCAGCCAGATCTCATCCAAGAGTTCAATTTCTGTAGCTACACATGAGCCTGGGTATCTGATAAGACATGAGATTCTCTGGCACTGCAGCAATGTAATAGTATCCAATGCCCGTGATGATGAGTAAATCAGAAAGACGACACCTGGGCTCCAGGATCCTCCACAGAGGAGGGCCAGTCACAGACCTGGGTTCACAGGCACTTCTGGAATGACCTCAATTTGCATTGCTTGCACCCCGTTATGCACCAGCCTGTAACCAGAGCCCATGGATGCTAACGCTCTGGTATGGGCAGTGTGCTGCCAACACCTCAGCGCTGGAGTCAGGTGGGAGGAAAAGCACTTCATCTCCGTCGTATTTTATGCAAATTAATATTAGAATAAATGATGCAACAAGGAGAGAAATTATCTCCAGAAATGTTAAATTCTCATGTTCTCCTGTGCTTATATTAAAGGGATTACACTCCATTTCCTTCTTAATACAGCTAATGCTCTATGGGAAGCCCTCAGGCCAGGGATTAAAGCACTTATTCAATTAATTAGGAACAAACTTCTGCCTTAAAGTCAAACACACAAATATCAGTAAGCCTTTGAGTGTCTTCCTCTAGGGCAAAGAAAAAGGATCCTATTTCTGATGTAAATGAAACCAAGCCTGCACTCCAAAATTATTAGGAATAACATAAATTAAGAAGATTAATTTTTAAAATATCGGTCTTCTGTAAAGCAGCACATTAAAGGAGGGACAATGCCATCTTCTTGAATTCAGCATCAGAACTCACATCAGTTACAGAAGGAGCAGAATCAGGTACTACAAGACTAATCTAAATGAGACACAATTTTAGGATGTAACATTGGTAACTAGCTGCAAACCGCATGCACAGCAGTGTGTGGATATATTTGAAGTTAGAGGTGAAATCCTGGCCCTGCTAAACTCAAAAACCAAAATGCTTATTCAGTAGGATCTGAATTTCACCTAAGGTGTCTGATTCATTACTGAGATAGGAGAAAATTTCCAAAACCTGGTTCCAAATCCTAATCTTCCTTGATGATGGCTTGATCCTTCCATCTTCTTGCAGGCACAGCTCATATGAAATTAAAAGGCATTTTGCCAGGATAGTTCATGCAGGAGCAGCCCATTATCACTGTTCAGCTTCCCACTTCTTCTTCCCAAATACCAAACTGATAGAACTGATAATTACCTAAATAATCTCAATTAGAACCAAACTCCCAGCTCTCATCTTCCTCTACCTCCGAGAGAGCTCATCTGTCTCCTCATTGCTAATTCACATATGGAGAAAAAGTAAACCAGCCACATGCCTTTTTTTTAAAGTGGTTTTATACATAAGGGCTTTTTTTTTTTTTTTTTAACTTCCTTCACAGACGCTTGCAGGCTGCAGTGCCATTACCTTTCTCACAGTACCAATTCCTTGCAGTGGTCTCAGATTTTTCTGAGCCTCCCAGTACAAGGAAACTCGGCAGAAGGATGCTTCTGTGTGTCAGATCCCTCCCCTGGCAACCCTGCACACAGTGTGGGCTGCACACGAGAAGTACCAGGAGGGAGCCATGCAACTGGAGTGAATGGAAATATTGTGTTGACTTAAATAATCAGGAATCCCCCCTTCCTTATGGCATTAACTATGGTGAGATCATTCAAACTCTGCTGGGCTACACAAAGCAGCACCAAGCACTTCAGTCTTACCTGTGAATCACAGCCACGGGGTTGCTTTGTCATTTTCTTGACCAGGCAAAACACCGTACCTGTTCCTCCCCACCTTTCCCCAGCTAAATACTTCCTGTATGTTTTTCTAAAGCTTCCTTGCCCTAGGAGTTCATTGAAGAGGGCTCACCGTACCCTGTATGGGTCCCGTCTGTGCAATTGACTGCACACCTCAAAGAGAAAAGCTAATGCTGAAGACCAGCACTGCATCATAAACATCTGAAGGACAAAATTGCCCTCAAACAATTGGTTTATTTTCACAATTCTCCAGAAAGGTGATGGCTGAGATTTCCAGGGTCAGGTGTCTAAGTCGGGTACCTAAATGCTAGTGGTCATGTTTCTCAAGGCAATGATCAGCCCAGACATTCAGGGAGATTTTCACAGGGTGCTGGTGCTTTTGACCCCTTCACATCATGCTATGTGCATAGATATAAGGGAATTACAACAAGCCAGCCAGGACTGGATTGTCAAAGGTAGGCAATTATGTGTTTTAACAGCACCTTGGCAGAATTTTCTAATGGGCCCAAATGTGTGATAGCTGAGTTCAGGTCCTTTAAAATCAGACAGGAAGAGTTTATTTATAATGTAAAATGATATAATTTGTGTAGCTGATCTGTACAGCTCCTTTCTGACATCCTGCTGGACATTTTCCTGTGCTTAGAGCTACCTACATTCATCTGGAAAGTCAGCCTCATAGCCCCAGTAAGACTGCAGTAGCATATGGGACATGACATAGAGATAAATTTTGCCTCAATTTGTGCCTAACTTCCCCTATTTTCTATTTTTTTTCTACTTGTGAGATGGCAATGGTCCTATCTATGTCTGTATTGCTCTTTTGCAAGGTGCTGCAAGCTGGGTACCAGCAGGGCTCAGGTGACCCATCTCAACTATTAACAATTCAGTGCACAAAAACATGGCCAATGAGAACATACCTCCCTGTCAACCCAGCTCTTGACAAGTGCTCTTTGGGCGAGGAATAAGATTCATTGCCCCCATGAGGATGTTGAAAGAGGGAGGTGATTGGTAAGCAGGACCCCCATCATGTGAAAGAGGCAGGGTGTAATCTGTGAATCTCCATTCACATTATCACCATGAGGAGACAAAGCACAGAGGGGAGACCCTTCTTCAAGGGATGAGTGTTGACAGCCTGTTCTGTCAGCGTGAGGTCAGTCATCCATTTGGGTCTAAAAACATGAACTTTTGCGGCAGCACATCAGTCCAGCATGGGAAGTTTTCCCATGGAGTTACATGCTTCTCTCCAGTTTTCTTGATAAATTGGTACAGGCATTTCTGGTGGCTTGCCAAAAGAGATAAGCAGCATCCTTCAGTCTAAATCTGAGGCACCTGTAGCTCTCTTGCAGCCACATAAATTGTTTACAGGACTGAGCCCTCAAAGTGAAACTCCTTGTTGCACAGACGCTCCTCTCTGCAAAAGACAAAGGCAGCTGGTGATCTTAGGAGTGGTGTCCCAAATCTTCAGGCACTTCTTCTGTAGCCTCCTAAAATAATCAGCTGCTTGATCACAGTTCCCCCCAAAAAAACACACTCATCAGCAGAGCATGGTTGAAATCTCATCATGGTCTCTGTGGTGTGTGCTGTGATACAAATCAATGCATATTTATGCACCTGCGTAAGGCAAATACATGTATGTACTGTTGGAGAACCTAAATCTGCTCACTAACTCCATTGCTTAAATAGCCCTTTAACCACATCACTTTTCTCCTCGTTAGTTTAAGTCGCTAGAGGTGAAAAAGCCCTTCCAAAATGGTTTTCACTCACTCACTGCAAAGTAAACATGCCTCTGGGACCATTATGTGTATCAGATATCCGAGGCTTTGTTAAGAGCTTGCCTGTTAGGTAAACTCTGTTTCTCTTTCTCCTTGGAAGGAGACAGTTAAAATTAGAGACCGGCTCACACACGAGTGGAGCAGAACAGCCCCATGCATTAGACACCTTGGAATAACAGGAGAAATTCAGAGCACTGCACACAAGTGACCCAAGTCTCAGGAAGGCTCTTACTCTAACATAACTCTGTTTAAAATATGACATTGCCTTGACTTACGCCTGTCACTTACAATCACATTTGTCACAGTGACCGAGAGCCTTTAGTTTTCACCTCTATCCTGCAGTCAGTGGAGCCACTGTACAAAGCCCACAGTAACAAGCACAAGTCCTTGCTGGCAACAAATATAGGAGAATTGTGCATTTATAGCATGTCATGGAAAATCCTCAAGCCATATCCCCATATACCTGGAGGAGCTCATGGGTTCCAGGCAGCTGGACTTTCCTTGAGTCCCACCTCCCAATACAAACACATCTACTGCTCAAAGGCAAATTTTGCAGGATAATGACCACTCCAAATTAGCTCATCTAGATGTCACCCACAACTGGCTACAGTGAAGAGGAGCCTTTCCATTGACTGCACCAAGGTGTGGGCTGGCTCTACAACTGGGACATTTTCCCTCTGCGGCCATTAGCTATTCAGCTGATCTAAACTTGTCAGGGAGAATAAAGCAACCACCTGCACCCAGTGACAGGAAAAGTGAGATCAAACACTAGCAGGAGCAGAGAATTTAAGCAATGTGAGAGGTGGTTGCATGTCATTTCAGAAGTCATCTTTTGTCTTTGATCTGTGCTTAGGAAATGGGCACCTCCTGGATCAGATGGTCATTAGAGAAGTGTGCCACCGAAGTCATCCCACCTTGAAGTCTCAAGTGTTTGCTTTCCCCAGGGATCCTCCTTCTACTTCCGCCACTGTGTAAATCATCTGCCCTGAGATTTCCTTCAGAAAAGCCAATTAATACAGGTTAGGGAGCAGCAACCAGCACACGTGTCCTTTAATGCCAGGATCACTCACTGTGATGAAGCTGAGACTGCTCTTTTATAACTGTATTATACACGCGCAGGTAGGTCCTCTAAAGATCACAGGAGAGTTATTATAATAGCTGTTATGCCAACAAAAAAAAGCCCTGGCCCTGAAGAGCTTACAGTCTAAACATACAAGACAGATAAAGGACTTCGACTTGAAGGATTTTAAAGACAAAGCACTCTGAGACAAAGCAAGCTGCAGATCACACGGAAAATCTGTGGCAAAACTGAGGATAAATCCCACTTTGCTGAACCTTCACTATTGCTCTTAACAGCTCCTTGGAGCACTGCCTGGTTATTCCAACAAAGTATTTGTTTTAGCAGCACACTTCGGAGAAATAAAATACTCTGCAGTTTTAATGTGGCAAGTGCATGCAGCTACCCTCTAAAAGCAGATTTACTGCAGGTGTGCAGGCAGATACTTGCCAAACCTGGACATGCAATAAAATAAACCCTTTGCATTTAGTTTGTTGATACCTTTGGTGACTGTTAACAAGAGGCAAAATCATGGGGAAATGAGAGCCTGGTCTCAGGTTACTCCATAAATTGGTTAAGGCTGTAGAGAGGATTACAGTCCCAGAGTCCCCCTAAGTACTGAGATGTCATTATGGCAAAATCAAAGGTAAGCACAGGGCTTGGCAGGTAACTGTCAACAGCTATGGGAAAGAGCCAGCCCGGGAAGGAGGTCCGCGTCAGGATGAAATTTAGTCACCTTTATTTTCATTTCAGGTGAGGGGTCAAGCAGAAAAGCTATCCCCAGCGGCCTTTATTTACAGTTTTCAAGGGAGTGGCTGATGAAGCATTTAGAGGAAGAAGGATGAACCCTCTCGTCCCTCAGTCATGGAGACCAGCCCGATGACAGATGGAGGATGCTGTAATGGCACGAGAGCTGGGAAGATGCCTTTTATGAATGAAACGCAAGAGGCAGCACTGGCCCTAATAAAACCGTCAACAAAACTCTCAGTGACTTGAATGGGGCCAGGAATTAACCTATAATATCTGCAGGAAGACCAAGGAAAAGACCTTCCCAGCAGGACACTTGCTTTCAGCAGTGTAGGAGCTCGCTCCCAGCAGTGATAATAACAGCAATGGGCAATAAGCAAATTTCAAGGCATTTCAGCTCATTTCTTTTTCTCATTTCATTCTTTTACATTTCTTCTCTCCATCCAACCTCGGCAACCAATCTGAATTTTTAGAAAACCACAGTATGATCTTTTTTTTTTTTTTTTGTCCTTCTAGATATGTAGACAATTTGCTATAAAAACTTTGTTAGGTTTTTGTATTTCTCTGGATCTCCTGTTGATGAATGAATATGAAAGCTAGAAATGGTTTTGTGTTGTTGAGTCAGAGTAGATACATTCAGTCCCGAAAAAAATACCAGGGATTGTTCTTTGGCCCTGAGCTCACATCCAGACAGGACATCTAGCACTCCCCACAGCAAACTGGTCCCATGGAAACTGCCCACTGAGGAGTTTATAGCCTCTCAGCCATGCCTGGGCATGGAAGAGTACTGTTAACTGCAAAACATGCCCGTACCATTGCTAATAATTTAACTTTACGGACTATAGCAGGTCACTGGCTGGGCTCATGACCTGGCCCTGTTTAAAGCAGCAGTGGAAATACAGTCAGTGTGTACATACTGGGCATCCAGTAATTTCTATGTCGCTATCAAGTAAATGGTAGATGATTTGCAAGGGAGTTTTAAGACCTCTCAGCTTCAAGCTGACCATTACAGGGAGCCAGAGGGTGACGGTACCCCACCAAAACACTGTAAGGCACAACCCTGACTCCTCCAAAGACTGTGTGCTGCGGCAATGCAAGGAATCAAAAGCCTCCTGCCATGCTCAGAAATCTCCACCTGGAGCAAGAAACAGAAAATAAAAGGCAAAATTTCTCCTTTTCCACTCAGACACAGGAAAAATTCCTTTACCCTCCCTCCTCTTTAAAGACCTAAACTCTACCAGCAGCCAGTTTTGCAAGGGTTAACCAGCATGAAATGAATGTGGAGAGACAGTCTGGGTCCGTAATCACTTATTATTTTCAGGTAATATGCTTTATCTCTGACTAATCTCCTCATCTGGAGAAACACTCACTACAGACAAGAGTCACCAAGGTTATCTCTGATGATGGGTCTCTACGGACTACTGGCTGCGAGGGACTGAGGAGAGGCCAAGGAGAGGACTTCAATTACGGCCTGAACTATGCTCTGGTAGCTGAAAGGCCATTGTTTAATCTACTAGAAATCATCTATTTTAGCAGATAAAGGGATTACTTGGAGTTTCTTTTCCCCAAGAACAGCATGTTGTTCCAACTACTGGTGGAACATTTGGTATTTAATTAAAGAAAAAGCACAGGGAGAAGCAACACAGGCATCAACATCACTTCTGGGGAAATTCAAATTGATTGTCACCCTTTGATGCTGCTCAATCACCTCTATCTCACTCACCCTTCCTACAACCCAGATTAAATCATCCGGTTCTCTACATCCAGCACATTTGATGGCTGGGTTTTTTTAGGGATTTCATCCAAAACTTTGGGACTAAACAATGTGAATTCACTGTTCAGAAACCTCCTGACTTGTAAAGAGCCACATTACCCGTCAGGAGTAGTGTGTGAAAATCTGAGTTGGATTTTGCCTCTTCTTGTGCATGCTTGGTGCTGGCTGCTGTCCGGCAGGGCTCTACCTGCCTGGCCCATTAGAGTCATCTGGTGTCATAGGTCCAGTGTTCAGAAACCCGAAGTGGCTCCATTGCTCAAGGATGAACTTGAAAGTGCTGCGTGCATAAATCTTCTGTTTGCTCCTTTTCCCTCCCAGTTCCCTTGTCTTTGCCATCTCCATTTTCAGAGTGGTTTGCTCTTTGGGTTTTTTTTGTCCCACAGACCATAAAGGATAATTACAAGCCATTCTCAAGTGCTCCACTGTGTTCAGCAAACACAGATTCATTTTCTCATGTCATCTACTCCTTCAGTTCCACAGACCGTAGACTCAAAGGATCTATGAAGGAACACTAGGAAGTAGCAGCTTACAGAGGTAGGTGTAAATTCGGTACGGAGGGGTACATGCCTTTGTTGAGAAAAACATAAAGAAAAAAATGAAAATTAAAACCAAAAATCCAGTTTCTCCTACCATAAGCATCTTAATCCTCTTCCCTTTCTGAAAAGAAGCAACAGGGTACCTTGAAAGTAATTATCCAGCCAGCCAGCAGTGAGCATTTCCTCAAACAGGTGACCATCCCTTTTGTAAATCTTACTGCTGACTGTCCCATTTCTGACATGGTCTCATAATCTGAAACATTTTGTTGTAAGTATCAGCTGTCTCTTTTTTTTTTTGTTTTTGTTATGCCTTCCTGACCATCCATTTCTTCGCACATAGAGCAAGGACAAGGATCTACTGAGTAGCCTGATTTTTGTTTTCATGATTTCTCTGTGCTTTTTCATGACTATTTCAGATGACCTATGCCCATGCGCACAAACTACATCCTCTGTAGAGGTATCTGTTGCTGTCCTGTGTGGCGAAATTTCTCAGATAAATGAGGTGGTCCGTCTTGTCCACCCTGCTGCTATCTGACTGTGTAGTTCTCATCCTTTCTCTCTTTCCTCCTGGTCTTTGTCTGGCCCACACTAATGTTTGATCTGCATCATTCATCATCAGGCACCGCAACCTGACCTGGCACATCTGATGAACTGGCACCACAACTGAAGATGTGGTCATCCTCAGGCTCTTGATCTCGTTGTCTGACTTTGCCTAAAGTCTTTGGTGACTGTATCTCCATCCTTCACTTTCTACAGGCAGCTCCAGAAGTTGCTACAAATTATCAAGTCATCCTGTCTGCTACCAGTTGCTGTGTTGAACCAGTTCTTCAGCTTGCTATTGACCAGGACTGCTGACCTCACCTCTTCATAATGTTCTTCAGCAGCTTCTGACACATATCATATAGCCCTAGGACACTCCACACACCTATTGCAACACACTGGGTCAAACAACTTTTAGAAATTGTGCAACTGAAGTTCTTGGTATCTCTGAACTTGCCAGTGACCAACCTCTTGCACTGGTTTTGCTGTAGTGTCCCTCTTGCTTTGAAGAAACTCAATCCACATTCTGGATCCTCCAGCAAGGAACACAGTGAGGAATTTACTTAGGTATCAGGAAATGCACAGAATTTGAAAGGTCACCATTGTGGGAATTTGCTTACTAGGATCCTTTTTCCTTGTTTAGGGCATCTTTTTTTCCCTGATAACACACAGTTGCCTAGCTGGGTCAATGACCCATGTTGCAGCCCCATCAATCCATTCTCAGGCCCTCTGATTTCTTCAGTCTCCCGACCCTTCTTTGCAACCTCTGCCATCAAGATTCTTCTTCTCATCCTGCCCCTGAAGCGTTATAATCTCCCAAACACTGAGAATCTCTTCATCTCTTGATCAGTCATCTGTAAAGACTCTGGTAATATTTCACCCATCTCTTCAGCTTTTTCTGAAAGTAGGGAGCTCTCCTCAAATTTAATGTTGTAGAGTATGCTTGTTCCTCTTCTTTAGCATCTATTATAAAGGGACATCTTGACTTGGACTTTCACTTTCTAATGCTGCCTTGCTTTTTAAACCAACTCTCCTTGACTGCCCTTGCTATCTGATCATGGGAGATCTGCACAGCTCTGGGTATGCCTGCTGAAGTCTTTTCACCTATACATTCTTCTTGTCACTGTCCAGGTGGAGAATGCCTTCCAACAACCAGACTCAGCAGCTGCCTGCTTTCTTTCTCACCAAGCTATTTTAAATAAATGTTGTTGAGACGGATGATGAGGTTATGACTGCAGAAGACCACTGCTCCAGGGGATACCTAGTGCTTGCCCTTCCTCTAATTGCTAATTTTGGTCTTCCTAAATGCCAGTCAGATTTTTTTAGCTCTGTTGCCTATTTAGTTTGCACTTTCGCTTCTTCTTGCATATGCAGAATCTGAAGAACCTCATGAAAGCCTGTAGGCACTTGCCATATTTGCTCCTGCTTAGTATTGTCTTTTCCAATCTTTGGCATGTGTCAATCAGTCATGAACATCAGTCACTGAATACATGAACAGTTCACTCCTGAAGTACACCTTAGGCATGCCTTGACTGGTAGCTAAATTGCCTGAAATTCTTCAAAGAAATCAAGGGAATTCTTCCTCAGTATCTGTCACAGGAGCCCATATGCCTATAAGCACTACAGAACCTGTTCAGCAGACCTAAACTGAAGAGCTGATTTCTGAAAGGTGACAAATGTTGGGCTGACCAAGGTTTTGTTTCTGTAATTCCTGCTGACGCCTCTTTTGTGTTTTGCATCATCGCCTTAAAAGGTTTTCCCATATGGAATTGCTACCTTGTCTTTCCACCTTTTTTTCAAAACATGCACAGTGTTGTGCTGGTTCATCTCTCACTGGCTCACTAGGAGTGAAATTTTACCCAAACTGATCTCAGATTCCTGCTTCTGCTGGCCAAAGCTTCCATTAACAGTAAGCTTTTCACTGGACCACTTCCTCTAATCGGGCAATAACCTATTTACAGATATCAGACAGCATCTACATGGCCATGAAGCCTGAATAGAGCTCAAAACTCTTTTTGCCAGTAGACTTCATGGCAGACATGGCCCTGTGGGTCAGCACACGTTGCTCTGCATCATATGCAGATCACATGCTTAAGCAAACCATTTGACACTGTCCCACATGACATCCTAGTTTCCAAATTGGAAAGTCATGGGTTCGATGGATGGACCACTCAATGGATAAGGCATTGGCTAGATGGCCACACTCAAAGGATTGTGGTCAACAGCTCAATGTCCAAGTGGCGGCTGGTGACGAGTGATGTCCCTCAAGGGTCTCTACTGGGACCAATACTATTTAACATCTTTGTCAGAGACATGGACAGCGGGATAGAATGCACCCTTAGCAAGTTTGCCAACAACACCAAGCTCAGTAGCATGGTCAACATGCTGGAGGGAAGGGATGCCATCCAGAGGGACCTGGACAGGCTTGAGAGGTGGGCTAGTGCAAATCTCATGAAGTTCAACCAAGCCAACTGCAGGCTCCTGCACCTGGTACACAGCAATCCCAGGCACAAATACAGGCAGAGAATGGCTGGAGAGCAGCCCCAAGGAGAAGGACTTTGGAGTGCTCATGGATGAGAAGCTCAACATGAACCAGCAGTGCACGCTGACAGCCCAGAAGGCTAACTGTATCCTGGGCTGCATCAAAAGAAGCGTGACCTGCAGGTCGCAGGA
>VZRU01001490.1:238351-249370 GCA_013398155.1 Pedionomus torquatus | reverse complement strand
CTGGTGCGGCCGCCCTACTCCTACTCGGCGCTGATCGCCATGGCCATCCAGAGTGCCCCCGAGAGGAAGCTCACCCTCAGCCACATCTACCAGTACGTGGCCGAGAACTTCCCCTTCTACAAGCGCAGCAAGGCGGGATGGCAGAACAGCATCCGCCACAACCTCAGCCTCAACGACTGCTTCCGCAAGGTGCCCCGCGACGAGGACGACCCCGGTGAGGCGGCTGCGGCGGGCGGGAGGCTGGGCAGGGCCGGGCGGCGGGAGGATGCGCCGGGCGCAGAGAGGGCGGCAGACGAAGCCTTGTCCGACGTGTCTTGTCGCCTCCAGCCGGGCTCCCGTGTGTCGCCCCTCAAGCGAGTGGCCGTGAGGAGCCTGGGCTCCCTTGTCCCCTCGGGGCTGGTGACATGGGAGGACCGTGCTCCCGTGTCTCCTCGGGGCCGGCGCCGTGGAGACCGTGCTCCCCTCCAGCCGCGTCCTGTGAGACCGGCACCCTTCGCCCTCCTCGGACCCGGAGGTTTCCTGGCCCCGGCATCACTCCCCGGGTGGGCTGAGGCCGGGAGTGCCGGTTGTGCAAGGCCCGGCTCCTCCGGCCGTGATTCACAGCCGGGCTCCCCGCCCCTCGGTGACCCGCCCGCCGGCCCGGCCCCGGGGCACCGCTAGCGCCCGGCAGTGGGCGGTGGGTGCGCCCAGGACGGTGCCGGGGCGGCCCGGCAAGGAGGGGGTCGTGCCGGTCCTGAGTCCTTCGGGGGAAGGTTTTGGGGCCACTGCTCCTGTCAGGACTGGCCATGGGCAAGAGGTGTGTGGGGACAGCTGATGCCACCACAGCTCCTGAGTGGCCCAGCTTGCTGTGAGGCAGCAAGAGCAGGGGAAGCCCTCCTTCATGTTCCTTTTGGCCACGTCTGAGGTAGAGGTGCGGATCTTCCAGGGAGGTTTATGCTCAGTCAGTCGCTCCATGTGGCCTTAAGGTTTGCTTGGGCATTGGAGGAGTGGGTGTGATGATGTCTCGGAGCCAGGTTTTGGATCCTTGTGCTGGATGACAGGCAGAATAGTAACAGGTGTAGGAGACGTGTGGGTGCTGTGCCGATCAGACATGGCATGGATATTGCTTATCTGTTCACGGCAGGGCTCGCTGCCACACAATTTGACTCTCTCCCTCGTTTCTCCTGTTTTCCACCAGGAAAGGGAAACTACTGGACCTTAGATCCCAACTGCGAGAAGATGTTTGACAATGGGAACTTCCGTCGCAAACGCAAGCGGCGCTCTGAGCCCAACACCCCAGCAGCCGCATCTGCAGCTTCCTCTCTGGGGGGCCTGAAGGCTGAGGAAGAGAGACCCATCCCAGCCACAGGCAAGCCATGTGGCAACAGCCCACCCCCAGAGCTGGACCCCTCACCTTCTGCCAGGGACCATCCAAAAAGTTCCTCTCCCTCCGGTATCATTTCATCCACCCCCAGCTGCCTCAGCACCTTCTTCAGCGGCATGAGCTCCCTGAGCAGCGGAGGCAGCCGGCTGACAGGGAGTCTCGGCAGTGACCTGCATCACAGGAACTTCTCTGCTGGACAGCTGAGCAGTGGCACTTTCACCCCTTCCAGCAGCTCTTCTCAGGAGGTGCCTTCGCCAGACCAGCTGCAGCGGGTTGCAGGACCTTCCCCTGCCTACTACAGCTCTTTCCATCCCAGCAGCAGCAGCCAGGGAGCCCAGTACAACCACTACTACAACTTCACAGTTAACAGCCTTATCTACACCCGGGATGGAACAGAGGTGTAGGATGCTGGGGCAGTCGACTGGCAAGCGCTGCAAAGGGAATGGGAGTTGCAGGTGTATTTGGCAGCACACGGGACCATATGCTTTTGTAAACAGCATTTCAATGTGGACACTTCCCAGGAGTTCTTCCAGGAAGACAGATCTCCCACCTTTTCAAAATAAGAACACCCTTTAAACACCAGCAGAAGGCAGATGCAAAGTCTTTTCCCCCATTCTGGAAAATGTCAGGTGGTTTAGACGGCTTGCCATCTAAATTCTGCAGAAAAAGTGAACTGAGTTAATGTTCTGAGAGGTTTCTAATCCTGAATGTAGAGTAAGAAGTTTAAAAACTATTACCATAAAGCGGTGTCAGCAAGAGCCAAGTGTAGACATCCAGTGAGTCTTAGAAGAGAACAGGAAAAAAAAATGAAGAGATTTCTTATGAAGTGCCTTGTACAATGTATTAAAAAACTCTTCTGCCAGCAGTTGCCTCTGTAAGCCTTTGCTTCCTGCCCTGATCCTGCAATATGCAATGCACAGAGGGGGATTCTCTGAGTAAACACCGACCCAAAACCTCCTCGAAAACCCTGGAGGTTTGCTCTGATCTCCCTGCGTATGGCATATTGTACAGCCAGGGTCGTGTGTTGTAAAACAATCCTTTTTTCCTTGAGCTTAGTACCAAAGATAACTCTAGCCATGCAGCTTTAGCACGAGAATAAACACTGGGGTATTTTTTTATACATATTTGTACGTAATGTAACTCTTCTGTACATATGTTTCTATGTGGTTTTATATTTGTAAATTATGCTCTGGAGCTGTACTTATTTATATTGTGTTTTAAACTTTGTTAAAGTTTATTTTACTTTGTTTCCCCCTCTTTTTTTGGTTGTTTTATTTGTTTTGAAATTTTTGTTGGGTTTGTGTTTATTTGTTAGTGTATTAATGAAACTTTTCAGGCTGAACAGCTGTTGGGAATAAAATGTTAACAATTCTTAGATTTTTGCCTGGTTGTTCCTCAGTGTGTTTGAGGTATTTTAAAACTCTGTGGGAGACAGGTTTTGCTTTCACATGGTTTGGGATAAAAGGTGCAAAGATTTATGAACAACTTCATCTGTGCGGTAAGATGGGAAAAAGGCGCGCAAAGGAGACACATCTGAGCTGATTTGTGGCATCTCATAGTCTCACTGTGCAGAGTGGGCACTCCGGGCTTTTTTGTTTGTTTGTTTATTTTTGTCAACAGTCTGAATTAGGACTGTCCTTTTGCAGCCTGGTTTAGTGAAAAAAAAAAAAAAAAAAGGCTTGCAAAAAAAGCCGGGGGGGTTCCCGCATTATTCTNAGAAAAAAAAAAAAAAAAAAAAAAGGCTTGCAAAAGAAGCAGGGCTGGTTCCAGCATGATACTAGTTAGCAGGAGATACAAAGCCTGAGCTTGGCTGTTGGCTCGATCCATTTTGCAAATCTGTTTCTCAGATAGGTTTGCACCTGCTCAAAGTGGCAGGCTGGTCCAGTAGTGGGACCTCCTGAGCTGGCAGAGCAGGCAGAGCATCTGCTGGGAACAGGCACTCCTGAGGATCTGTCCTGATTCCCGCTGCTGGGAAAGGAAACTCCATCGTCCCGCAGCCGTTATGCAAAATGATGGACTCCCAGTTCTTGCCTTTTGCATAAGCTGCTTGTTGGGTGCCACGTGCGGGTACAGCGTAAATATAAATGTCTTCATGGGGAGTGTGGCATCAATAATGAAGTTAAGCATGAAATTGCAGCTATTTAACACATATGCATCTGCTGTGATGTAAGGCCATCCCTGCAGGCTATTCATAAAACAATTATTTTATGATGCGATGCAAGCACCTCTTCACTGGCTGCCTGCATAACATACAGGGGAGTGATGCAAGGCAAACCACTGGCCCCATCAAAAATACTCTGAAGCCATGACGAAACGTCAGGTGACTTCCATGTGCTTGAAATTGGGACTGAGTACTTGCCCCAGCACTGGCCCATTTGTGCAATAGCAGAGACCAGTGGGTGGGTGGCAAATCCTTCCTCATCCCCCTCTCGCTCACCCCTTCCCAGCACAGATACTATCTTCCTGGCTTTAGGGGTAATTCCTCCCTGTGTAGATTTTAAATTGCATCTCAGGTGATGCAGTGGTAGCGATAATGGGAGGGAGAGGGCAGACTGCCACTAGCGAAAAGACAAGGTGGTCAGTGTTGTCCTACTCGGTTTCAATTGCACCCTGTGTGGAATAGCTTTATTTGGGGTTTGCACTGCTGAGTTTCATCTAGAAGTGGTGGAGGGATTCCCAACACCTTCATTTGGATTTGGAGCCAGTCCTTAAGTAAGCCAGGAACGGCTTACTTGTATTTCTAAGTGACTGTTGCACCCTTTCTCTGCTCCACCAGCCTGTTGTCAGACCTTAGCAAGCAGTGGGCCGATGTGGACACTTGCATGTGCCCAGCTCATGTTCTTCCACCCAGAAGATTTGTTTCACGTTTTACCCTCTGCCACTTCCATAGGCTGTATGTTTCTGCAGACAGCACCCATAACTGTTTTCTCCTGAAATCCTGAATCGGTGGCAAATTTTGTTGCTGTGTAGTCTGCCTCTGGCTATACATCATCAGCAAACGTCCTAGGGCTCAACAGATCTTCTTGTGCCACATCAGCTGAGTGGTGGCATAGCCAGAGACTGCCAGAGCAGAGCCAGGAAGGATTCACCCAACACAGTGCTCCAGCCTAGCTCCCAAGGGATATTGGCAGGCTCTAAGAAGGTTCTGGCAGATCTAACTGTCCCCAGTGCACCTTTCCTGCCATTAGCACCGAATCCTGTTCCCTGCAGGGAAAGTGAGCCCTTAACTGGAACCAGGGGCTGTGGTCCCTTCTGGAGACACACCACCCCAAAGGCTGGTGTGCTCACGATAAAGCAACCTGTCCAAAGGACACTTGAGAGTAGATTTCATCAAATAGACACCTAGTCTGCAGAGAGGATCCAAGTGAATGAGGTAATGGCAGCCTTTTAGCCTTCCTTTTGTCATTAAAAGAGACTCTTCTTTTAGTAAATCTTGGGAGAGGGAGGGCAGGAGGATTGAGTTTAATGAAAGCCACTTAAAAGCAGCAGGGCTATTGTCATGGGCTCTGGGGATTTACTGATTCCCCCATTGAAGGAGGAGGAAGAAAAAGGCAATTAGCCTGCTGGTCCCACCCTGAGAGTCCCCACTCTCCTCTAAATGCCAAGGCCATGCTTGGGATGGGCAGTTCTCCATGACAATGAGCCTCTTCCCAGCCTGGGTCAGGTGACAACCCAGCAGCCCAGGGCTGAGCCTTCTACCAGGGAAGTCAGCAGAGAAATGTCCTTCCCTTGGAGAGAGGCTCAGACTTCAGGCCTCAGTCCTCTCTGCTCTTGCAGCCATAGGAATCCCCCTGTAAAATTACTTCTTCTGGCTTTAAGGGTGCAGTGATCTTGGGGGGGGGCAGTCGGGAGCCCACATATCCTGGCTGGTGGACACTAAAGCTAAGCATCAAAAAAAGTCTTTTTTTTGCTTGGTTTCTCCACAATTAGTAGGCATCTAGAAAGATGCCACCTCAGCTGGGCAAGACTGATTCAGAGCAGCCCTGCTCAATGTGAAACCATGGTCATGCTGATGACTGGAAGCACAACTGCTTGGTACCTCTGCCTGTATCCTCCGACTCTCCCAGCCAGGGACTGTGGCTCTTCCAGCTGAGGCTTGCACACACAACTACTGAAAAAAGGCAGTCCCTGTTTGAAAAGAGGTTCAGTCCAAAGGCACTTCAAGAGACACGTTGGATCAGTAACGCAGATGCTTGCTGGCTCCTACGTGTGGCACTTCTCCAGTGCGGGGTCGTTTAACTTTGCTCAGCTCTGGCCTTATCAACATGCCAGAAAAGGGTTCAGGCAGGCACCCATTGCAGGTCTGCACTTGAGCTGCTCCACGGTACAAAGGCTTTGCCAGTACAGCTGGATCAGTCCCGTCCCCTAGAGGAGACCCAGCTCCCATCAACAAAGGAAACTCTTGTGCCAGTAGAGTTAAACCCCCCACCCCCAGCAACACCGAGTATATTGTGGGGTGGTGGGAGGGGATTCAAGACGCAGAACACAGCCATCCACACTGGGTTTCATCACCTGCCAACTCTTTTGGAAATAGGGCTTCAATTACTGCCACTGGCCATGGACTGTGGTTTGCATCTCTTCTGAAGGAGGAGGCTTTTGATTTGTGCTGTCGCTCAAAAAGTCCATGAAAGTTAGCCACAGTACATTGTGCCTGCACAGAAGGTTTTATTGCCTTTTTCATACTGAATGAACATGATTTTTCCCTGAAATCTTTAGGATTAATTCAAAAGACGTAGCAGTGTTCAAGGAAACTGCAGATATCCTGCCCTTGCCCTCATGTATGTCTAGCAATAGAAAATCTTCATTTTTCTTCTGTCTACTTCTTGATGTAGAGCCACAAGTCATGCAGATCTCACCTGGCTTTGAATGCAACATACCTGATTCTTGTCCCACCTTCATGGGAGGTGGCCCTGTCGATTTCATTATGATAGCACATAAGAGAGACCAAGTCTCATTTTGTAGCTTGACCTAAGAGAGGCGAGATGAGAATCAGACCTGGCTGATGGTACATGGATGGGTGATGCTTCAGCTAGACATTGCTATGCCAGATGGAGACTGCAATTCTTGGGAAATTATTGATTCTCCTTAGGCTTTGGCCAAAAAAAAAAAAAAAATAAAAAAGACTAGCTTTATTGTCTAAAGACTATCTTTATTGTCCTGTTAGAAAATCCCTCCAACACAGATTTTTGCTCCCATTTTTTTTTTCTGATTGTTGAAAGAAGAAAAACAATGATTTACCATTTTCCTTATTGTTTGTAGAAATCTCCACCAAGCTGAACTCTTCCCTCCCACCCCCATTTTCTATTAAAAAGAAGGTTGATGGAATGTTTTTGACCAAATTACGAAGCACAATATTCACCTGGGTAAGGTGACGAGAATTTGCCCCTCAAGGAATAACTGAAGTGTAATGTAAAACATCAAAGGTGTTATATTTTTTTTTACCTTATACCTGAGCTATCTCTGAATCATATCAAATAATCTTCTCATTTCATAACACCATACAATGCAGGCTAAAAGTGTATGTGATCTGCTTTGTGTACTGCTGAATGGATGATTAAACTGTCTAACCTGAGGGATATTCATCCAGGGCCTGCCCCAAACACAGTGAAGTCAGGGGAAAGACTCCCACTGACTTCAGAGGGCTTTGGAGCAGACCCATAATCAGCCAGGCTCTAATATACTTCAGGTGGTGTGTATGAGACTGCCCGGGGACACGTAAAAGGAGCTAAAGATTTCACATTTGTGAATTAAACATTGTAGGGCTGATCCAGGCAATTGGCTGCTGTAGGAGAGCAGAAGCCGTCACCTACCAGGTTCCTGGGATCATTTTCCCTTTCCTGCAGTCCATTGTGTCTAGGATCTATTGACAAAGCAAAGCACTCACCGTGTGGCCAGTCCACATTTGTAACAAACAGTGGCAAATCAGGTCAGGACCAATGGTTAATCTGCCCTTGGACCCTTCAAGTGGTGCTGATTTTATATCTGATTAAAGTAAATAGCGGAGCTGGGCTCTACCATTTCCCTCCCAGGCAGGTTCAGAGGTAGGCAGAACTCACAGCTCATCCTGCCACGTCAGGGCCACCAGAAATAGTGATCCTGAAACATGCAGCAGTAGTGCCTTAACTCCAAGAAAGCAGAGGGAGCCAAAGCCAAGACACAAAAGAACCAAGCTTGAACTTCCTTCAGTGAAGTGAATGATACTCAAATAGGACCAGATTATATTGTGTGTGGGGTGGAATGATATTTACACTCACGTAAGTGTTCCTCTAGCCTAGACAATGGACATCTAGTGCAGCTGACAGGCCACAGGTCTAAAGCAGACCAGAGGAAGTGGAGGTACCTTACTGATGGTGGAGATGGCCTTGGGATTCTGCTTGCCTCAGGAGGATGGAAGCTCATAGGGAGGCAGGGTGGGTTCATAGCAAAGAAACCCAGCAGGGGCTAGGAAATGAAAAGGCCCCCATCTTTAGGTAGAAATTTCTTGAACTGCAAACTGTTGGAGCTTGTACCACTGTACGGGACAGCCTCCCCTAGGCAACCGCCTTTCGGCAGGAGAGTGAGTTTGACAGTCTGATCCAATAGAGCCATTTTATGGTCCTATATTTATAGCAGCATAGTTGAAAGCATCATTTCAAGTTTCCTTCTTAGTACAGGCTGATGCAGAGCTCTGGCCAATCCTATTGATTTTCATGAGTGCTGAAGACACTCAACTTGCTGCAGCAGTCCTCACCCTAAAAAAAACAAGAGGCTGGCTAAGTTAGGGCAGACAAGTTGCTCTCTGCAGGTGCCTATTTCTCTCCATCCAATGCCAAGGAAGCCCAGACAGCTAATTTAGGCCAAGCTTTCAGACCTCCTCCAGGGCAGGAATGCATGGATATTAGCAGATATGGGGCAACTGTCATGTGTAGTCTTATATCTGCTTACAAATAGTACCATGGCTACCAGAGGTGAAGGAGTAGAAGATTTCAAAGCAAGACACACGCCTAATTCATAGGTTAGTCTTCTCAATCATGGGAGAAGTACAGGAGAAGAAATCTTCTGTGCAATGTTTCCTTCACCCACACTGCAGCATCTCAGCCTTGCTTTGGTTCAATCAGTTCTGGGAGGAGTCAGGGATTTTCTCTCAAGTGGGACAGGAAGATTTAGCAAGATTTTTTACCTATTGTATTCTTTTTTCATGTACTGTGTAGGTGTGGGCACCTTCCAGCGGTGCAACATGATCAATATGTTGTGAAGTGTAAGGCTTTTGGTTTTGCAGAGAGCTATTGTTTCTTACTCATCTGAGCTGCTCTGCATTTCTAGTAGAAGCATCTGTTTGTGAAGAGCAGCCTGGCTGGAGACTGCAGGTAAGATTTGTGATGCACTGAGATTTGCAGCTCCACTGCACCCTAAGCTGTCCCCAGCATCTGTGGCAGCAGTTTTGAAATCATGAACCCAAATCATTATTTGATCAGTAGCATCAAAACCATTGGATGTCTCCGTGACAGAAAGTTGGACAAACTTTGCTGGGCAACATGAGAGCAACACTCATGAGGCAACTATGTCAAGATTCCCTGGCCTTCTGCTGACAAAGCTTCATTAGGACCCTTCATTAGACCAGAGCTTATCTTCAAGTTTTACATCCCAGTGAAGACAACATGAGTTTGTGGACTTCTCACAAGTTATGAAGTAAAACCAAACCATAGTCTGTTCAGACAGAGCTCTCAGCTCGCAGGAAAGGTAGGATCTACTTTGTCTCTGCTTGCACATAAAACCATGTGAGCTAATGGAGAGCAGTTGGGTTTGGTAGCCAAGGCAGTGTGCACCTAAATGTGGATATCTGTTGTCAAAAGACAATAAGAGCTGTCATACTATGGTGGAGAAAAAAATTATCATCTTTGTCCTCTCCAACATTTGCAGCTTGTCCTTGGCAGCATGGCAGGGAAACAGCCTGACGAGAAACCAAGGAGACCCTTCAAAGAATCAGGGAACGTGTTTATTACAATTGAACAAGGGACTGTATTTATTTTCACTGTCCCTGGCAGGGAATGTGTGAGCAGTGGGAAGACTAGAGCAACGAACATGTCATGAATGTTAAGGTCATTTATCATAACTCTGAATGCTGTTTCTTTCTAGACAGCAGTTGCTTGTCACAGTGTGAAATTTCATTCCCTACCCTGGAAAGGTGACAATCCAAAGAGACAAATATGGCCAAAGAAGTGTTACTGGCCCCATTTTATTGCAAGGGGTCAAGAAACATCATGGGAAAGTGATTTGCTAAAGGTCACACAGCCCTGTAGCAGAGTTTGGTGTCAAATCTGTACTTCCCAATTCCTCCATCCCTGCTGAGTTAGCCTGAGACACCGTGGCAAGGCTCCAAACTCATCCTTCCTTGGTGTTGTTACAGTGGATCACAACATCTCTTGCCTAAATATTACCCCTACCTGCTTTACAGGGGTGCATGCATGCTGCTGGGGGAACTTTGATCTTGCGTAGGGGATCTAGTAGCATTTAAACTTCCTCCTTCCAAACCCCAGGAGTCACCTGCACAGACAGGGACTGGTTCTCTCCCAAGGGATTTTCATAGTAAGAACTGTTCTTAACCACAGGACAACTGGGAATGTGCTAAACGTGCCAGAAATAATACCAGCATCTGGGAGCTGTAGTGACCAGAAACTTGAGATCCATTTCCATGCATTACAAATCTGCTCAGGTTTTATGGTAGCAATGTTTAGTTTGCACACCACAATATTAGAAGAAAGGGTTAAAATATATTATGAGCTGAATCCTGCTCTGGAGATCTGATAATCTAATTACAGCAGTTCAGGTCCCTTCTCTACCCCTGGTGCAATAACGTTTGCATCCAGGAGTGATACTGATCTAATTCCACCCAGTTTGAGCTCTCTCCAAGCAGCAGCCTTGCTCCCCACGTAACACGTGCTGCTTGCACTTGTGCACCCCCTTGTAGCTGCTGCAGTGCACTGAGAGCATTTGCTCTCCCTCTTCCCAGGAGCAGGGGGAGATTTTTCCCTAGATTTTGGTGGACAGAGGAGCTCTTGACCTCTGCTTTGGTAAAATGCTTTGGATGCAGGAATGCTGCTTTTCCCCTTGCCACTGGCAATTTGTTTCCACTAGGAGAAAGTGGTGCTCAATGCCTCTGCAGGGAGGGTGCTGGAAGCAGAAGGAGGGATGACTTCTGAAATGACCTCAGAAGTGGCCTTTGCCTGGCCAAACCACCATGACTAGACTAGATCCTCAGCTATTAGGAGGTGTTGGTTCAGTCAGTCTAGAAAAAAATGTCAATTTGCAGCAGAAGAATTGCCCCAGCTCACTTCATGTCAGATGTTTCACTGTGTGACTCACTCCCTAGACTCCTCTGACTGCACAGAGCATATTCCCCCTCCTTCTTGCAGGGTTTGGACACATTTCTTACTTATAGACACCCACCTGCAGACATGAACGATTCAGTGTCTTACCTGCAAGCCGTGTCCTGCCCTCCCTGCCCACCTACATGTCTGTCTGTCAGATCTTCACCAAAACTCCTCAACTCTCTAAGAGTGGGCTTGGTTTCACCAACTTCAGGTGTTTCCAGCACAGATGTTTACATCTGAGCTAATCACCCTTGTCTCCCTTTTGAGCTGAAGTAGAGAATTTGGGGTGATGCACCTGCTTTTATT
>VZRU01001490.1:217784-238329 GCA_013398155.1 Pedionomus torquatus | reverse complement strand
TTTTTTTTTTGTTTTGAGGTCTTCTTTGGGAATGGCTGAATCAGTCCCTAGATGTCTATTGCAAATGGAAAGGGGCAGATCTGCTTTAGTCAGATCATTTCCCTCCCTTTAGTACTGCAAATACCACAAAAGCCATCAAGGACATGGAGGGCAGAGACCCAAATTAGTACCTCCCCCGGGAAAAAAGTTATGATTCATCAGCCCTGGCCTTCAGACCATGCTGCTGTAGGGTGGGAAAAACTCATCAGGAACCATTCATTTGTTTCACTGCTCATGGAAGAGGTCTTTTTTTCTTTTGCTCTAACACCCAGAGAAACCAGAGTTTCTCTAATTGTTGAAGGAATGAGGCCAAGTCTCTCTTCTGATGTAAATCCCCCTGGATGCATCCTGCTATTCACAGTACGGACAACTTCATTTGCTCTGAAAGCTGCACAGGGAGCCACGCTGGGCCCAGGTTGACTGACTGACACCAAGAAACAGAATTCAATAGCTCTGATTGTTAAATGCCACTCAAGCAGTGAAGAGAAACAGCCTGCATGGCCTCTCCTAACCAGCCAGTCACTCCAGTTGTGTTTCACTGGAAGGACACAGTTGGGTATATCTTCTGACCCGTGCAGACTTTCCAGCAGTGTTGTTGCTTGGAGTCCACCACCACCAGTCCTAGGATGTAGAAAGAAAATCTCCCTTCACCCTTTCCAGGTACCACTGGGGGCCTCTGTGTTTTCTTCCCCTCTCCTCAATGTTTTCAACAGAGGGGAGGAAGAGCCCCTGAACCATCCTTTTACATTATGTTTCCAGCACCTGAATGGTCTAGAAAAATCAGGACTGGGCTCACCAAATTGCATTCAGTCTTAAATCCCTTCCACGTCCATAAAGGTTTTCCAAATCTTAACTACATTTCTAATTGTCTCACCACCTGTACTAAAAGGCACTGTATGTGTTAATCTCAAATTCTTTTCTCTTTCCATAATCTTTTCAAGTTTTCCTGCGCTCAGGCAGTAAATCCAATTATGTCCATGGATGTTAGTAGGGAGCCAAATTTACTTTTTAGCTTCAGACATTCCTTTTCTTTCCCTTTCCTTTCCTTTCCTTTCCTTTCCTTTCCTTTCCTTTCCTTTCCTTTCCTTTCCTTCTCCTCTTTAAACCTTTCCAGAAGTTGCACCAGTACCAGCACTCTGCTCCTCTGCACGTTCCCCCTGCTTGTGTAGGCTGAAACTGCTGGAGGTAGAGGTGTGGCAGTGATGTTTGATCTTATTTCACATTAAAACTCTTCTAGCAAGGGCTGCTCCCCCCACGCACACCTTCATCTTGAAGAGCATCCTACTCTATCAGTGCTCTGCGGGAATGAACAGGCAGAGGAAAGTAATACCCGTTGTAAATTGGGCTGGCGGGATTGGTCCTCAAGCAAGCTGCCATCCCCACAGGGGATCCATAGCCTCCTCCAAAATAAAGGTGAACATGATGGCACGGCTTTTAAACGGTTTGTGCTGTTCATGCCTCAAAGCATATTCTGGTTCCAGCTGAGGATAAAACCTCACCAGGGCCAGGATTTTACCCGTGTCTCCCTCAGATGAATATAGCAGAGCTGCCCATGTTAGCCCTATTGTATTATTATGAGGGCAAAATTAGGCACATAAAAGCAACCTAGTTCGTAGTCTTTTGACTTCTCAAGTACAAATGAGTGGGCATTATGCAGTGACTTATTATATAAAGCAGAGAGGGACTTGGAGAAAGTGTGTGCATTAGGGACTAATAAAAATGAATCAGGTGCGAGGAGCATGCACTCCCTGAGCTGGCAGGTAGGCTGCAGGATTGTCTCTAATTCACTTACTGGGATTTAAACAAGCCCTTCCTTTGTGTCACTGTACAGCTTTTGTGTTACAAACACTGAATACTTTTCTCCGAAAAATTTTGAACACCACTACATGGAAGCAGCACTTCAGACTTCTTTTCTACTGCCCATCTACATGCCTTGGGAAAACACCTAGTCATTTTAATATCCTCGGTTCTCAGCTTCAGGAGCTCACATGGACACTTCAGCCCACCCAAACAAGGTATCCCATTAGAGACATCTCCAGAGAAATCATAGAATCATAGAATATTTAGAGTTGGAAGGGACCTTAAAGATCATCGAGTTCCAACTCCCCTGCCATGGGCAGGGACACCTCCCACTAGACCAGGTTGCTCAAAACCCCATCCAGCCTGGCCTTGAACACCTCCAAAGATGGGGCATCCACAACTTCTCTGAGCAACCTGTTCTAGTGCTTCACCACCCTCACAGCCTCTATTCATAGGAGAGGGGCTCCATCCCTCTAATCATCTTTGTGGCTCTCCACTGGACCCATTCCAACAGTTCCACGTCCTTTCTGTACTGAGGACTCCAGAGCTGGACACAATACTCCAGATGGAGTCTCACAAGTACAGAGTAGAGGGGGAGAAACAACTCCCGCGACCTCCTGGTCACGCTTCTTTTGATTCAGCCCAGGATATGGTTGGCTTTCTGGGCTGCCAATGTGCACTGCTGGTTCATGTTGAGCTTCTCATCCACGAGCACTCCAAAGTCCTTCTCCTTAGGGCTGCTCTCCAGCCATTCTCCGCCCAACCTGTACTTGTACCTGGGATTGCCGTGTACCAGGTGCAGGACCCTGCACTTGGCTTGGTTGAACTTCATGAGATTTGCACTAGCCCACCTCTCAAGCCTGTCCAGGTCCCTCTGGATATGCCCTTCCCTCCAGCGTGGACTCTTACAAAGCTCAACTCTCTTACAGGTGCGTCATGCACAAGGCTCCTGGGCAACAGCCCCATCATGAGGGAAGAGAGCAGCTCAGAGGAGGGCAGGCTGAGACCATTCAGCAGCAAAGCTTGGAATACCCTCTACATGGCATGCCATGCTGGGGACAAATTTTAAGTTAAGAGCCGAGTCCTTAATAGTCCCTGCCTGTGCAAACTGACTTTGGAGTGAGCATAGCAGGGAGGGCAGGAAAGGTCATGCCTGTCCTCAGGGCATGGGAGGCTCACTCAGCCCTATCTGAGCACAGATGTGGGAGCTGGAGCAACGAGTCTTAGTTCTGGTTCCTGTAGTGTCGTCAAGGTTTTCCTTAAGAAGATGCACAGTGGAGGCCTCCTCCATGGCATTTCATGGGCTGTGCACGAGCCAGTGGAGGAGCCATACCTAAGCTCCTGTGGCCACAGGAATCATCACTCCCATTGGTGAAAACCCAGGTATCAGTGCTGCTTCTTCAGGCCCTGCTTTCCCTGAAGGTTGGACTACAATACTTAGACGTGAAAAGACATGGATGGTTGTGGAAAAATTCAGAGAAAACCAACAAAAAATCCGAAAGAGTGAGTGAGAGAGAATAATTCAGTGTGATTAGAATGGCAGACAAGCCAGAAGTAAGAAAGAGTGAAAGGATTAGGAGGAAACACAGAGGATTGTGTTAGTGGGTATGAAACTAAATGCCATCAGCTGAAGTACAACCGTTGCTCCCTAGCTCCTCCATCTCTGGCATTTATGATAGTTTTAAAGACAATATTTGCCAGAGACACAAAATGGCCCACTGGGAGAACACTAAAGGTTTCTGAGGAAGAATGGTTTCTGTACCTGCTCCTAGCTCACCTAATCATAAAAACATTTGACACCACCTCAGTGACAAACAGCCTGTGATGTCTGTCCAGCAGCTTTCTAAGGGTCCATGGCTGTGAAGATTCACTGACTTCATTGCACGCACGCCTGTTGCACTCACACTGAGCACAGCAGTCCTTACACCAGCAAATCAGTACATCTTCTATGGTCCTGGTAATGTACTTCATGAGTATTCATCCATTTGTCTTGCTAAGTACGTTTCTGGACTGCTGAATTGAGGCTTTTCAGACTGGGAAAGAACAATCTTTTCCTCTCCTAATGTACAGGGGGGAAATTCGTATGTGAGCAAGAAGGGCTTGCATTGATATTACTGGCAGGTGGCCATGTAAGGTGTGCATTCAACAGTTGTAAAGGGGGTGTTATTCTGAGATTTTTTTCCTCTTGCTGGCTCAAACGGGATGACAGTCCTTCTGCCTGCCTAGTGCTGGATATCAAAGGAGAAGGCACCTTCCTCCTGAAATACAGTATGGAGCCTAGACGCCATTGCACCTGAAGGGATACAAACTGATATTTGGCCAGCTGCAGCAAGAGGTGGCTGCCTTGTCACTCCCCCAGATCCTTCCTGGAGGCTTTCCAGGCAAATCCAAGGCTTCATGCTGACTGCATGTTATGGGGTGAATACGCTTCTGGAAGTGGATATGGGAAAGGCAAATGTCTCAACACCAGTGGTGCCAGGAGGAAGTCACTCTATCTTGGCCAATGATGCTGTGCTTGCAAGTTCCAGAAACTTGGCCCTGTGCCTAGGATAGGTGGCTGCAAACCCCTCAAGATTGTACAGATGCCAAATAGCAAGAGGAAGGACTTTAAGCATCCTGAGATCTCCACAGGTAGGATGGCTTAGGAACATAGACATTGCATTGCTGGGATCAGACCAAGGTCCAGCTCCTGTTTAGTATCTGCTTCTTTATGAGAAGGAGGATTTCAGTCCTCCTTCCTGTCCCCAGCCTATTTTACTTTGGGGTATTTTTGTGAGCATAGAAATAGCCAAAACCTTTTAAAATCCTCTAAGCTCTGGGCAAGAGTGACATTTAGTAGAGCAAGGTCTGATAGCCCACCTGCAACTCTGAGGAAAGACCTTTCCTTCCCCTGGGTTCAAATGTCTTCCCTTTGAATTGTGATAACAGTCCTCTGCCTCTGCATTATAAGAGTTGGTAAGATACCAGCCTATTTGGATTTACCCACTTGCATGTCTGCTTTTATGAAAGCCCTTCCATTCAACAGCAAAAGAACATAAGCTCTATGTCTGTGGTTAGCCTGGGAAGAGGAACCAGACCCATTTGAAGATGTTTTGTTTATTCCTATAGCAGGATGTGGTGAGGAAGGGATGCTCAGTGATCTGCAGAGCCTCCTTGCCCATGACAATATGAGTGACTCCACCAGCACAATCTCTGAGTGAGCCAGTGGTGAACTTTTGTTGAACTCATCCTGGGGGAGGCACTGCTCAACCAGTACATGACACCTCCACACTCATGGTCACTCATGGTGGTTAGTAATAGAGGCTCCTGGTTTTGTTCACTTTCTGCTGAAGTGGCTGCCTTTCTCCAACCACAAGAGGAAATGGTCAATTAGAGGAGCCACTGCTACATCAAAACCCTACCTGAATTTAACTGACTTCATCTTGGACGTTTCTTTTTGGTGTGTTACCTCACAGGTGATTCTGTATTATTCATATTAGGCATAGTCCTAACTGTGGTATAAACCAGTTACCTTTGGCTCTGAGGTCGTGGCAAGGTGGCAGTGTAGTGCCATCAGCATCCAAGGTGTCCTATGGTTGGATAAAGTCTGGCCACTGTCAATTCACACAAGGATATGGGATATAACCTGGACATAACCTGAGCATGCGCCATGATTGCTGGGTACCCACATATTCTCCTGCTCCCATATCTAGCCACCATAAACACAGATAATCCCCAGCTCATGCTCAATCGGTCCGTCTGAAACCACTTCATGGTCTTGAATTTAAGCTCTGCTTTATGACCAAGGGAGCACAATCTTTGCAAAGCCCCAGTAATCATAATACGTGGAGGCAGAATTGATACATGTGGGCTTTTTCTATCACTCAATTAAATGGTTAGTTTATGCAACATGCCGTCTTTTTGAATCAAAGCTGGGTCACTGTTAGGCTGAGGTAACATTAATTATTTTTCCGCTTGTCGGATCCCATGAAAAGGATGTGAAAATGGCCTGTTTATGAAAGAGTGCGGGCAAAGGCTGTGAGCTGATTATGTCAAACATATTCAAAGCTTCCTCTGCAAAAGGGATTGTGATCAACAAAGCATAGCCCACACCTGCACCCATTTCACAATGAAAGCTGTTAGGGCCATGAAGCTATTGGGGGAAAAGAGAAGTTCCATTAACCCTTTTGGGGAAGAGGGTCCTCCACTGTAAGATTTACATACGCACAAAGTTGCTTTTCTCGTTACTTCAAGTGGATCTCAAGAACATTACTCCAGGAGCAAAACCAGTCTTTTCCGTCTAACTTTTTTCATGCATGGGTTTTTCTAAGTTGGATGAAAATATCAGACTGACACATTTCCTCCTACTTTTTGCTGATCTCCAAGGGAAGTTGCAGAGAGGAGCTATCTGTCCTGGAAGAGGGGGAAAGCAGTGCAAGCTCAGACCTCAGTCCCAAAAGTTCTGTTCAGGGTGATCCCAGCACCCTCAGGGTAAGTGCCTATCTCATGGAGCACACTGCTGGAGACAGACCATCTCCTTAACAAAAACATGTAGCTGCTTGGAAGGCAGGGGGGAAAGACGTGCTCTCAGAGAAAGTTGAACTGGATCCTAGCTGCTGGGTACCCATCCCATTCTCTTGCAGCCCTGATGGTCATACTACAACTGGGTAAATGGTCTGAATTCAGTATTGAGCCAGGTTGGAGCAGGAGGTTGGACCAGAGGTGTCCTGCAGTCCCTTCTAATTCGGGTGATGCTGTGGTACACAGAGCCATGTCCTTATAGAATCCTCATCAGATTCATGAGGCTGAGAGCAATCTTGCACCTGCTGCTCTACAAGGGAATACAGGGCAGAGCAATGTGCCATCACACCTCCCTGCAGGCTTAGTATTTCTTCTTCCTTCTCTAATTTGGGTGGCAACACTAAGGGAAATGGAGTGTGCACAGCAAGTGTGACCTATTTTGCCATTCTGTGGAGAACCCTGACCAGGCCTCAGTTCAAGCTCAAAAGGCAAAGCAGAAGTATTCACCTGGCATTTTCCTGCAGCACCCCAGGAATTCTGCCAGGGGAGACCTGAATGCTCAACTTGTGCACACAGAACCCCAATATCTGTCCAAAAATCTTTCTCTTTGGAGTTTCTAGAAAGTCGCAATCCCACCTGTGTGGATATTTTCAATTCACAGTGTTAGCTAATACAGATGAGCTCTCTGTAAGCGGATGAGCCCTATGACAAACCCCCTTGAAGTCAACTGAAGTCAAGGGAGGTAAGATCTACCACACGACAAAGGTGATGCTAAAACTTCACGTTTCTGTTCACGCTGCCTGTGGTTCAATAGATTTTACTGGCTTTATCCTCTAAATCCTTTCTGTCTCCTGGGACAAGTAAGTATTGTTTTATGGGAAGAACTGAGACAATCCTTTAATTCAGCAAAACTTGTACTGGTTAATATAAGAATTCTACCTTCATAAGGATGCTTTAGACTAATTGCATTTGTTCTAATTAGTGCTCCTGAGGGGGGATCTAGAAATGCCCTGCTAAGCGTCACGTATTATGAAACTAGATTAAGGAAAATCTATTGACTCTTTTCAAGGTTGAAGTTTTCCCTGATTCATTGCCCATCATGATGGCAAAAACCTACTCCTCTTTGTAAGTATTAAGACACTTCCAAAATTATTTTTCCCATATGTGTTAATTTAAAATAATATTGGTATATTTCTACCCTGAGTATAGACCAAAAGTAATGATAGATGACAGTAAATCCTTAAAACTCTGATATTTTAATATCTTTGGGTCAGACTTCAGAGTCTTTAAAGATAAAATGCTGTAAAAATTGTTGGCTAAATGCTTTGACAGGGCTGTAGTTATTGGTTGGGTTCTAATCTAATCTCTGGGCCATATTAATTGGAAATGAGTAAGGAAGTAGGGCAAGTTACAAAGAGGTGTCGGTGGCTCCAGGTAAGGCAGTGAATAGGTCATTTTCCATTAGGAAATGTTCTAAAAGATACTTTAACCTATTTTGGAAACAATCCAACAAAACCACCAAATACCTAATCTAGAAATCCTCATAATTAGCATGGAGCAAGGAAAAGTGAGTTTGGTAAACATAAACTCAACTAAGAAACTGTTCTTGATGAATATGAACAGCAGTTGTTGGCATAATTGTTTTCTTTTAATAATTGTTATTGTTTCTGTCTATAATGTAAATCCTTTCCCTCAGGAGTTTAAAATAAGTTCAGGTATTTAACAGTAATGGAGAGTGGGAACAACTTAGTTTAATCAATGTTACTAGCTCTTTTGAAGGCATAATGAAAGCCATGTTATAAATGATGGCAAATAGTCACTATTTGTTTATAATTATGTATATATACACTAGATCTCTCAATAGTATTTGTGAAGATCATTACACAAATCAGACTATGGCTTTCTGCACAGTGGTTGATTCAGTTCTGAATATACCCTCTTCAGAAAACCAGAAACTCCCGCTTCCAGGACATTCTTTTATTTCAATTATTTATTTCTAAAACTGGAATAAAAACCCAAAGAACCATCAATTCCCTGGAAATAACCCTGTAAAATGTTCGTAAATTGAAAGTGTCAACATGTGGCTGTACTTTCAGTAATTTTTTTTCAAAATCTTGGTGTTTTAGTGCTCTAAATAGCAACTCAAACCAAAATATTTCATTTTGAAATCTTTTTTTGTCTTAGGAAAAAAAAAAAAAAGCTTTTTAAACTGATAATTCATCATGACAATTTTGAGGGGAGAAAATGATGAGATAGGACCAAATCAGCTTCAAAAGACACTTAGAAATGATTGTAAAAAAATGTAAAAATGAACTCTGTCTGAAGAAAATTTCAATTTTCAGTATTTGTGATTTAAAAATAAACCCCACCTCTGGCTGAGAGCATATGCTAATGCCAATGGTCCTCTTGGTCCCTAGCAGCTGCTGAAGCTTCTTTCCCTCCAGTCTCTCCTCCAGGTTGGATTTTGCCAGCTCCAGGAACTGTAAGATTGCACTAGTGCTGCATAAGCTGGTTCAGACACTATTGCAACATTACTAGCAAGACTTCTTGAGCAGTCCCCAGCTACACCTGGGGACTCACTTTTTTTCTGAAGAAACTGCTTCTTGGAGTACCTACTGAGGTGCAAAATGCTTAGGGGCGAAATAGGTGAGGTTCATCATGATGATCAGAGGTAGGTGTCTGCCCAGGCCACTCCTCCATCTGAGCCAGCCCCCAGGCTTCTCTTCTCATCAGAAGAGAGAAACTGGATTTCTCAGAGCCTCACTCCATCACTCTTTAATTCAACATCTGCATCTGACTGATGGAACATGCCCTGCTTTTCTTTGTTGAGTATGGAGGTATGAAGGTGGTGTGAACAGCTCAGAAGTAGACATATACAATACAGACATCTACAATTAGGCAAGATAAGTCCTGACTACCTGTCCTCAACTGATTTGGCTATTCCTCTTCCTTTTCCTTGGAAAACTACTGAAAAGCCAGCCAACCAGGTCAGGAGCAAAAAAGCTTCTCAGGCACTGCCCATCACATTTAACCCCTTCAACATCTGGGACATCAGCACTATGAGTTGCCTTTTCTCAAGTTTTTTCCCTTTCAGCATGGAACTGAAGCAAAGACTCAACCCCTGTGATAGCACAGATATAGAAACTCAGGTGTAGTTACAACTCAATCTCAAACAGAGGGGCAATTCAGCTAAATTCTGAGGATGCCACTAACAGCATCATTTTCTCTGGATTTGACATATATACACTCCATTATACATCTCCATGTGCTACTGCACCCTTGAGAAACACCATGAACCCCTCACAGCCTGGTCGAGAAAGACCAGTGGCCCTATCCACTATGGCCTATCCTATCCATGTCCAGAAACCCTGTCCTCAGTGGTGGACAACTCTGACATCCCAGCACAGCCATGAAGCAGGAATAGAGTCTTATGGTCATCTGCAGATTGCTTGGCTGCTAAGATAGCACAAACATCTCAGAGGGAAGGAGAGAACAGACAATTGTCTGTCAGCCCCTCCTCCTGGACATTTCCCTTTTTGTCCTCACTGGTGGCGTTTTTTCATGGTGGCTTGGGTTTTTTTTTGAGCTGAGTCCCAAAGAGATAGGGAATGGAATCAAAAAGTAGCTTCTCATTTATCTTTGGTTGAGAACCTGGAGGTGTAGCTTCTCCACCTTATTCGTATTTCTCTTTCTCCCGCAGTTACTGTTCAGAAGAAACGCAGCAGGACGTTTTATGGTTTTCCCTCTTCTCCAAGGGCTTGAGTCCTAATTATACATAGAAAGATACACTAGAGATTATAACAAGAGGAATATCAGGCAGCCAAAACTAGGCTGATTTATGTATAGCGTGTGACATATGGCAACATAAGACAAGATCTCTGTCTTATGGGCATTTTGGCAAGAAATGACATGGATGCTCTGGCAAATGCACAGCTCCCATTTCTGCAGCTCTGTCCTGTTTTTTCTTTCATGTCTCATCTGTAGGCTTTCAATGAGAGGGCCTCGGTCTTCCTTGGCCTGTTGTGACTTAGTCATTGCTTAGACACATGTCCACAGCTGAGAGCAACACTACTTCAAGCTGTTCAAGAAATAAAGAATCTCAGAGAACATTTTTGCCCCATTTTCCCTGACTGTAAATTAAGATAGTGAATCTTACCTCTTTTATCCACCTCAAAGGGCAGTGTGACAGTCAGATAGTGTTTTAAAGCACCATCTAGTTATTGGGTATTTTTCTTATCGTCAGGAAAAGGAAGAACCTAAGAGCAGCCAGTCACACTCAAATCAACCCTCTGCCCAGACCTGTCTGCACTAGAGCCAAGAGCAGGAGCTCAGGGAAGGGAGATCAGGATAAAGCAAGATCCTTGACTTTATGTTTATGCAGCCTTCAGTTGTTTCCCACTAAGCTGAAATAATGAGAAAGGATTGATTATTCCTGTAACTACCATTCTCTCCCTTTCTTCATCCCCATCTCCTGGGAAATGAGTCACTGTGCAAGACAGTAAGGCAGGAGGCATTTGCTATCAATGGGAAGAGTAGCTCTCAGCCAAAGGCAGTGGGGCAAACCTGCTTCCTAAAACTAGGAAGGGAGTGGAAATTTCCATGGGGCTGGTGCTCATAAGCTCCACCAACCTTGTCTGCAAATCCTCTACCTTTGATTCCAGGGTCTCCACACAACGAACTTTTTTATGCATCGTTCCATCTTTGATGACTACTGCCAGGTTATTTTTCTTATCTGACTTAGGAAAGATCTAACAGGATCAGTTAGCTAGCTCCAGGGTAGGTTCTTTGAAAAGCAATGATTTAACAGGGCTTTCTTTTACCTGCTCTTGGGGTTCGCCAAACTTTCTAGTTTATCCAGCTCCCTGAGACACAGCACTGCCCTCAGCAATGCTCAGATGGGCTTGGGCGAGGTGCTGGCACAGCCTGACCCATGGCAGCCACACAGCTGCTGATCCTCACTGCAGAGACCATCTCCAAACACACCCTGAAGATAACGGGAAGCCTCTTTGGGGAACACTGAGGTTCCAGGTACTTGGAAATAGCAAGGGGATAAGCACAGAGCTAATTTGCCCTAAAAGCTTCTGCCAGAAAGCTCTGGTTATACATGTATCTTGACTTTTGGCCTCCTGCAGCCCTCTCTGATGATGGAAGAAGAAATTATCTCAGCTCAATCAGAACTGAATGCCGATATATAGGCAAATGTTCAGCTGACTTAAACTTGTTCTGAAGTGGCATGGTTTACTGGGAGAAGAGATCAGCAGCCACCTGAGAGTGATTGCAAACCAGGTCCACATATTGAAAAGAACTGCTGGGACCCTTCTAGGAGAATCAGGGGGATGTGAGCCCACAAGGTCTCAGCAAACATCAGGCACCTGGGTCTCCTCCATGGGAAACACAGCTACATGGGGCATGCTGGCCAGCAAGAGGTCTTGCTGGAGAAGCTGTGATGTGAAACCAGTGGTTTATGGCACTGTCAAAAACAGAGTGGCTCACGGAGGGGTTGCATGCTTGAGCAGACCCGAGCAATTCACAGTCAGAGCTATCAAAGCAATGACCTAGCTCCTTTAACACGCTGTCTGAAATCATGTTCAGAAACTTTAACCCAAATTTCAATGTTCCATTCTATTGCTACAGACAGGCCAACAATGATGTTTTACATTTACATATCACCTTCCACACCAGAGATTCCGTTGGGAAGTTTTGAAGTGAGTTCAGGAGACTTTGAGGACTCATGACATTATGAAAAATGTATATACAGGCAAACAACAGCTCAATGAAATAAAATCCGGGTCTCCTTCCAAAGCTGGAAAAGTTTTCATTGGTGAGGATATGATCTCACACACTACTGATACACAAGAGTGGTTTGGATTCACCATATCTATTGCCTGTGCCTAAGCTAGTGCTCTCCGTGTAGTCCCATTGAGCAAGGGGGAGGCAGAGGCATCCCATTCACCCCAGTGAGACCTCACACCTTCTTCAGGCTCCCATTTTTCTCCTTTGTCCTCAGAGGAGACCAGAGAAACTAGTCTACACCAGATCCTCAACGTTCAGATGGAAGAAGGTTGGGAAGGTAAATCTTGCCTGTGCGTGCCTGTATGCAGGCAGCACTACCAAAACACACCTTCACATGTTTGTTTGGACTTCTAGCTAGGCTATTCAAAATCTTTTGTTCTTCACCATCTATTTTTTATTCTTCACCATCCACTGAGAGGCAGAGAGTCAGATATTAACATCTTTGAAAATATGTCAATGCCTCAATTCTCTTCAAGCACCTAATTCCCTTTACAATCAATTTTGATTGGGATTTAAGTGCCTAAATGCCTATTCCTGGCATGCTCAAGGTGATGCAAGAGGCCCATGACAGAACAGAGGAAGGATTCATTAGGATGTCCTTCCTCACAGGTGTGATGTGGCATTGAACAAGATCAGACAAAAGGTGGAAGAGCTGTGCAGTTCAACACAAGTCCAGTCCCTTGTGTCCTGGTTTCATTGCTATGAGGAGACAGAACAAAGTTTTTTTAAGTTTTACCTGTGTTACCTGACGTGGCAAGCTGTCTGGCATAGAGGTCCTTACAGATGGCACTGGTAGAAGGAAAACAGAAATTCAGTGAAATAAGTGGATTTCAGGGTATGGACTGGGAAACCATTAGGGACTCAGTTGTGTAAGCAGAACTGCTTATTAGAAAACTCCACGTACCCTGAGAATTGCAGATGTGCATTTCAAGACAGACCCATAGCTGGTGTAAGTTGTTATGACCACCCTGGGCTATGGGGAGTAGCTGAGGATCCCTGCAGTGCTGCAGGCAAGGGAGCAACCTCTCCTGCTCAAGAAAATACCATGGTGGTAAGTTTTTATGAAGCAGACAGGTGGCTTTTTGTGTCCTCAGGCTGCTTCCAGACCTTGACCCGACCTGGCCCATCCATCTTCCTGAAGGACTTCTGCTTAGTGATTACTTCTTGCTCTTGCAGTGCCCTGCATTGCTTATAGCTCGAAAGGCTTGGAAACCTATTGCCTGCTGTGCCTCTAGACCTCTGGTCAGCAAACCCCTACATTGGCTTCACTTAACATCAGAGATGTGCCTACAGTCTTGCTGATGACAGCCAAGGAGCCTTGAACGTCCCCGGAGAGGGCACCATTCAAACCAGAGGAATCTGAAGGGCAAGACCATTGTTCAGCTGCAAGAAATTGGAGAAGAGCTCCAGTGCTAGAACAGCTGGAAAGGCCTTTATGGCACAAAAGGAGTCCAGGCAGAAGTAAGGAAAGGAAGGTGTGGGTGGAGAGAGGGGGTTGTGAGAACAGCGTAGGGCTTGTAGCCATGGGGCTGCCTGTCTGTTACTTGCTGGGATGCCTGCCATTTGTCCAGATTAGAGCTGGTGATACAGCAAAGCTCTTTCTCTCTTTATTTTCTGTTGTTCAGACAGATAGAGTGCTTCTTTGGTTGCCATACACAATTCATTTCAGATCTGATGCCAGAGGATATTCGATATGAGATCTAAACAACGCTGTGTGTAAATTCATAATGCTGTCTGTGCTGGAACATGTTGCATGACTTTGAATCTTACTGTATGTTAGTGCCATCAGATAGACCTTAATACAATCAAATGTAACACATCCAGCTAAAGAAAAGATGTGACACCTTTGCTGTAAAGCTAACAGAAAACCAGCCAAAAGGTAACAAAACCTGATTTGGCAAAGCTTCAATCAGCTCAGAGGAAAATCAGCATTCATAGCATGTATGTACTCACAGTACCCAACACAGAGGGTAAGGAGTGACTTCTCTGAGCTGAAAGGGAAAGGAGGCTTTGGCAGCAAGGTACATTAGATAACACTGCTCCTGATCTTGCCTGAGATTCACACTCTCCTCCAAGGCTGGAAACATATCTCCTGGATTCACCTGTCAAGATAAAGAGCATCCTACCTCCAGCTCTGTGTTGCCTCCCTTCCTGCCCAGGGAGTTGCATTGTAATTCACACTCTTTAAAACTTTTCCTTAGCAGGATTCATATGGGGAACCTTGCAGATAATGTACTCACAGTCAGGGAGAACTGGTGGCTGTCAGATAGGAGAGTCAGTGTGTCTCCAAGCATGCATACCTTCAATATGCTGGTTGTGTGCAATTGTGACAGCTGGTGCACTCATAGATGATCTGGACTCTGCATCTATGGCAATGAGTAAATTCTCTGCCATTGCATTGCAGATGCTGCAACCCTGAGATGTTTGAAAATACCTGTAGTCATCCCGGTTTCCTTTCACAGAGATTCCTGCCTTCCCCGTGTGTGTTTGGCAGTTGGTGGAGGGGAAGGTTTCCATAGATGTGGAAGTCTGCTTATGCAGAAATCAGAGTATTCAAATTTCCCTACAGTTTCCAGACCACTTCCGTTGCCTTCCTCTCCTTTTCCGAGCATACTTGCATTTGGCTGTCCATCGCAGAATGGGACGTAGCACATCCCCTGCAAAAGCATTGTGGTATGTGATGGAGCAGGGAGCCTTCAAGCAAGTTCTTGATTAGACAGCGAAATGGGGGTCATGTATAAAAAGGTAATTGCTTTTTCCATGATATCCTATCCATTTTAAGCATGCAGAAAATGGATTAGATGATCTTAGTCTAATTTTCTGTTCATATTCAGCATCTTCCAAATCATTAGTGCACAGAACATGAAAATACAGAGGTAAGACTCTGAAACATGTCCAGTGAATGTGAGCACACACCCAACATTCTACAGTAGTTTGGTATCTTCTTCATACACTTACAGCGCTCTCTGTCATTCACTTATGTGGGGAAGCCCATGGTCATTTTTCACACTTGGCCCTATAAAATTAATGCAATTGGTTGTGGTCATGTCACACCTGAATAGCCTGCAACATGCAACATTTATTTGAGATGAACTACAGAACTGTCTCACCCATCATGGGGGAGAATGGGATTTCTAGCATTTGGTTTCACATTTAGATGCTCAGGAAATTTGTCTTGCCATCAGTATGGATCTCTGCATTCTGGCTAAGCATCAGTCTTGCCACAGTATCGCTTAGCCTTTGTGCAAGAGTGATCTCTCAAAATGACAACTGTCACTGAAGCTAGTGTAGAGAGGGATTGTCATAGGAAGGATAGGCAGTGTGTGATGAAAAATGTGTGTCACTATAAGTGACCAGATAGTTTGACATCTCTTCCTGCTAAAGTCCCATAGCTACTTTCCCGACTTGCAGCCTTTTTTGTTTTGCTTTGTTTCATTTTTTAATCAATCAAATGAGAGTTTGACTCTGTTTCCCTGTTGCTTCATCATTATGGGAACTTTAACACTCAGAGCAATTTTGTGATCAGGGCACTAGGCTAATAAGCAGAAAATTAAGTTAAGTTGTGGGTTTGGAATAGATATCTACATGCCTGTGAGCTAGGTCCCCACCTAGAAGATGAAGATATTGATACTTTCTTATTGCTGTTGATTGTCTTCTCTGCTTATCCCTGAAGATCTCCGTCAGGATGGTCTCTGGTTGAAGAGCCATTGTGAGGAGGATTCTGACTTTGGTCAGCCCTGTGGCCACTGCTGTGCCCCTTCCCTCCCTCCGCACTGGCCTTCACAGCCCAGAAGGTGAGTTACTCTACAATGTGATGATAAAATTGTGCATTGGCTAAGACATGGACTGAAGACCCTGAGCCAACATTTTGTTAGTGGGAGGTGATTGCCTTCAACAGATGCTTCTGCTGTGAGACAGAGCTTCTGACCAGCCCAGAAATATAATTCAGTTTCACTTGTCAATTGTTAAAATATGTTAGATTAATACAAATTGAAAGATTTGTTCAGTTCTGGGCACAAGGCAGGGACAAGGGGTCAACCATGGTGATGACCAAATGTCAAGAGTATGAAAACCACTATGCATAGGAGAGGATTACTTTCTTTACAAGACAGGATCTCATATATGTTCAACACACATAAGAGACAGCCAATACCTCAACTTGAGAAACAAATAGCTTCTCTTCCCCAAAACTTCTCTGAGACAGTAAGATGACTCTGCCTATAATTTTAATAAACTCTGTAGATATTATTTCACATGCAACTTGACCTATATTGAAAGACTTACACCACCCATCCTGTTCTTCACTATTTTTTTAATTATTCAGTTCAAAATGTACATGCAGGGTACAATGAAAACCAACAGAAAGCAGAAAGTAGAATTAATGATCAATAAGGAGCCATTATGGTCACTGTTTAATGACTTGCAGACACTTTATTAAATAACTCTTTATTTCCCTCTTGAATTGATCCCACTTCAGGTCCCCTGCTGCTTTTTGCAGCTTTTACAAGTAACAGAGTAGTAAACCTCAACTGTAAGAGATTAAATTTTAAGACACTCACCACCATGTCTTACTTGTCTTTTTTATCTACTGGAGGAAGCTCTAACCACAAGTTTGAGTTCAGGCATAGAGGAATGAGAGAGCACATTTCAGAACTCAGCCCTGGATTTTGGAGGTTAGAAGATCTTTAGGCAAAATCAAGGACTTCCTTCAGAAACAAATAGGCTTGGATAGTCTTGAGGGAGAGATTACATGGCTCAGATCAGGCAGCAGGGACGTGCTAGGAAGGATGTTCTGCAGTACTGTCAGTACAGCAGACCACTCTGCAAGCAAAGCAGAGGGCTTCAGGAGTACCTTCCTGGATCATAGGGTCAGCAGGTTGCAGAAAATACTTCTATTAGCTCACCAAGAGAGTGATTTTTAGCTTGCTCCCAGTTTTTGTGAAGTGTCTGCTCTCCCTTCAACAGAAGGGATGATGTGTCAAACAACAGTCATGGAGAGCCACCATTGAGGATCAGCTGTGAAGGACCACCAGCACACTGAAGGAAAGGGATTCAGAATGATCGTGCCAAATCATAGATTCAGGCTCTAATCAAACAATAAAATGTTGTTACTTCAGTTGCACAGATATATGATGCCTGGCTTGGTTGTACTCTTCCTGACAGGACCCCGGGTTTAGGCTGGTTGAAGAGCTGAAGGGAAGTCAGAACACTGTGAAAGCATCCTGCATGTGTAAACACCAACCCTTTGAATCAATTCTTCAGTCCCTTCAACACCAGTGAGGGTTTGTTGGAATAGGATTTCAGTTTCTTATAATAACCATCCAGAGAAGATGCAGACCACTGGAGAGAGGCTAGAAGTTGTTATAAAAAAAAATGACTGTATCAATCATAACCTACATGGAAATACTGAAATATCTGGGATTGCTGGAACTAAGGAAAAGAGAGAGTGGGAATAGGCTGATGGTCTTTGAACATGTAACAGGTTGCTCTGGAGAAGGACAGTCTGTTCTCAATGTTGATAAAGCAGCGCAAGCAGTAATGGACTCTGAATTAATTTTAGCCATAGGAAAGCTTTCCAGCAGTAAGGTCAAAAAGCAGTGGGGTAGTTTTGCTGAGCAGGCTGGGATTTCTGCATCACTGGACACCTTCAGAAAATGTACCCAACTTATGAAACAGCCTTGGGGCGTGGAGATAGGGTCTTTGAGGCAGGATTTTTGAGGTCCCTTCCAGTCCAATGATGATGCCAGAAACTGAGGCATTAGTTGGAGAACTGGATTTCTAATGTCTCTGCACTTTTGTCCCCCTATAGTTTTTAAGTTGGAGCTGGTAGAATTGTCATCCCTGGTCTGACAATTTAAGGACAGGAGAAGCAAAATAACAGCATTGGGATTACCTGTGCATCACAGTTAGCCAGATCAGGATATAAGAGGCATCATTTATAAAATCACAATATAAACCCAAAAGTTCCTGAATCTCAAGAGGAGCTGAAGACTTGATAAGTCCTTGTCTTACCAAAATAGTAAACAGGAATATAACCCTGCAGCTAACTAAGCGTTCAGCACGTGTGTGTACTTAGTCCTCTACTATGAATGTATGTNACCCTGCAGCTAACTAAGCGTTCAGCACGTGTCCTCTAAGTGCTAAGCGTTCAGCACTTAGTCCTCTACTATGAATGTATGCATGTTTGTATACTCTCTTATTTTCAGACTCTTTTTTTCACTGGTAGTAATTGTGTGGTACTGAGTGTATAATGGAATCTCTGTTTTCCAACAAATATTTGATTTCATTCAGAAATGAATGTTTATTTGGCCATCCTCAGGATGATGCAGGCCCCATTCAAAACAGATACGTAAACACAATTTAGTAGCATGACTCATCACTGAACTTTTAACTATACACTTTTAATGTGACTGTGTTAAGCTTAGAGACAAATTATATGCTACTTCTTCTGGGTTTCGAGACACTGGCAAATTGAATAATCATTTGCATATCTACATTCATGAGAAAGGCAGAGTGGTGAGTATCTTCAGATTTCCTCGTTTAGAGTTGAGATTTACTATTCTGTTATTTGTAAAAGCTGCAAAAGCATTTCTGCTTACGCAAAGTTAAAACTGCATGACCTAAACAGGAGTGATGAGGCATATATGGTGAAACACATATTTTTTAAACTTTTAGACAGGTAGAATGGAGATCAATGATAACTAGCTACAAAAATTTGCACGTCTTTTGAAGCTGTTAACATTGAACTTTTACAGGCTGTTGAGTGATAGCACACAAACATTAAAACGACAACAAGGACAGCTTGATGACAAATAACAATTCTTATTAAAATATCATAGTTTGGGATCGTTCTCTGCAAATTTCTTATTTTTCATCTGCACAGGTGCATTTGAAAAGTCCAAATATTATTATGTCATTAGGAAGATGACATTACTGTATTGCTACCACTTATATTACCACTAATGAAGAACATATGCGCCTACCAAGAATGAATTTCTATGGTCTTTAATGAAGGATGTTTACTGAGCAATAGGCAGAATCTGTTATGTGTCAAAAATTGTTATAAATTAGAAGACAGAGGCAGCAGTAACTGCTTGTGATCACATCCACTGAGCAGGTAGCACTAAATTGTGTTTTGAGGGGTTACTTTCAAAATATCCCTCAAGAGGGGGATGCCTCTTAGGAGTTGATTTTGTAATGGAGAAGATTGCTAACCTTCTCTCTGTTGGGAGTTTATACCATTCCTATTCCTCTGTTTCTGCTATTCCCATGGCAAAGTACACATGTTTTCTACTGAAATAATTCAATCCCTGATTTGCATTCGCTTGTACCTACACAAGAAATTCCTCAGCATCCTTCAGATATCAGCTGACAGCATTCCTACCCTCCACTCATGGACTTCATCAGCACCTGGTAAGCTAGGCACATTCACCTCTTTCCATCTTTGCCCCTAACACAGCCTTTCCAAAGACTTTATACACACAAACATCTCAGTGCTTGTTGTCTGATGTCCCAAATCCACTGAAGTCTCCTGGTGCCAGGGAGTTACATTGTCAACATGCCTAGAAATCAGCCTTGTGATTTAAGAGCTTAAACACTGATTCTAAGCTTGAAAACTGTGCCTTGAATGGTGCTCTCTTCTGTTTTACAAGGTGTTGGCCAGGTGAAACTGCCAACACAGTGGACTTACACCAGTGCCTATTTGCAGAGCAAGGAGTAAGCACTACAATACATTAGGTATTTGAATGTGACTTTTGCACGATGATAACGTACCCTGTGTCTGGGCTGTTCTACTATCCTGAAAAACAGAGCCTGGATGCCAGGTGTTGGCCCAAATTCAGGTGCACACAGGCCTGCGGAGCCCTGGTCACTACCAACACTCCAACCACAATCCTGGGAGCCACGGAGGTGGCTACTGGAGATCTCTGTTATACGGGGAAACATAGAGTCAAAAGGAATGAAGTTCACCAGAAATCTGAAAGGAAGGACAAATGTAACGACTGTCTGAATCCTGCGATTACTATTCTTTTTCTAATGTGTTCCTCACTGTTCTCTTTATAAATTACTGAATTATCCTTAGGAACAAAAGGTATTAGGGTCCTGCAAGCTTCTCTCAGTTTGTGGTAGGACTAATTCATTAATGTGGCTCCAACAGGAATGCGTGCAGTGTTCTTTCTAATTGGACATGACTGGTCAAGAATGACTCGGCCTCCATCCAGATCACACTGTCACTTATGCTGTATAATAAGCTACTACTACTGGCCCATGAATCAATTTTTAAACAATCTCCAGTAATGAACTTGGACGGCCCATTGTTGTTGACAAAGAAATGCACAGTCCAGCTATTGTCAAGGGGCTCAATTATGGGTTCTTGCTGATAAAATAGAGGAGGTGGGATAAGGGGGAGGAGGGG
>VZRU01001490.1:202591-217755 GCA_013398155.1 Pedionomus torquatus | reverse complement strand
TCATAGAGGTTTAACTCGAAATGTCTGAGGACAAAAAAGGCATCTGGGATCATTAGGAAATGTGAAGTTTGACTTGCACCACTGGAAATCCTTAATATATTATTTTAACTGTAGATCTGACAAACTCCTTGCCCACTGGGTGGGAAAGAGATGTTAAGGGAAGTAAAGGCTTTATATTTCTCCAGTGGGGGGGAATAAAAAGGTTAATTTTAGTAACTCTGGGAAGAGTTTGTGGGGAAACTGTCAATGTTTCAGCCCATTTGCCATTGTCCTGAGCCAGTGAAGTCAACACGGGTAGCGGGAAAGGCCGCTGCCGGCACTGGCTGCCGGACACCGGGCTCCCAATGCTTTCCCCTCAAATAACCTCACCAGTGACCAAAATGTCAGGGCTCTTCTCAGTTCCTCGTGCCTGAAGCAGCCTCATCAGCAAGGCGATGCTGCCTCTGTGCTTCACACTTTGTTCAGGATTACTCGCACGTTACTGGGATTCCCTGAGCCTGCCGGCATAAATGAAATAAATATATCTGAAGTGGTTGGAGCAAACTGAGTCTGGCATAGAAGTTTGCAATACTCTTCCCATTGACCAACACCTTACAAAGTGAGCTCTTTGTCATACCCATGTAGGACCACAGCTGCCAATTCTTATTTTAAAGCTTTAAAAATACTATGCAAAGTCAGGGAATTGGTTCCAGGTTTTGTCCAGCAATAGAGTACACTGCTGTGAATCCATGGAAGAATGCTCACACAAATAAAAACAAACAGGCAGGGTATAAATTTGCAAATGAACATATCCTCTGGGCCCATGGGCAAAAATCTCCCTTTCTGGGATTTCACTGGAGAGACAGAGGAGAAGGTCAGAGGGTAGCCTGTACTGGATGATTCTGCTGCATGTTTCCCAGGAGGATGAGTCACCTCTCCATCTGGATAAGACACCTCATCTGCATTCCCCAGTCACAAAGCAGGACAACCTCAGTGCATTTGGAAGGTCAGCCTTGAGCAAGAACAGTGGGTGGGGTGTGATGAAGAAGGGTCCGGCAGGAAAGTAGGGAATCAAGCATGCACCGAGACTTGAATCAGGAGTGAGTCTGGATATGCATGGCTAAAGCCTGTTCTAAGGTGGAATCTGAGCCACACCTGGTGTTGTGAAGGCTGCTGGGGCTTGTCTAGCAGATCAGTTCATCTCACAGGGTAGTCCTTCCAAATGACCTTCAGAAGAAAGGAGAGGACACCACACTCAGCAGACCCAAACACCAGCTTGTCAGGAGTGGAGGACCACACATGGCAGCACACAGGGACCTGGTGGAGCACGTTGTGCAGGTGCATCATGAATCAGCAGAGAAAAAGCCAACATAGAAGCATGTAGCTCAACATTATTGGCTTTTTGTTATTGCCCAGACCCACAGCACGCAGGGAAAAGCTTCCTGGAGGACACTGGGACAGGGCTGGACCCTCAGCAGGGGAAGATGCTGAGTAGTGGGCTGTAAAATCTTTGCAAACACAAGCTGTCATTGTTGGGATATGTCCTTAGGACAAAGTCACGTCTGGTGGCACTCCCTCACTGAACTCTGAAAATAGCCAGCTTGCAGGTGACTCCCAAGTTTCTCAAGGAAAAAAAAAAAAAAAAAAGCAAGCTTCCCCTCCCCATTTTCCCAACTGGCAAGAAATCCTTTTTCTCCTCCCTAGAACATGCCTTCCTGTGAATATACCTGGAGCTGTGGTGCTAATGGTTTGTGATTCACTAGGCAGGAATGCCTCTCTATGTCCAAGCACTGGGCTCTGGTTTTTACACTGCTCCCTGGGATGGAGGATCAAGGAAAAGGAAGGGATTTGAGCTCAGTCAGAGAGAGAAGGGCTGTTGAGTGAAGTACAGAAGGCATGGCGAGTGAGGGCTGGCTTTCCACCCAACACACCAACCCACTGCTCATTTTGGTCATCAGAAAGCTGAAGACAGTACTACTGACAGCATTTTGAGACCCCTCATGCCCTAAGCAAGTTGTACTGCAGCAACCCTAGACAATGGGGCAGAGCCTGATGTCCCAGTGGAGGTGATTCCCATGTCAACCAAGGTCTCCATAGAGGCTGAGTGGAGGAGAAGGGTCTTGGGAGATGGATGTATTTGGGCACTGGCTGAAAATCCTCTACTTACACAGCCTGAGATTGCAAGGGCCATATTTGGTGCCTTTCTCAAGTCCGGGTAACCCCGTCTGTTCCCATTAGGAGGCCCAGGCGGTAAATTGGGCCCTGAATATATAATTAAGCAAAGGGCACCATCCTGAAGCCAAGGTTCACACTGATTTGTTGTGGCTAGGGTGGGAACAGCCCTTTGCAAATCAGTCGCAGGATGTTGCTCCTAGTCAGCTGGAAAGTTGGTAGCTCAACTCCATAAAAGCTGGATCTAACGCTTCAGCTCCCCAGCTGGTTTCGGCATCCTGACCAGCACGCAATCCTGTGGCTTGCTTTTCTGCACGACAGTCTGGAAACCTTCCTTGAGAGCCTCTTGTTTGCTGGCTGCCAGGATTTGCCATGCAGATTCTTGCCAAAGGGATAATATAAACAAAGCATAATGTCAAGTTTCCCACACAAGTAAGATGATCTATTAGCACTGCACTTTGTACTAATTATTGCACAGTGGGTGGGGGCTTGTGAAAGGAGATTTATGCATTCAGCTAGCCTCAATTTTATTATTTGTAAGTACTTTTTGGCAAGGAATAAGCGAGATATGTATTTTATTGTTACGCTGTTGCAAACATCCTAATCTTCCGCACTCATTAAAACCTCATAACAAATAGTAAGAATGATATATTGCAGCCACAGCAAGCATCTCATTCATCACCAGGTGGGGGGAGGGGCCTGAGACATAGGGGAGAGGGAGGACAAGAATGTGGTTTTTTGGGTCGTGGTCGTATTTGCAGCACATGGAGGGCGCGGGTACCCAAAGGGTGGAAATAAGGCAATGGATGGGGAAAGGTTGCTGGGGTGCTAGAGTGGATAGGGAGCTTTATGGTCAGGTTTTGGTGCAGAAGGAGAAGGCTGCTGCCCCAAAGCATGAGTCAGTGTTCACAGAAAGCAAGAGCCCATCTATGTCTTTCCTGGCATGAAGCAGTTAATCTCTGCATCTGCTCTGGGGGATCACATTCATATTACTACCCTTGGAGTAGCCCAGCTTCCAAGGCTTGTGCCCATGTGTCAGGACCTGGTATGAGGAAGAGCCCAGGGCACCCTGGGAAGGGGTCTCTGGTATTTCTGTGCTGCCAGGACAAGCAGAAAAGGCCCCAGAAGCTGCCCGACTGGTCAGTTTGTCCTTGAGTAATACACTGCTGCATGACAAAGGCTGAATGACATGCTGATGCAGCTGGGATAGTGGTGTGACTGTCATGATAATCACTTTTATAATCCCTGGTCATGACTTAACTTTTCCAGTGCAGTGCTTGGCTGGTGACAGTCCAGGAGAGGTGTAGGTGACCACTAAAGTGGGACCCATTCTGCTGCCACAACTCCCTTTTCAATACTCTGTGTTCACTGCCACGTCAACAGCCTCCAAACGGCCTTAGTAGTGCACAGAGATGAGATGGACATGCCCCAAATATCTGCCTTGTGTGAGCAGCTCAGGATAAGGGCAGGAGCAGGTGGAGCAGGCTCATCAGTGTGGTACTCACTCTAAGCCTCATTTTCCAAACCAAAGCTCATGAAATCCTGCTCCCTGCTTTCCTCACGATGACAGCAAGGTAAGTTTGAAGTGCAGCCTTTGGGTACTGAACCTGTTGAGGACATGTCAGGTAAACGCCAAAACCTGACAACTTTGATTGTCTGCTGTTTTGGGGAACAAAGTTCAGTGGAAAACCTTGTCACAGGTTGAAGGGCTATGATGGTGCTTCCAGCTCACCACAACAGCTGTACAGCATTTTTTTTAATGGGAATTCCCAGGTAAAGTTCAGAAAAAAAATAAACCTGGACTCATGCATACACTCCTGAGATATTGGAAAAGATTGCAGGAAGAGCTGGATAGAGAGGTGACAGTAATCCCAATAAGACACAGTCCCACATGCTCACACCCTCGCCTGCACACTACAGCTCTTGGAGGTGTCCCCATCAGTGGATCATACTTACTGGAGACAGCATGACAGCTAGGGTGCTCGTCTTCATAGCTGGTGGGGTTTCTTAGCATTTTCCACCTAATGAGAGTCCTTCTTGCTCTATCATTGAGTCATCTGGAGAGGCTAGGGTAAGAGAAGGACTTTCATCCTCTTCATCTGCTATTCCTCCCACCCTGAAAATAGTATTTCAATTATTATAGATAGGGCTTTCCCTGGCCCCCAGGCTCTTGCCAGCTCAGGACTTTTCTCCTGGTCAGACTGTGTTTGGGTGTCCTCCTTTATTCTCTTCACCTTCTTCTTCCAAAATATCACTTTTGTTCTCTCTCTTTCTAGCATCCCCTAAATAACAAGACTGAACTCACCTCTAGATACAAAGGAGGAGAGCATGACCCAGAGGATACTTCTGACTGTCAGCTCTATCCTTGGGCAGAGTTAGAGTAGAGCAAACTAGTGCAAAATTTCAGATACCTTGTTTCCAGCACAGCTTTAGAGTGTCCATATGTATCAGGAAGCCAACTCAACCCTTCACTGGGTACCCTGCAGGAAAGGATTGAAAAATGGTACTGATTTTTCATTCCTTCAAGCTCAAAAGTCTTGGCATCATCTTGCTTCTTCAGTTTCAGCCAAATAATGTTTTGGGACTGGTTAAAAATGACAACCTGGAAGTTTTGAAATATGTAAGGAATACCTCTGGCATTGCTTTCTGCCCCGGGTCTTTATGAGTTTTCCAGTTCACATTGAATTAGCCATGGACATTATAGGTATTAAAACCATAGAATTGTAGAAAGGTTTTGGCTGGAAGGATCCTTCAGCCCATGGGAAATGTAGGAGAAAGAACATTTCACAGAGATGCCTTCTTCTGGCTGAGCCCTGTTGCTTCAATGGCACTATGGTCCCAGGCAACCAAGGAATGTCCCAATCTAGGAGCGTAATAACCCCATCCCCTTCACCATGTGCCCTCACTCAAATATAGGAGGTGGAATGGGATGCTACCCTACTCCACCATTTGGAGCACCTCCAGCCTCTGGCAGCAACAAATCATTCATTACGCCAAAGTCAAAATGTGGCTAATGTAAATGCAGAGGTTTAGGGCCCCCTGTGTTGGATGTTCAGCTGGAAAAGCAGCACCAGGTGGAGAGGTTGGTTCCCAGTCCTGCTGTCAGTATGTCCAGCATGGTTTCTGGACAAAGTCTCTCTTCTTTGAGATGAAGAAGCAGAGTTGTAAGGGGGAGAAATCTAGCATCTGAGATGGGAAAAATGAGGGTTAAGAAGGTTGCCGGCATGAGATAACTCATCTCTCAGGCCTAAGACAGTGTCAGGTTGCCAAAACAAAGATCACAGAAATACACCCGGCAAGGAAGAGTTTGATACTGTTTTGGGAATCTCTGGTGCGAACTCAAAATTGCTCCATTAAGATCCTAAATTGCAGGCCTACGCTACTGGAGGAGGGACTGCAAAGCTGCTGTTGCTGTTGGTGGCAGTGGGCCATCAGCAATCTGCTTCACCACCCCACTGCAGTGTGAAACCTCGGCTGAACATCCTCACTTCACTCCTTCCTATCAACAGCACCTCCTGTAGCTAAACCCTCTTTCATGCTTATCCAGCCATTTGCCCATCCTTGTTTGATTTTTTTCATCCTTTCAAACCTTACCCAGGTCATAAACTTCAGCCAGAGCTCAGAAAGTCCCTCCTTTAGCCAGTGTCTGTTATAGTCTTGAATTATTTTTATTCCCAACTTCTGTTGCAGTCATGTCCATTGCAATGCAGACCATCGTCCTATCCCTTCTCCTGTCTCTCTCTCCTCCCCCACCATACTCACGCTCCCTTTGCACAGGATCACCCTGAACAAACCTCTTTTGTCAGGCCACCCCACACAACAAGAAAATTAGCATCATTCAGGCATGTTGAGGCCACCACAGCAGCTACAAGCCATGATTATGGTGCATGTGGTTAGCACAGCCTGCAACATCAAACAGCGTGTTTACAACAGATGTAATCCGTAATGATATAACAGGTGTATAACAGTCAATACGAGCATTGTAGTGATCAAATAACTTTGTGGCACATTCACATTGATCCGGTATTAATCCAACCCCCTCGGGGTTTTGGTCTGTGATTTATATGACTCACTGGGAGGTTTCGGCACCTATTTGGCACAGCACCAAACTCCAGGAAGGGATCAGTGTATAATTTACCTTTGCAGCGAGAGCTTTTTAAATCCACGCTCTTAGCAAGCCAGGTTTGTCAATAGCACTTTGAAAAGAAGGGCTTGTCGGAGCACGCACAGACACGTTTCTTTCAAAGGGTGATTCATGCATTGCAGCTTTGGCGACTGTCCTGGTTTTACATGCTCGAATGCTGATGAATTAAAGCAGCAACAGGAGCATAGCCTGTGTCAGCTCTCACAGGCTCCTGCCCATGCCATGAATTTCCTCTGCATCCCTTTATAAGATATACGAAATCATTTACCTTAGTGAGGAGGCACGCAGGAGAGGGTGGGATAAAAGCATACCGAGGGAAGGAGGCTGGGGAGCTTCTGAATGGGAATCAAAGCAAAATCCCAAGGTAGCACGTACAAAACCAATGGGGAAAACAATTTTCCACCCAGGCTTTCATTAAATCGCTAAATTGTTAAAATTTAGACCAAAAAAATGGGTTAGTTTCAAGAAGGCCACAACCATTCATGGGGGGTAACAAGACCATCTACAGCCATCTAAGGCAGTGGACGCTTACCCAAGGCAGGCATCAGAGCCTGGCCCACAGATCTGCTCCCACCTAACAGGAGTCTGCTCACCTCTGGTCATTCAAGGGTCCTCATTTAGAAACTCACCACACACCTAATTTTAGTTTGCACCTCTACAGGCAATTTGCAGGCAAAACACCAGCAGTCATACATGTGTGGCAAATTAGGATCTGCCTTTTAATAAGGAGGGTGAAATGCGTTGCTGAAGGAGCATGGAAAGGAAGCTGGTGTTGCGCATGCTGCAATCCAACAAATGAGCTTCACTTGCAGTGGCAGCAAGTTGGTAACTTTCCTGAGTATTAAATGCAATTAAAGAAACAAACACTCTCCATCATTCCCCAGAGTGAGAGATATTATCAGTTGTGGCTTTGTATTTTTACATAATCACAGTTTAAAGCAACATTTTTCCATATGTGGAAATTCCCTGTTTTCTCCTCCAAACGCTAACAAAATCCTTGCCGCTGGCTGGCTCCTCTCTCTTCACGGCTCCCTGTTGTGGCACTCCTGCTTGCCCCAAGGCCCCAGGGAGAAGAGATGAGCCCAAAACAAATGCCAGAGGTGAACGTGCTGGAGATCCAGTCCTACACCCAAACAGCACACGTTCCCTCCACTTGGGGTGTTTTTTGAAAATTCCCCTCTCCCAATGTTGAAAAGGCTTTTGTGATCTCAGAGCCCTCCTCTTTCAGGCTTCCTGCCCTCGCGACGTGATCAAGAGGCACGTCCCACCCATCGCTGACTGCCTGTCACCCCAAAACCAGGCTTCCTACAGGATTAAGTAGTACTAAGGGCAGAGCAACCCCAGGGAGCTCCCCAGTGTTTAGACTGAGTTGAACCAACATGTACCACTGGGTGGACACCTTGGGATCTGGCTAACAATAACGGCTTCCTTTTCTGATGCAATTAAGACTGTTGAGTGCAGCCTTGCTCCAAGATGACACAGGTCACATGTGGGGCTTTGACTCAGAGCTGAGTTGCTCTGCAACAATTTCATGCTCTTCACTCTGGAACCCAACAACTAAATTATTTGGCCCCCTTGACGGGGAGTGGGGCCAGATACAGCAGGCTTGGAGGGAGGCTTGTGCCAAGGATGCACTGCTCAGGACGCCTGTAGCTTACACAAACGTGTTTGCACACCCAGGCTGTCTCTCAGGCCCATCTAGGAGTGTCCACACATAGTTGTCCACGTGTCTATCTACACCCTGTTTCAGTCCAGCCACAGCTGCAGAAGGGAGGTGTGCTTCTCCCACATCTTCAAACCATTGGCCCAGGCGCCAAGTGGTGATTTCTGGCTGTCTCACACGGCCTTTGCTCAGCCTGTTTGTTTGTTTGCCACACATGCTGTTTGTGTGCAGCTTGCCTGCTGAGCTTTTCTCTGCCTGCATTCAGTACGTGGCCTGGCCTGCTCCGCTCTTGGATATCAACTCACTTGGTTGCAATTCTGCAGAAGCTGCCCGGCTCTCCTGCCTCTACCACTCAGCCCATGAGCAAGCCCCTAGCATGACCAGGACTACTCTGGGGGTCTAAGGTGAGGGTCTTGGAATATCCTGAGCTCTCCCACCACCTCAGCACACTTCCCAGAGAGCTTCTCTACAAGCTGTAAACCTGATTATCAAACCTTGAAAAAACAAAGGTCTGCTTTTCTGGTGGCAGCAGGAGATCTAATGGCATGAGTGCACAGTGAGTAGGAGACACTTCGTTATGCTTAACTTCTCATGGACATTGCCTAAGGAGACCTAAATTACCATAGAAATCATCCAGAAAAGTCTATTCATACTAGATCCATCTCAGGAGACACGTAACTCAGGACTAAACTTTGAAATCTACATCCACTGGATGATGCAGAGAGGTCGTCTCAAGACCTGATATACCAGCCATTTGTCCAGGATCACTTAATAAAACATGGAAAGAGTGAGGAACCATCTCTCTGCTGAGCCACACTGCTACTCACGAAATTCATCAGCAAGGGATTGAGCTCCATGGTATACTGACCCATACAGTGTTTTCACACTCTCCCATATGTACATTCCCAATTTGACATGAGGCAAACAAGAAGACCCCAAGGCTTTGAAGTTTTTCTCAGACCAAGGCAGTTATTGCTGTTATTTTCCATCTGGCAAGACTTTGAGAACCTATAACTGTTTCCAAACATGTTTTCTGGGAATGTTACCGTAATAGAAAATATTTAGATATAAAACGTCACCGCTTATGGGAAAATCTTGTTAACACAGAGCCACAGGCGGGAGCTCTCATTAAAAATTCCTTTCTGCTTGATAAAGGCTTTCCTTATCTAAACAGTCATTTGGTGTCCTCCCTCCAGTAGGCTGGTGTTGTGTCATGGAGTCTGGGAAGGCTTTCCTCACAGGCAGAAAAGGAAAGTCTAGACAAGTCACCTTTTTGCCATTGTGTAGATGGCTGGAGCCAATGGCATTCACATCACTGCCAGGGGAACCATCTGGACCTCACCACGCAGTGCAGTACTGCAGGCAATGAGAACCAGTCACCTTCATTAAAACAAGGATAGACAGATATCACAGGGAGATTGCAGGTTCTGTTCGCAATTGGTGTGGTCTATCACATTGCAGAGTCACGGAAGGACAATTCTACCAGGGAGACCAGCCCTTGGGACAGCATGAATCCCTCCAGGGATATGTGCAGGCAGAAACCCAGCCTAATCCAGGGCTCTGCTCTGGTCCTGGACTCACTGGACATGCAGCTACTGATGTCCTGGAAGCAGAATCAGCCCCTCCATGGACAACCTGATAACCAAACTCTGGAACATCTCTTCCTCTGTCTCCTTCCTACTTCCCTCCTCTTCCTCTGATCAGCCTGGATACTGATTATCTCTGATGCTCACGCTCATTCAGCCATATAGCTGCCATTATTTGATTTTATTTCTAATCTGTTGTCATTTTTTTACCAAATCCCTTTAAGACCCTTTTAAAGAGCTCAGGGACCACAAGGGGCTATTTGCATGCATTGCTTCTCCTTGTGCTTGGTCTCTTTCAAGCACCTTTAAATCCTTGGCCATTTTTACCCTTTCTGTTCCTGCCAAAGTAGTGAGCATATTGCCTACAGTGAAAGCTTCTCTCCTCTCAATTCTGATGGGCAATTCTGCAGGACCAAGGATTTCCCTAGTGACTGCTACATGAATCTGAGACTCCAACACCTTTAGCAGCAAGACCTCTAGCAAGGATGACCATTTTTTTGAGCAACTGCCACCTTTCCATATGGACTGGAGATTTTTGGGCTTGTAGGTTGTGAGGTGGGTTGGTTCCCTCCTAGGGGAGCTGAGGAGTTGATGCAAGCTCAGGGAGAGTCCAGGTGTCCGAGGTTCCCCAAACCCTCATCAAGTTATGCAGGACCCTAAGAGACTATCACTGGATGTCTGACTCTTGGACTCAAGCCTGGAGCTAGTTGTCTGGTAGCTTCTCAGGGAAGTAACTTTGGGAGGTAGGAGAAGAGAGTACTAGGCCTTTTTGGCTTTTGGCTTGCAACAGGGAGGCTGAAATCCTAGAGGAAGGTTTACTTCTTCACCCTCAGTCTACATGCAAAGGCCTCTGCTTTTGGTTTATGATAGCGTGCTGAAGCCTAGACCTTCCTCACAGAGGGAATGAGGATAAGCAATTTGGCATGTTTCTACAGTGCTCCACTTGCAATGTCCTGTGGCCTCAGTCATTGTGATCCTGCACTGGAGGCTGGAGAAGCCAAATTAACCTGGATTACCTATGTGCACCTATATAGTGTCCACCCTAGTGGCAGGGATCTCCAGGAGCCGAGTCCAAGACCCTCACCCAAGCCACCATATATGAACCACAGCTGTTTGAGAATGTCAGATTCCCACTGAATCCAGCTTGCCTGCAGCTTGGGAATATCCCCAACCCACACCCAGTTCTTGATCACTGCTGTATTTTCCAAGCCTTTCTTGCTCCTCCTCCTCTTCCTCAGTTTCACTTAGTTGTAAGGTGAGTCCTCGGCAATAGTTGACGGATTCACTGGAGAGCATTGCTTGCATTTTTGATTATGCAGTTCAGAGCCCTCGAAAGAGCCCTGCAGCCACTTAGCTCATGATGACGATTGATACCAAACACCATTTCCTCTTATTGCAAGCAAGTAAAAATAAACAACATCCTACTGTACCTGCCTCTATCCAGGAAAGCACAGTAACCAGTATTTATAGATAAACAAAGATACATTGCCTGCTGGGGTCTGCTGCAATGAATTTAGACCTGAAGATTGAAAATCCAATTGTATTTATAAATCAGCTGTGACATGCCAGTGTCATGTCATCAGTGGAAGGCAAAGGGCATGTTTACTACAAGCAAAGGCACACGCTACAGTCATATGCATAAGCAAGTCTCTGCGCAGACAAGTTATTTTTTGCATAGTTGTTTTTTAATTTTTACATGACTTAAGGATAATGCTCTAGGAGCCTTCTTTTTTCCTTTGTGCATTTTTTTTTATAGTAACGTTGTTTTTTCCCCTGTTGTGATTGACTGGAGGTTTTGTTCGGTTTTGGTTTTTTTAATGTTCTGAAGAGTGTTTGTGCTTTTTTTGGCATCTTATTGCATACCTCAAAAAACCTGACTAAAGCCCTGGCTGCTTCTAAAGCTCCTGCCAAAAGGAATTAATACACCTCTAAATTTGCTGTTCGTGTTTCTCATTCCAACTGATATTTTTAATAATAAATATGGTTACTAAGAATAGCTTTTTACCACCTCTGTCAGCTCCAGTATTTTATTTATACTCAGATCTCACCCTTGGGTTTACTGTTTGTCTTGAACAAAAGTCAGTACCGTGTAAAGACTCTGTGGGGACCCTTCCAGCAAGTTGTCTGGTGTCTTTAGGATGTGCCGCAAGGGGCCAGCCCTGGTGCTGGTGTGCTGCAGCCTCCTACATGCCTTGCACCTCAGAGGTGCCCTGCTTTACATGGCTTAGCCCAGGCTTTCCCAATCCCCAGGCCCTCTCTGTGAATCACTTTGTTTTCCTCGATGCAGTCTGTTGCCAGCTCCACAGCCAAGTTTACACATCCGTCTCTTTCCATCATGCTAACCTTTTTTTTCAGCTGGTTTGGGTTCTTTTTTTTTTCCTCTCTTTTCTTTTCTTTTCTTTTCTTTTCTTTTCTTTTCTTTTCTTTTCTTTTCTTTTCTTTTCTTTTTCCTCTAGACCAAGCCCTCTTATTAGATATGCCCTTTTCACTGACCCTGAATTATTGCTACCCATGGTCTTAGAAGAACAGTGCTGTTTGTTAGTCTAAGAACACATGTGACAACCCTCTTCCTGGCCAACACCAGAGGTTGCACCAGAGATTTCCAGGCCAAAAAACAGGCATATCAGCAAAAGCTACAGGCTCTGAATGTGATCCGTAGGGTCAGAAGAGGACAAGGGAATCATCGTCTATTTGGGGACCTGCCGGAAGACACTAATCAGAAAGACATGCTCAAGTTCGGTCCAGAGCACGCAAGAGTTTCCCCGGGCTGAATCTAATCTCCACCAGTGGCAAACATCCCATTCCCACTGCAACGGGGCTGCCGGCAGGAGCTGGTATTTTAATTCCCAGGAGTTTTACTACAGCCCGTCTGGAGTGAACGGTGTCTGACTGAGCCTGCCCGGCGGCGGCGGGGAGTGGGACATTAATGGGGAAGGGCATCCCGGTCCATAGGGGTCTGGGCTGCAGGAAGGTTCCCAGCTCTGCGGCTCTTTAGGGTTTGCAACAATTTGCAGATTAGTGTTGGCACTTCCAAGGCTGGGCTGGCAGCGAGACCTTTAACCAAGACAGACAGATTCCCTGCTGCGGCACTGTTCAGCGGGTTTAAATGGAATAACGACGTCTCTCCAGCTTGGGTGATACTGGGTCAATCTTTTTCTGTTTCGTTGTGTTTCCACCCCCCCCACCGTCCCCATCCTCCCCCCGCTGCAGGTCACCGCCACAGCCTGGGCTGTCGGGAGGGCTGCACGCTGCTGCTCTCTGCCTTTGTGCTTTGGGAGGTGGCAGGGGGGGATCCTTTTTATAACTCTTCATACCAATGCAAGCAGAGCTAATGGTAAAAGGCAATCAAATCTTCTGCTCCAAGGCATAAGCTGGTTGCCTGCAAGATCAGGGAGGAATTTTGCCCTCCTATTCCTCCTGGGCTCAGAGGCTGCTCAGCATCAGCACAGTTTAAGCCTCATCCCAAAAAAACTCTCTTGTTCTTAAAACTCTTCCATTTTTTGCCGTGCTGCATAGCTGTGAAAAATTACAGAAGGAATGATTGGTGCTTATGGGGTTCCTAAGGAAGGTCCCCATTAATACTCGCAGCAAGCAGGGCTTTGGGAGCTGCTCATGACTCTACTGGACCTTGGGGGCAAAGCCCTGCACTGGCATGGGACTGCCTTTTCTCTTGGGGCTTTTGACTGCCTCTGATCTCCTGTTCTCTCTTCTGTGGCATCGCAGGAGTTTTCTGCCTTTAGGTCCTTCCTTTTCAACTTCAAATCCCTATGAGTGCTGGATTCACCCACACTAAACCATTAAAGTGTGTCTTAAGGGCGAAAATCTTGGGGTGGGAGATGTTCCCACCACCGTCCTAATGTCCCAACCCGAACCCCTTCCCTGGGGAACAGCTCTCTTTAGCTTGGTCAAGGTGTACCGGCAAGACACAAGGCAAAAATGCAAGCAGGCACAAGCAGAGAAACAACCGTTGGGAAGGCAGGAGTTCAGAGGTAAGCCGGCTGTCCTCGGGTAACAAACTCCGGGCCACCCACATCAGAGCACCAACCTCAGCTCCCTCCCAGCAGAAATGACCAGGGGCAAATCTCAAAGGCAGAGCCAACGTGCAAGACACACACACACCTATCGGCACAGTCTCGCGGGGGAAGAGCAGGCATCAAAGACATCGCGGCCTCTTCTCCTGAATCCGGCTGTGCCGCAGCCCCGGGACGCTGTACCGGGGAGGATGGAGGTGCAGGGTGGCTTCGCATGGGCTCCCTCCTGGCTCTCAGCACCCCTCTTCTCCAGCCGGACCCTCAGAGGGGTGAACCCACTGCGGCTGCCTCCCACAAGAAAGAAAACAGGCACATGCAAAAAGAATGGCTGGAATTTTTTTTTTTGTTGCATTCTGAAACCAATAATTAAATTTAAAAAATAACCCAACAACAATTACAGCAAATTAAGTATGAGGTCTAAGCTACCAGCAGAAGTTTGATTCAAAAACAGCAAAGCAAGCACTTTTGGTTGGGAGTCCTGATCGTTTGTCTCACACAGATGGTCAGAGAGCCAGAGAGAGAGTGAGGAAGGGAAAGTGGGTGAGAAACCATGGCTAATGTAGGGTATGACCCGCAGATGGAATGGGACCCACTGGAGCTGCCGTGTGAGTTACTGCCATACTTTCCCCCTCTTGTTTGCACCAAAGGAGCATCTGGGTGGCTGTGGCTAAACAGCACTGGCTTCATTCTGCCACCTCCAGTATTCATGGGCTGCTCAAAATCTTGCCCAAAAGACAAGGGGAAACCTTGCCCCAAAATCAGAAAGCTCTCAGACCAAGAGGGGCAGGCAGAAATGCACAGGAGAATCTGTGTTCCTGGGTGTGATTGCACCACCCGTCCCCACTAAGCATCTATTTGGGGCATCCTCTTCTCTGGAGAAAAATTCCTTCCCATTCCTGCCCACATTCCCTCCTTACTTCTTGGGGAAAGTTTGGTGCCATTTTGGTCCCAGCCACTAAGCCCAAATCAAGGGTTCCACCAACATAAGGCTGTATCTTTCTGTACTACAGCCACCAGCTCGTCCCTTTGGCATGTGTGGATGCCCATGTCACACAAAGCATGTCTGTGTTCCTCCTGAAGGGGCAGACAGAGGCGCTTGCTCTGTCAGTCTCCAAAATGCATCACTGGCCTCCAGACTTTCTCCCAGGAGATAAAACCCCACAACCTGTCCCTGAGGACATCCTTGATCACCCAGGATGACTATCCTCTGACAGTTTGCAAACTGTGCTGCTCAATCTTTTAAAAAAACACCAAACACATAAAATTGTTCTTTTTATTGGTTTGGGTTTTGTTTTTTTTTTTTTTTTCAAGTGGGTCTCAGTCCATCCCAAATCCTGGCCTGTCTGGTAAAGTGGAGGAGTGGAACATGCCTTTTTCCCTCCTACCTGACTCCCTTGGGCATTTCTTACCAGACACTCACAGGACCATGGTGTCCAGCAACCCAGTCTCTTGGGGTTTCAGCTCTTGACCAGGAGGTCAGCCCCAGAGGAGACCAGGTATTTCGGGCCACCTTGGGGGACAGAAGCAGTGAACACACAGGCTCAGGGGAAGGTCTGCTGGCTGCTTTCCCCCACCGCCTCCCCCTGCCC
>VZRU01001490.1:104452-202438 GCA_013398155.1 Pedionomus torquatus | reverse complement strand
ATGTGGGTGGCCCTGCCGGGCTGCGAGCTATACGGAGCCAGGGATCATGAAAGAGATACTGTGATGGTTATCACCCCATCAAATCAAGGGGAAGCTGAGCATCAGGCTTGCCAACAATACCTGTTATTGTTCCTCCCCTGCGCAGCGCTTTATTAAACACTATAATCATTTTAATATTCATACATCTCCGCAGTCATTCCACCCCCCNTTCCCTGGGGAACAGCTCTCTTTAGCTTGGTCAAGGTGTACCGGCAAGACACAAGGCAAAAATGCAAGCAGGCACAAGCAGAGAAACAACCGTTGGGAAGGCAGGAGTTCAGAGGTAAGCCGGCTGTCCTCGGGTAACAAACTCCGGGCCACCCACATCAGAGCACCAACCTCAGCTCCCTCCCAGCAGAAATGACCAGGGGCAAATCTCAAAGGCAGAGCCAACGTGCAAGACACACACACACCTATCGGCACAGTCTCGCGGGGGAAGAGCAGGCATCAAAGACATCGCGGCCTCTTCTCCTGAATCCGGCTGTGCCGCAGCCCCGGGACGCTGTACCGGGGAGGATGGAGGTGCAGGGTGGCTTCGCATGGGCTCCCTCCTGGCTCTCAGCACCCCTCTTCTCCAGCCGGACCCTCAGAGGGGTGAACCCACTGCGGCTGCCTCCCACAAGAAAGAAAACAGGCACATGCAAAAAGAATGGCTGGAATTTTTTTTTTTGTTGCATTCTGAAACCAATAATTAAATTTAAAAAATAACCCAACAACAATTACAGCAAATTAAGTATGAGGTCTAAGCTACCAGCAGAAGTTTGATTCAAAAACAGCAAAGCAAGCACTTTTGGTTGGGAGTCCTGATCGTTTGTCTCACACAGATGGTCAGAGAGCCAGAGAGAGAGTGAGGAAGGGAAAGTGGGTGAGAAACCATGGCTAATGTAGGGTATGACCCGCAGATGGAATGGGACCCACTGGAGCTGCCGTGTGAGTTACTGCCATACTTTCCCCCTCTTGTTTGCACCAAAGGAGCATCTGGGTGGCTGTGGCTAAACAGCACTGGCTTCATTCTGCCACCTCCAGTATTCATGGGCTGCTCAAAATCTTGCCCAAAAGACAAGGGGAAACCTTGCCCCAAAATCAGAAAGCTCTCAGACCAAGAGGGGCAGGCAGAAATGCACAGGAGAATCTGTGTTCCTGGGTGTGATTGCACCACCCGTCCCCACTAAGCATCTATTTGGGGCATCCTCTTCTCTGGAGAAAAATTCCTTCCCATTCCTGCCCACATTCCCTCCTTACTTCTTGGGGAAAGTTTGGTGCCATTTTGGTCCCAGCCACTAAGCCCAAATCAAGGGTTCCACCAACATAAGGCTGTATCTTTCTGTACTACAGCCACCAGCTCGTCCCTTTGGCATGTGTGGATGCCCATGTCACACAAAGCATGTCTGTGTTCCTCCTGAAGGGGCAGACAGAGGCGCTTGCTCTGTCAGTCTCCAAAATGCATCACTGGCCTCCAGACTTTCTCCCAGGAGATAAAACCCCACAACCTGTCCCTGAGGACATCCTTGATCCCCCAGGATGACTATCCTCTGACAGTTTGCAAACTGTGCTGCTCAATCTTTTAAAAAAACCCCAAACACATAAAATTGTTCTTTTTATTGGTTTTGGTTTTGTTTTTTTTTTTTTTTTCAAGTGGGTCTCAGTCCATCCCAAATCCTGGCCTGTCTGGTAAAGTGGAGGAGTGGAACATGCCTTTTTCCCTCCTACCTGACTCCCTTGGGCATTTCTTACCAGACACTCACAGGACCATGGTGTCCAGCAACCCAGTCTCTTNNNGCTGCTTTCCCCCACCGCCTCCCCCTGCCCTCCGCAGCCCCCTCCCTGCGTCCCCCACCCACAGCCCTTCGCCGGGGGAGCTGCCGCTCAGCACAGCCTGCCCAGGGCTGGCAGGTTTGCGCCTTGCGAGAGACATCAAAGTCTCGCCTGGAATGTGTGTGGCTCTGCCGGGCTGCGAGCGATACGGAGCCAGGGATCATGAAAGAGATACTGTGATGGTTATCACCCCATCAAATCAAGGGGAAGCTGAGCATCAGGCTTGCCAACAATACCTGTTATTGTTCCTCCCCTGCGCAGCGCTTTATTAAACACTATAATCATTTTAATATTCATACATCTCCGCAGTCATTCCACCCCCCCTCCCTTTCTCCTCCTCTTTGCTTTTCAACATATTCCACATTGGAAAGTGCCTTTCTTGCATTTCCTGGGAACTCGCTTTCCCTCCGGGCAGCAGGTGTTTCGGTCCGCAGCACCCAGGCAACGTCCCTCACTGCACCAAGAAAAGGGGATTTTCTCTTGGTCTTTTTCCTCACTCCCCCCAACACCTTCTTCCATCCGCCTCCACCCCCTTTACCTTCAAGTAAAAGCTAATTAACCACCACCCTGCTCAAATGATGGCATTGTTTCACTATCAATTCAAAGGAGAAGCTGAAATCCCTTAGCCACACAGCGCTCCTGGTCTGGTGGGGCATGTGTTCCCAGGACATTCCTTCCACCCCCAGATGGATCAAAAGCGGTCCGAGGGTGTCCTCACACTGATGCTGTGAGGCAGATGTTTTCCAGCAGTTGTTCATGGGGTTGTGGTTTGCACCAACCAGGTTTGGGAAGAGCAATCGAGGCACAATCGTTTACACCATTCATCCATCCACCCATCCGTGGTCCCTTTGCCCATCCTTCACAATTTTTCCAGACTTAATTCCTCCTCTCAAAGAATAAAAATTTTGGTGGGTTAGGTTTTAGTGTGTGTGTCCAGAAGTCATGGCAGCGCTTCCCCAATCTCCATAACTCGATGGCACCATTCCTCAGCACTGGGACAGGCTCAACCCCAGCCAAATCATTGACACTGAAACAGCCAAAAAGCTCTGCTCACCACCTTCATCTTCCTTCCCTGTCCTTGCACCAGTGGCAGCTTGTCACATCCTCAATGCTGGGATGAGTGACCATGCAGTGTGCAACAGGTTCAAGTGGCAGGATGTTTATTTGGGGATTACAGCCCTAAGAAATACCTATGACATGGAGATTTATTCCGTGGTGTCTCATCCGCTCTGGGCTGGGCAGTGTTTTCCCTGGGATGGAGGTGTGCTTGTCACCAGATCTCTGGGAGCAGCGGTGTCATCCGGTGGCTGTAAGTCAGTGAGAAAACAACAAATTTGGAAGTTTTTTCATGGGCAAATGCCACAAAAATCTCCTTCAAATGGCTGTTTACAGGATTAGCAGCAGATAAGGGAGGAGAAGCATTGCAGCTGGCAGGCCCTTGCAGTGAAGGCTGCTGCTGAGGATATTGGGGGCAATTTGGAGAAGAGGCTGATGCTGTGCTGCCTCACACCTTGCCTGGATGCTCACAGCATTGCTTTCCTCCTGCTTGGCCCAGCTATGATCCACTCCAAAAACTGGGAATGCAGTTTCATGCATTTTCCCCAGACATCCAACCAACCTTTATGACAGGGTGAGGGACACTTCAGCCAAAATAAATCCCGGCAGCAGCACCTCCACCTGGCCTCCAGCTCCACCCAGAGCATGTTGCTCATCCTAAAGTTTACTTTCACTCTGAGTCAACTAAATCCATTTTTAAACTCCTTCCTCAGTTCAGTAACTGAACATTTCACTTGGAAATGAGATGGGGAAAAGGTACTACTGAAATCATTAGAGTAAAATTAAAATTTTAAAAAAAGGTACTATGGGATAATTGCCCAAATTCCCCCAAGTAGCTTGGGATCACTTCCAAATCCTGGCTTTCTGGTTACCATATTTGAGTAAAACCTTCCCTCATTTGGTGTATTCAGAGCACCTGCGGCAAAAGGAACCAGGTGCATTCAGAGTCTGATGGCAACAATGGAGGAGCAAGAGAGGGGACTCTGAGATGCCAGGGGACAGGTGAGGGAACAGCAGACCACCATCCAGGCCAGGGAAAGGTGTTGGCTACACACCATACTCTGAGACCACGCTCCCTCTCCTTCAGCAATGCTGACCCCAAAACAAGATAGGACTTCAAAAGCAGGTCTGGGTTTGGCTGAGGGAATGAGCACTTCTCCTGCCTGTCCAGTGAAAATGCCTTCTTTTCCAGCAGCAGGTCTGAAGCCTGATTCTGGGCTTATTCTGATGCAGTTTCAGGAGTACAGGATGTGGCCCCTGGTGCCTTCAGCTGTGGCTGAGGTATGCACAGCTGGGGCTCGCTGGCAGCGCTCTGCGCTGCTGTGGAGTTCCCCCGAGTTCAAAGCTCTGCTGCTGACTTTGTACCCCGCTGGAAGACACTTCCCCTCACCGCCTTCTGGGTGAGATTTCATAGCTGCAGGAGAGAGGGCTTTTCATCATTTGGTCTCAGCCTTTTTCTTCTTTTTTTTTTTTTTTTTTTTTTTTTTTCCCCTCTCCCCTTCTTTTCTTTTTTTGGTAACAATATCCTATACAGAAAGAAAACAAACAAATTAACTGCTCGGTCTCCAGGCTGAGGCAGCCTCACCCACACACAGCAGCCATCACCCTTGATCACAAAAGCACTACATCCCCTGCACCATCCTACGGGCATGGCAGCAGCAGAGACGATGGGGGCAGCAGAAGTTTTGCAGCTGCATGGAGCCTTTCTCACCCCATGGCAGAGCTCGAGGTCTGGAGGGGGCTGCTTTGCTGGGGCAGATGGGGTTCAACTCAGGGCTTGGCATCAAGGGTCAGGGATCTGCAGGCTGGCGTGCAAACGTGGCTCTGCTTCAGTCTCCTTCTCTTACAGAGTTTCTCCTGTAAGCACAGAAACTATTGAGTCTTTTCAAGGGGACATAGGTGATGCCAGGGTACACCACTGTAACTATTTCTTCTTGGTGCCCTCTGTCCTCCTGCCCAGTCCATGCATCAGCTTAATGGCAATCTGTGAGGCACAAACCTCCACCAGTGCCATCTGCATCATTGTGTCTCTCTAGGTCACAGGTCTCTTGTCACTGTCACCAAAGCCAGGTACAGCCACCAAGGAGAAGAGAGACACCAGGGAGCCCTTGGCTCTCCTTTGGAGGTCAGGAATGGGGCTGCAGGAGAGGCTCTCGGAGGTCCATCAGCTGGGATGTTCCTAAAGTCACTGGAAAAAGCTGGAGTGAAGGTGCAGATGAGACATTGACAAGCAAAGATGAGGCCTTGGGGCAGGCAAGGCTACAGCAGAGGGATGATTTGCCCTGGAAGCTTACTCCTCTGCCGTGTGTGAAACACATGATGATGCCCACTGGTCCTCCTGTCACTCCATGTCCAGCACTCCACAGGGTGGATGAACTTGGCTTGGTTGGGGTCCTGGCTGGAATGCTCTGCTGTCCTGGGAAGCTGTAGCTGCCCCAGACACAGCAAAAGCCACACAAGTGATGGTGGAGGCATGAGGAAGGGAAGGAAATCCATACAAGTGCATAAATGAACAAGAAATCAGGGAATATATCCAGTTTTCTTCTTCACCAGTGGAGAGCAGCCACTGTCTATCTTGAAGCCTTTAGCACGGCAGAAAAGACAACTCCACCCTTACAAAGGTGGGTAGAGAGGAGATGACTGAGCCTGTATGAATCAGTATAGGACCCTGGACAATAACCCCTGGTCCATTTTAAGGGGAAAAATGAAGCATGCCACTAGTGTTCTGAGCATCTAAAAGGTAAAAAACATTGAGTACCGAATCTCCTTGGTGCACAGTTTTGCTGCCACCAAGTATTTCAAGACACCAGATGAAATTTTGGCAATCGTGTACTGGATGACCTAAATTCCGTTCTAATTTTGAAGCAATATAAACCTGATATATAACCAACAGAATGAAGTAGCATAAGTTTATTATGGGGCACACGGTCATACTCATAGCTTACAGTAAATAGGTAAGTCAGGCAGCTTTACTGGATAACAATCACATTCAGGGGTTAGGGTATTGTTAAGAGCTGTTTTGCTAAGATAAGATTTCTAACATCCATCATTGCTTCTGTCAAACCCATGAGGTTGTGAACATGATAAGAAGTTGTCGTGGTTTCACTTTGTCAAAAGGCTCTGTAGAGTTTAGCAAAAACATTTTAGCAAAGATTGATTCTGCAGTGGCAGTAATTCCCTGCATATTGGAAGTATTCCCCACTGCATCTTCAATAACTGTTGCATGACTATCATGGGAGACAATTCTGGGAGGCAATTAACTATTTTTGTGTATTATCTCTCCATTTATCTTTTTATCTGTTTATCTATCTATTTTTATTTATTTTGACCAGAACTATCTACCAGTGAGGTAGCTGTTTCTGCTGCTGTCATTCAGCTGAGCTTGGTGGGAGCCACAACTTCCCTAGAGCCACTTTAGGACTCGTGGTCAACAGCCTAATGGGGATTTATCAAATTACCACTCGTTAGCAGAGCTGCATCGAGTTACCATAAACAGAGTAATTCAGCTCAAACCTCCCTCCCTGAAGGCTTTACCCCTCACTGGTGCTCTGCATTGCTCTGGGCCTCCCCATCCTCTCTGGAATAGAGGCAAAGGAGTAAACCTTCCTCTCCAAAGGGTTGAGATCACGTGGGAAAACCGCACAGAGCGTGGAGGGATCTCAGCGAACAAATGTGCGGCACCTCTTCAAAGCTCCAGCACAGAAGTTGTTTACACTGTAAATAAACAGACACAAGTAGCGGGTGCAATCCTTTTCCTCACCCTCCACTCCTCTGGGGAAGAAAGGCAGCTCCAGAGGTACTGTGCCTGAACACAACAGCAACAAAAACCTACTTTTTTTTTTGTTTCTGGGGAAATGGTGGAAAGAGTCCTCTGAAATAAACTGAGCAACAAGGGACCGAGAAAGCTGGAAATGGTGGAATAGCAGGATCTCATTTTAAACAGCAGGTTTTCAGAGGAGGCATGCACAGGTGATGGTGGATTTGCTCTGGCCATCCTGTGCCTGGGCACGTCCAGCTCCTCTGCCAGCACAGTCAGTGCTGAGGAGCGCTGGGAAATGGGGGCGATTCGGTGCTGGCTGGCACCGTCCATCCCTCCCCGAGCACTGGTTTTCAGGAAAGGAAAAACAGACTTCAGGTGAGCAACAAGTGAAGCATTTATTCCTGTTTGATTATTAAAAGAAAATCTGGACCAGGATGACAGGTTTAGTGAGTATGAGTGCTGTTGCAGGTACCAGGCTACAGCTCCCTCTCACGGTGCAACTTTTACCAAGGCTGCTGAGGGGTCCTGCATGCAGGACCTGAAAAAGCAGCCCTGAGTGAGCTGTGATGGGGAGGGAGAAAAGTTTTTCCCCAGATTGTATAGGGAGAGGAAGAAGAAAGGGAAGAAAAAGGCCATGTCTCAGTGACAGGGAAGAGGGAGCAGGGCAGAGCAGAATCCATTCCTAGAGAGGGCCAAAGGATGCCCATCCAGTGCTCTCAACACTCAGTGGGTGAAAAAGCAAGGACAAGAGCTCCACAAGCTGCTCTCTGAGCAACCGCTCAGCAGAGGTGCGTAGACGATCACCCACGGGTGACCCTTTCAGCCTCAGGACAGGTCTGCAACATTTCTCAGGGCTTTCAGACCTAGCAGTCTCTAGCATCCTGGTGTTAGGCCTTGAAGGAAGGAAGCAGAGCATGTGTGACCATGAAAGCAGCATGAGACCTTCATATGATCAGGGATAAATGGCAGCCATCAGAGCTGTGTGCCCAGAGTGAGGTGCAGAGTAGCTCTACTGGGTCCAGCAGTGCCCCATGGATTGGGTGGCACAGGCTGGACCAGCAGCTTTGCAGGTCTGCTTGGCTTTCAGCTGCCGAATGTACTTTCTCCTCTTGTCCAGCCCTGTGGGATTAAACTTTACTCCGCCAGGTGCTCTGTGGTTGGGGCAGGGCTTGGAGAGGCTGGGTGATGGTGGGCGAGAGAGCTTTAAAATAACCCAGGGTGTGGACGCTTCTCTGGCAGTCACGTTAAAAAAGGGCCTGACTTGCCCAAACAGGTATGTGTCATGTGTCCTTGGCCCTTGATGGTGGGTACGTCTGCAGTGGTAGAATCAGCTACAAGTATGTTAATGGTGGTGAAGCCTCAGAGGCTTGAGAAGGACCAACACTCTCCCATGGTGCATGGCAAAGTCATCTTTTACACATCTACAAATAGCAAGGCTTTGGGTCAGACTGCTCCATGGCTTTCTGCCAAGCCTTGGAGAGCTGAGGCTGGACAAGACAACCTCCAGAGGTCCCTTTCTACCTGAATTATGCCATGATTTGAGAAATTTCCCTACAACTGCAGGAGCAGCTAGATGCACACCACATGCTACTCTGTAATGAAGCCATATCTGAAACTCCTCCAGACAGGGCTTGGGTCACACTGTCTCTTGATATAAAGACACTACCATCCCAACCAGTGCAACAGGATCCTGTCATAAAACATGTTACATGATAGAACTATGAGAGAGTTAATACCCAGGTCCATGGACATGCTTTCACCAAGAGTCAGGAACCATTGTGTCTCTAGGTGTAAGAACCTGGTCCTGCTACATCCTGAGGGTGTACAACCAAGTGAGGAAGACACCACACAGGTCTCTCTGCAGCCTGCTCATGCACTACCTGCCCTTTAAAACAGGCTCCAGCCATGGCCATCTCCACCATTTGGTGTTTATTTCCACCTTGTCTGGTATCAGCTAATTCTTTTGCTCTTGCCCCAATCCATTTCTATCACGGGGCTGGTTCACAGCATCTCACCTGGGAAACCAAAACTGGCCAGAGGATGACATGGGTTCAGGCTGTGGGTTCTTGCTATGGGAAGAGGTCAGATACGGTAGGACAATGGCAGTACAGCTCGGGGAGTGGAGGTGGCTACACCTGCTTCTTGTGGAGGGATGAGAGACATAAGGATGGCCAGAGAGAGCTAACAGTGGAGAAGTCCACAGCCTGTGTCTCCTACCTGTCATCAACTCAGGACCGTGAACCCCACAGCTGTGGGCTGGGGGCTTTTTGCTAACTTAGCACCCAACTGTTCACATTGCTGAGGCCTCTGTGTCCCCCAGTGCCATCCTCAGTACCACCTTTCCCACTGACAAGGGAGCACTAGTGATGAGATCCCATGTGTTTTTATTTGTGCTAGCTTTGCTGAGATAATTGCCGGCAAACACAATAGCTTGATAAGCAAAACATTGGCAAGCTGCAATTTCTAAAGCATCTTTAGCTAAATTTGTAGCGGTTGTCTCCAATTTGCAGTCCTGTTTGTGTCTGTGAAGAAGACACACACTTTCTCAGCTCCCTTCTCATGTTCTCACTTGCCTTGCACAGCCATGGAGGTAGAAGGAGGATTCCCCTCGTTTTATGCAGCTTGGCTTTGACTGAATAGCTTCCAGTTACCTTGAAACCTAATCTTCTTTTGAACTCTTTTTAAGTCAGTTGCATTCTTGGAAGGAGATGAGCCTGCGAACTTGTATCATCTGATGAGAGAGATAACAACTCTGTAGAACCTACGCCCGGTGGCAGGCACAAGCCAGAAAACATCTGCACCTGCTCACATGGAAAAAGCACCCAGGTATTAGAGAAGGCAATTTGCCTTTCATGAGTTTGGGGATGTTCATTCCATGAGGGAGTTTCTCAGAGGTGTTCTGGCTGCCTGCTTTAGGACAACTGTCCATGGGTTCTGTGGGAGCTCTGGGACATGCTGCAAGACAAACAGGTACCTGAACTTCTCCAGATGAAGATGATCTTCATAATTTGCTTTTGGGTCTGATTTGATGCTGATAAAATGGGCTTATAGACAGAAGCCAAGAACCCTGCCCCACCTTAAGTCCAGGGTTCCCAAACTGCTATTTCTCTTGCCCTAAAATAAGGGCTGAGAAATAAGATACAGAATAGAATCATAGGATCACAGCATGGTTTGGGTTGGAAGGGACCTTAAAGATCATCGAGTTTCAACCCCCCTGCCATGGGTAGGGACACTTTCCACTAGATCCGGTCACTGAAAGACCCACCCAGGCTGGTCTTGAACACTTCCAGGGATGGGTCATCTACAATGTGTCTGGGCAACCTGTTCCAGTGCCTCACCACCCTCACAGTAAAGAATTTATTCCTAATATCCAATCTAAATATCCCCTCTTTCATTTTGAAACCATTACCCCTCATCCTATCACTACACTTCCTGATAGAGTCCCTCTCATATCTTCCGTAGGCCCCCTTTATATGTTCAAGACTAAGCTCTGTCTTCTTTGCCAATCTAGTTCCCAATGGCAGCAGCTACCCATGGCCACCGGTGACTGTGGAGGAAGCCCAAGGATCACATAATATCTGAAAATCATTTGTTGCTGATCCTGCTTGTAAGGAGATCTATAGAGCTGTTCCCATTGTCGTTCTGGTTTCCTGCATAGATGTATGCCCCTATAGGGTCTAAGTGTCTCTGATGGATGTTGGAGCTTCCACCTGCGGAAGCCAAGGGTTTGGTGTTTAGCTCTTCTCCTCCATGTGGAGCTAGCCTGGGGTGGCCTCCTAACTCTGCTGTTGGATTTGCATTAGTAAAGTTATTATTGTTAAGAAATTAACCTGAGGGAGCAAGCAAGGAGAGGCAAGGACTATGTGAGAGAAGGAAGCAGATCTGTTAGCTCTCGCTAATTCCTCCACCCAATCTGGCCATGAGACAACATGGCGGCCACTGCCTTTGGTCTCCACTGTGGAGCAGAGGACCATCAAAGGAGAGGAGGACTGGAGAGAGGGTAAACAAGCCACTGTATGTAGCATCGGGAGGCAGGGCTGGATGCTGAGCATGAAGCAACCAACCTACCCGAGGGCAAAGATCAGGGCCCTCGGATCTCCCGCAAGGAAGCTGGGATGACGCCACTTTCTTTGTGTGCCTTCTGTGCTCCTCCATGGCTTCTTGGATCCTCAGCTTCAAACACAGCTGCTTATCTTCCTACATTACTCAGTGTTTCCCTATATGTGCTCTAATGTATCTTCAAAGCACAGTGCTCACCACAGTGAACAGACCGGTTGATTAAATTAGAGTGACTTCTTCTAATTGTCAACGGTAGTGACTGGAAGGGCTGGGAAGATATTTTGGGGTAGCTGGGAATAAAATTGCCCTAAAATTCCTCATTGTCATAGCCATTCAAGGCAAGACCCATAAAAATTCAGGAATCTTCTGTAAGGTCTCACCCTGCAGGAGCGGAGGAGCCACTGCAAGAGCACATGTGTACTAAAGGGTTTTCCTTTTTCAGTAGTGTTATTCCTGCTGGGATATTAAAGAGCTAACCCAGAGGATCTGGGCAAACAGCTAATCCCCCTGAAACCCAGAGCAGTTCATCAGCCCAATCCGTTCATTCTGAGTTGTTCTCAACACTTTGAATGCCAGTTGGGGGTTTCAAATTCTTACAGTGGGGGTGAGAGAGAGGAAAGAATCGGCCCTTTTTCCCCTTGGAATTCCTTTGTTCATTAAAAAAATGTCCCCAAAGTGGTGAAAGTCTGAATTCTGGCTCCAGAGGGCATGTCTATGCTCTCACTGGAACAAAATTAGGCCCTTGACAAAAGCAAGCTCTTGGTCCCAGGCCCAGGTCCCAGGTCCCTGGCCACTTGTGCTGGTCATTGAGGAATTTTGTTTCAGTATATATATATTTCAAGCCATGGCATTGCTGTTTGTTTTCACCTCCTCCAAGACAGCTGTGCCTCCCCTCTCAGCCACAGTAGGATGGGGTTCCATGTCAGGGCCCCCATGATGACTGGAGAGAAGCCTCTTTGTCAAGTAACCCAACTGGAGTCGTCCCAGTATGTGATGGTCACATGATGGTTGTGGGGCTATGGGAAAGGAGGCAAGTGGGGGTGGGACTGCCGGCTGCCAGAACAGTTCATACAGCCCACAGCGTGCTCCTGCCCACATCTGAGGAGCTGTCGGGAAGGCAAGAGAGAAGGAGGGAGCTGCGGACCAGATGTATTGCTCTGGTGGGCCGTCTCCAGCCTGCAGGCCATCGGGAAGGCACGCCTGCACCAACGCTCCTGGCGGTTGCTCTTTGATAGGTGCCGTAGAGCGAGACCGTGCATCGGAGAGAGAGCAGTGGGGTGATCCAGTCCGGGAAGTCGTGTCTATCTTTGTTCTCCTCCTACCTGATTGTGGGATGACTCATCCCCTTCAAACCAGCGAGGCTATTTCTGACACGAGGTGCTACTTGGCGTGAGTAAAGATGGAAAAGCCTGCCCCATAACTTGGATGATAAAAAGGATAATAATTATGCTTTATATAGCAGACTTACAAATAATGGCTTGCTTCTTTGGCTGTTCAAGACCACACACGCTTTTTTTTTTTCAGGGGGAGAGGTGTGGGGGGTTAATTTGGGACTTTTTTAGCTGGAACGGGAGATCTGTGTGGTCCCGTAGGCTCCTGTATAATAATTTTCTTTTCGCTTAATATCTTTTGATCTCCTCTAAGCTATTCATCAGCCCTGAATAACACACTGCTTGACAGTCAAAACTTTTTATTGGTGAAACGGTGCTTCATTTCACCTTCAAACAAAAGCAGACTTGATGCTGCACCTCCCCAGTTACTGCAGGAACCCATGGACAGGTGTCAGGTACGTTAGGAGAAATGGGATACTAAGTGGAGACAGGAAGGAAGGGGAGGAAGGAAAAGGAGAGAGTTCAACAAAGAAAGCTACAACTTTAAGGAACAAAAAGAAATAAACAGTCCCAAAAAAGAAGGGTTTCTAGAAAGGTAACAACCAGTAACAGTTTTGGGGAGTTTTCACCCATTTAAATAAAAATAAGATGGGAAAGAAGGGTTGAAGTGAGGGACAGGTAAAAGGGCATTAGTTCAAGTCATCCTGAGGCATCCAATGACTCTCTGCTACAAGTCCCCACAGGGCACATGGAAAAAGGGAGTCTGTAGGAAACAGCGGGTATGGCTGAGGAAGTGGGTTGAGGTACTCAGGTCCAGGAAAGCAGGTTGTCTCATCCTGCAAAAGCTGTCAAGGTGGGGGAGTCACAAGTGGAAACCACCTCCAATTGAAGAACAGCCTAGGCTTCCTATATTTGAGGAGGGATAAAAGTGGTTTGTCCAGATAAGCTCTCTGGCCTGGGATCAACAGTGTAGCAAGTCCCAAAACCAATGAGGGATTGTACTCTTTTTTTTTTTACAGTGTAAATGTTTTGGAGACTTTAAAAAATACTGTAAGACTTTGGAGTGACACACAGGGCATGGCAAGTTCCTCTGGAGGAGACGAGTGCTGCCATGAGCTGAAGGGTAGCAGGAACCCACCTGAGGGCCTGAGAGCAGTGACCTGTGCTGGAAAAGATCAGACGAAGAAAAGATCATTAACAGGGGCTCCTTAAGGATCAGTATTGGAAAACATCTCACATCTTCCCTGGTGACTTCATCGCAAAAAGCAGCAGTGTGTTGATAAATCAGATGATGTCAAAAAATGGGCAAAGAAGGAAAAGCATAACCAGTCTGAAAAAGGGCATGAATAGCAGTCCAGAGAAACTAACTGTAATGACAGGGACACCAAAAGTGGGGTGGCACTGAAGAGCATAAAGATAAGCTGACACATTTAGGATGGCATTCACCTGACCTTGCATCAACTGTCTGAAAGTAGTCTAAACCCCCTCTAAACCCCAGTGCAGAGACAAAAGCAGGTCCAGAAGGTAGTTTTTGTCCATGTAAGATCTGTGTCTGACTTTTCTGTGGCTGAAATGGGTGGTAGAAATGAAGTTCACCAGTAGGAAGCAGCAATGATAACTGTTGCCAAACATACACCATGTATGAGAACATCATACAAGCCAGTGTAGCAGTAAAAAACTGATGCTCACTCTAATACGTGGTTTTCCTTATGGAGAAGCACAGGCAATGCAGGACAGGGCAGGACAAGACATGGAGAACTGAGAACATCATGTCCCAAAGACATGGAGAACTGAGGACATCACCAGCATCTCTGCAACATCCGCTTTAGGAAGAGATAGTGATACAACAGTGCTTACCAGCACTGGGACATGGAAGTGCGGGAGACCACAGCAATACAGCAAGGAGCTGGCTACCCAAGGTAAAGGCAGAAGATGGCTAACCAGCTTGAGGTTAGCTATTGGCATGTCCCCAGCTCTCAGCAGCAGGGAATTTGAGTTTCATCATCGAGTCTAGTTGGGACTGAGTGGTGATAATCCATCCTCAGACCTCCTACCAGTGCTGCTGTAATGTTTGAAAAACATTTACATTCCCTGGCAAATCTGGAAGAGAGAATGACTCTTCCAAGGCCTCTGCACCTCATGTAACACTGTAGCCCTTAATGCATCCATCCCAGCCAGAAAGGATTTAAACCCCATTAATAGCTGAAGGATGACATTTCCCTTCCTTCCCTCCGGGTGCCCACATTTACCCTGTCGAGTACAAAGAGATCAAAAAAATGTGAAATGAAGGCCATCTTAAGGCATCTGTAACCGTCACTTTGATCCTGACCTGAGGGACTAGCTGCTTACAGCCAGGCTGGAGATGCCCTCTTGAGAGAGCAGAGATGTTAGGAAAGACCTCTACAGTTTTGTCTTGACTACATGTGTCTCTCCATCCTGAGACCAATCTCCAACAAGAGTCTTGGGCTAACAACAGAGAACAGCAAGAAATTTCTTACATCTGGGAAGCGAGTGAATAGCTACAGAGGTCAGAAACACAGTCCCAGTTAACGGCAGCCACTGCTGGCGAGCTACTCAAATTAGGGTTTCTCTCTCCAGGTTTTAACTCCATCCTCACAGCACAGTAGACAGGTCAAAGCCTGCTTTAAAGCGAAACCCAGGCTGTAACCTATATGCCCAGACGGGCACATAGCCAGGTTCACACCACGAATTAACACTGGCTCTCAGGGCTGGTGTGTGGACAGTCGAGGTGAAAGCTTTGGTAGAGGAGTCAAAGCTGCGTGGGAAGCATGCTCCTCAGGAAAGGGGCCAGTGGTGCAAAGGCTGTGGTGTAGCCAGGTGGCAAAACGCTGGCAAGTGAACTGACGAGAGCAGAAGCGGTGCATCACCAGCAAGCAGGGCTGGCAGGAAGGAATCAGGATCAAGATCCTGCACAGGGATGGCTGTGAGGAGACACACTCTGGCCAAATCCCTGTGTTGGACCCCATGGATGCGGTACTTTGGCAATATCAACCCATGGCATTGAGACAGACCCAAAAGCAGGCAAGACAGTCACAGCATCCAGACACGAGTGAGAGTGGGGCTGTGCTCTGTCAGCTGCCCCAAAGAGGGCTTTTCAAACCAGCCTCATCCAGCACATGCTACCCGGGAGCAAAGTCTTTATGAAAGTGCTGGGAGAGGGAAAGTAGAAAGACAGACATGTTAATGCACAGTCTGGATCTGCAAAATCTGCAAGGTTATTGGTATTACTATTTTGGTTTGGCCTGGAAAATCAAAGACAACGAGCAAAGCATGGTATTTAGGCACAGATTAGTAAGGAACGGTAAATAATGGGCAAGAATGTAGCAAAGAACTAGATAATATATTATGAAGAAGACAAAGGTGGTCAAAGGCAGAAGAAAGCCATGGGTCCAGGGCTGAGTGGCAGAGGAGGAATGGAAAATGAGGGCAGGGCTGAGCCAGTATGCTTACAAATGTCTTTGTGGCCTTCAAATGCAGCAAGCCACAGCTAGGACGATGGTGCTGGTTTTCTGTGGGGATCTTGGGAGTGGGGTTGGGGTTGGGAGGGTGTTGAACTGGGGCTTTCTGTGTCTGTAAGGACTGAAGATAAACCAAGCAATGGGCTCAGTTTTGGGCACTGTCCTGGCTCAGCATCCCTGAGACTCTGCTCTGAAAGGGGTAGAAACACACACTGGGAAAGTCAAAGCTGTGGTTAAAATCTGTCCCTCTTGTCATCAGCAGGGACTACAGGAAAGTCATTTTAACTTCAGCTGGGAAGCAGAGTCTTTGACTAAAAATCTTTTCTCTTAAGAGAGATGTTGAGATGCACCCAAGTATCCCTTCCCACCCCTCAGGCTGCTTCTCCTGAAGAGTATCAATCTCCCATGGACCCATAAGTCAGCCCTCAAGGATGTCTCAGACAGCCAGTGCCACTGAAATGGCCTCAGGTGCCCACGTGTCCTTGAAAAAATTTGGCCCTTAGAGTCAATATAAATGCTGGAGAGAACTCACATGGTCCAGACAACTATTATAGAATAGAAACATCCCCAAGTATAGGGATTGATGCCTCAGTTCTGAGTACAAACAGGTTGAGAGTAACCCCACGTTCCAACTGAGAAATCTTTTTCCTGCCCGTTATCTAACTGCAAGCTTTCTCAGCTATAACTGTGGCTGCTACCAACTAGCTCTTGCACAAGCAAAACACAAGGCTCTTTAAGCAAAGTAAAATTTATACATGCAACACTGTTAAATCTTCAAGAGACAACAACGGAGTCAATGGGTCAGACGGGTCACATTTCCATATGGCATAAATCAGCTTCACTACATTCAAATGAAGACAGTCACATCAATTTACACCCGAAAATGGAGAAGTGGACCCGAGAAACTTGATAGGAGAGCTATTTCATCTGTCATGGTTTCACCTAGTGAAGCAGGTCATAAGGCAGTTTATTGAGTGCAATGCTCAGATGCAATATGATAAGACACTTCCATGCCTGGAAGAAATACCTGTCTAGAGAGATTTTAATAATGACTGCCTTGCAAAAGGGTCGTGCTGTTGGGCAGCAAAAGTCCTCATTCAGTCTGTGAAGAAGATCTGCATTGAATCCTGGTGCACCAGTTTTCCTGTTAAACCAGACTCCTAGGAAAGACTAATGCGGAAGACGATGCAATCAAGGCAAGCTGGTGGAAAGATAACCCATCAATTACCCAGCGGCTTGGGATATTCCTTCAAAGGCCCATTCAATTAGACATCTGATTTGCATGTCTTTCGCATTTGCTGTAGGTACTCATTAGGAGCATTTAAATACAACCCTGACTGCAGCCCCACAAAGCCTTGGGTGGATGCTTTCGAGAACCTCATTTTAGTTTATCGGAGTTGTCAGAAGTTGCAATTACTGTAGAGCAAGAAACAAAGTGCTTTATCACCACTTTGAATCTGGGATTAAGGTCCACCCCTTACAAAAAATAAGTGTTTTAAAGATTCCAAAGATCAAGATCTCTTAAGACCTGTCAGAAAGACAAGCACAGTGAGCCCCAAACACAACAGATGTACAGCTCAGCTCAATGCCATCCTTTCCCCCCTCTTTTTAGTAGGTTTGTGCCCAAGTAATTGGTTGCCATCCTGGGCCATGTTCAGACTAAGCCAGGGACAGCTGATTTCCTTTCAGCAGGAGACCAGGGCTGGGTCCTGCCTGTCCTCAGCTACAGTATCTTGATTTTTCAGCAGTGGAAAGGGGACCGCCCTGCAGTCCCTGCCCAACAGGTCTTTCCTGTCCTCCTGTCCTCTTGCCCTCCTGCCCTGACCTTTGCTGCTCTGTCCAAGCTTTGTACTCTTCCACCCAGCTTTTTAGGCTGAGCTGCTATTTCAACATCACCTGAGCTGAATTAGGACTGGAGTAACAAGAAGACCCCCATCCAGCCATGGTCAGATGTTTGGTTGAGAGTTTGGATTCTTAGATAAGTAACACAACACTACCAAGTTTGGTCCAGGGTTGGACATTCATGCTATTTCTCTCCCATGTGGGTGCTGATTTCTGCCAAGGTCAAATTTACCTGGAAACTTCCCAGGAGTCTATTTTCACATAAGATGTAGAAACTGAATCTCCTCAAGTCCTCCTACACCCCTGAAAATTTGTCAAAAGCTTCAAAGATTGCTGTAGAAGGACAGGCTTGAGAGCTGATAGATCCCTGAGGAAAATAGCTAAAAAATCACCCCTCCCTCCCTTTCTCCTTTTCCCCTTTGGCAGAGCAACACAAGCAGACGTGGTGTAGACACAGCTGTACTCGCACACAAGAGCTTTGGTCAGCGTAGCATGTGTTATCGTGGGAGGCGGTACAGTGAAACACACTCCAGTAGGAGAAATCCTTGTAGCATTGGCTCAGCCTTGGTCAATATTTGTCCTTGGTTTGCACAGAAATAGCTCTGAAGTCAGTGAGGATGGCTTCATGTCCCCACATGCGGCAGGCCAGGAGATCTGGGCAGGAAAAAAGGCTGTGTGTCTCCTCCAAATGCAGTGGTACCCCATTCCCAGCAGGACAGGATGGATGCTAGAGAAAGCCTGAGAGAGAAACCAGGGGTGGCCTCAAAACCCTGTCCAGACTGGTCCCAACAAACCCTTTGTGTCTCTCCTGTGCACCAGCACCCCAAACAGAATCAAGAAAGCAGATGTTGTTTTAAAAGGAAAAAAAAAAACGTTAGCCTTATCCCAGCCTTTGATTTCTGCTTGGATGTTCTTGTACTACCTATAAAGGTAGTGTCTCTAATGAGATTACATATTATAGTCAGTCGGGAGCTGTTAAAGGGCTGTTTCTAATGGGATTAAAATGTATAGCACCCAGTTATAGCCGTAATTGCATTACACCCCTAAGGAGAGCCTGTAGTGTAAACTGAAGGCAGGTCAGGGATTCGGCGCACATCGCTTCACTTTAGTATCTCTTGAGCTGCTTCCCTGTTTTTCCTTTTTTCCCCTGCCTTGGATGAAGAACAAAGAGGGAGAAGATTTAGCAGAGTGTCAGGAAGTGACTGGAGGCTAATCCCTCTGCTGACACTCCCCAGCACCAGGGGGAAGTAACTGAGATCAGCCAAATTGGCATATCAAAAGCCTTCTAATTATGTCACTGGTGGCTTGAGCCAATTCCTAACATTCTTATTCATGGAGTTTCCAGCACAAGAAAACCCTTCTTAATCCGAGCTGCTGTTGTGCAGAACTGAATGTCATGGATGGGTTTCCTTTTGTTAGCTCTGGGGACACGGGGACAGCTCCCCACCCATGGGCTGCAGCCCCGTCTGATGGTAGAACATGGTGGGGCATCTCCTGGTTGCTTTTGCATGACAGGGTTTTGTCAACATAGATATACAATCAAAAAAAAAAAATCAAATCCCTTCTCCCCATGCACTTGCACTTTAGTCATTGAGAGCTGTGGTAAGCTCAGCCCAGCTTTTTCAAAGAAATGATGGTGTAACAGGAAAGATCCTGCCTCTCTGCATGTCCTCCCAGGGTTGTGCTGCTCAACATCAACCACCATGCCATCAGACTCCACTTGCATACTGTGCAGTGACCTGCTGGTGTTAAACCCGCCAGGACCAACGTTGAAGTAGCTCGCTTGGCTCCAGCTTGTGTTCCAGTTCTTAAAAAGATGCTTTTCAGCAGCTCCCCATTCCAGGTTTGCATTTCTTGCTGCCACCCCAACGCTAGCAATGGCAAGGGTCTGTGCAGGATAGCACACAAGATGTGCCCATGGCCATTGAGCCGTCAGCAGTGAGGACGAGCCAAGGACCTGGCAGCTGGTGTCTGTCCTACCTGTTTGGCCACACGCCTCTCTTTAAACAGGGACAACCAGCTGGCTTAAAGGGTGTGAGTTTAAAGCAGTAATAATACTTGGTCTGTAGGTAGCACTTTTCATCTGCAGCCTTAAATCTCTTTACAAATATTGCTCGCACTAACAGAGATCTGAAAAGAACAAAGGAATTGGGTTTGTGCCCATCTTACTCCTTTGTAATATGCAAAGAGGGAAAGAAATCACTTTGTTCATGTTAGATTTTATTTATTTTTTTCTTTACTAAGGTATTAGAAATGTAGATCTTCATTGCTCAAGAGAAAACAGTACATTGACATCATGGAACAGGTACTGAGCAGGTGACACTCGAGCAAACAGGGAAGTGGTTTGTTCTCATGCTGCTCAAATCGCTGCCTTTTGTACCTTTCTGTTGTTATTATTGTTACAGCTCAAGAGCCTGCAAAAGAGGGAGCAAAGAGATGTCTGGTAAGACCTCAGCATGGCACCATCACTGCTCAAGGTCCCTGGCTGAGATGTTGGAGCTGCTGTGCCCAGCAGTGCCCAAGCTACACACAGGCTGTGCAAGGTATCCAGGCAGGGTATGGGGTTTTGAAAAGATTTCAGTGCCCTTTACCTTTGGTAGCTCTGTGAGGCTGGGGTTTGAGACCATATTTGAAAGTAGCACACAAAGGCTTCAAGTTTATTGTTCTGGAAAGCACCTTTTTTAACTCTATTTTAACAACACAGCAAGGCATCAGCCCATGAAAGACCAGCACCCATTTCTCCCAGCTCCTTGAACAGTATCTGCCCTCATCAGTAAGCAAAGCTGCCTCCAAAGCCACCCTCCTTTAACCCTCTTGAGTAACATCCCTGGGAAACACCTCTCCCTGGCTCTGGCATTCCCAGCACCAGCAGAGACCACCAGTGCAGTCAGTGAAGGGGTGATGATTCACATGCCGAAAGTGTGTTGGACCCGTAGCTGGACAGCGGGCATGCCCAGCAGACCTGGACATGCAGGTGGCATCTCCAGGCTCTCTCTGCTCTCCCTAGGCCCTGAACAGGAGGGTGAAGCTCTCCCAACCTACACAAGGCAGGGCAAAAATCTGGCACTTGCTTACTGCCCCACAGAGCTTGATCAAAGAGGCTCAGACCAGGGAAACATGCAGACCAGAGCATAGTTTTGAGGTGACTCTTGGGGAGTGTGGGAATGAAATGGGGGGTGCCAGCCATCAGCAGGTCATTTGGGCTGAGATGGTCCCTGATAATAGCAGGCAGGGAGGAACTCTAACTTTCTTGGTGGTGGGAGGGAATTGATTGCAAAGGTCCTGAGGAGACAGCACTGGGAACAGAGGTTCTCCTGAAGCCACTAAGGAGGTCACCAGGCCAGGGACCTGGCACAGGTTTTTAGCAGAAGACAGTATGGACCATGCCTCAGCCACATCCCAATTATTTTCTAATTAATATTGGCTGTTAGAAAGTCAGGTTGGCTGTCAGAAAGCCCAGGTGCTTGGGATGAATACAGAATAAATAATAACAACCCTTCTTGCATTGTACAGCTGGCAAGAAGAGGATATAAACTCCTATTGCCCCAAATCCCATCAGTGCTTCACTGCAGGGACATTTCAGCCAGGAGCAGGGCTGGTGACACAGGGGACATATGAAGTCCTTTCCTCAAGGACCTCATGGATAATTGGGCAAGACAAGGATGGCAGAGAAAAACAGCCTTCAGAAGCAACAGGCAAAGACACCTGGATACTGAGCACTGTATTACACTGTCAGCCCCGTCCAGCAGTCTGTCTGTCTGGCCTCCTGACAGTGGTTACCATCCTGGGGTGACCTGGTGGGGGGATACCCCCTTCCGAGCCTGGGGTCTCAGTACAAGCCCTGCCTTCTCAACTACTGCCCTACACCAGAGCTCAAGCTGGAGATACTTGGGGTGGGGGAGACTCATTTCCACTTCTTCCCCCTTTGTAAGATGGAGCAGAAAGGAGCCAGCCTGACTCCCTAGAGCTGGATCTCTCGAGATGCTGACTGGCAGAGCCAGAAGCCTGGCCAGGGGCTGCCTGTGCCAGATGCACACTCCATCCCCTACCCCAGGCTCCGTGTCCGACTCACCTCCCCCAGCTACAGCATCATCTGCCTGTTTATACGGGAGATTTGAAAGCTGTTACCTCCAACTCTTTTTATACCTTGGTCTAATCTAGATACTGTTAATGATATTTACTTTCAAGACGCTCACCTTAGATTGGCTTTTCAACATCTAAATTAAGCGTTCCATCCCAGTCTTTGATATCATGACGGCACTTCAGCTACCTTTGATCATATCTACTAAGTATTCTCATTAGTAATCAACATTACTTACTTAAAATAAACACATGTTTTCTTGAAGCTTTGTGGTTACACTTAATCAGCCGCAAAAATTCCCCTTAAGACGGTTTGTATCATTCAAGGGCATTTGCGTCCATAACCCTGTAAATAGTTGTTGTTTTCCGTGTGCTCTCCAAAATGCCATCTGCCAAGATCTGACTTTCCATTAGCATGATTTGATATCTGTGACAGGCCCCCCCTCTCCCTCCTCAACTAAACTGCTGTTTGATACTGCCGTGTAAACTGAATTGTGGTGAGAATCACTCTTGGCAAGCTCCATCATTCTCATCCCAGACCATTGGCTTCGTCAGAGGGCAGAAAACGGCTCCCATGGTGCTGAGCCTGACCCCTGACTTCTCAGCAGTGGGCAAAACCACCCATGTCATCACAGCACTTGTAAGAGAGATAACTGGTGGTGCTTTGAATGGGAGGCAGGTGCCGTCGGGTTTGTACAGCGCCTGTGCCCTCAGACTGTGCAGTATGATTTAGGCAATACAGGTTCTTACAATAAAGGTCACTCTGACATGCAGAAAATTATGAGAAACTTTTATGTTTTGGGTAAGCTGTGTGCAAATAGGTTGCTATTTTTGCACCTACCTGGCTTGGGATCCTGCTTCCAACACAATTCACATTGTTAATGAGCAGCTTGGTGCATGAGCAGCCCTGACTCACCCCTGCCTCCATCCAAGGAAACCCTCAGAGGAGGCAAATAGCTGCTTCCCATCTTCCCCCAGCTCTGAATGTGTCCCCATGTCCCCTTGAACCTCCTGCCTCTGCTACTGCTCTCCTTCCCCACTGTTCCTCACCTCTGCCCTTGGGAACCCCACCCTGGTGCCCATGACCTGGGGTATCCCTACATCCCCCAAATCCATCCACAGCCACTTGTTATGGACATGGCAGAGGAGGTGGACCCCAGGAGACAATGATGGTGATGCTGGGCTCCCACCAGGACTTCTCCAGCCCTCCTGTCTCCAGCAGGAGATGACCATGCCTCCTCCCTGCCTGCGGGGCACAGAGGGATTAGGAACACAAAACCCCCTGCCAGGGGGGAATTTTGCAGGGTCTAAATCTTTCCTGCTGCTGATAACACTTGCTTCCTCCGGCTTCACCCCATCCCCTCCACCCTTTGATGTCAACTGGAGGCACCAGGTCTAAAACATCCACTGCTGTTGATTAGACCTAATTAGACCCTAATGCCCTCTTAAATCCCATTTTAAAAGGGAGTCATTCAGCACATCCAGGGCTGAAACAGCCCTGGCTGAAGGCAACGTTTAGGGGTCCTCGATCAAAAGGAGAGAGAGCGCTCACCAGGTAATTCAAAACGGCCAGGGTGCTGAGTGGGTACCAGCTCTCACAGCATCTGGTCACAGAGGCTGGGCAACAGGGCAGAGAACATACCCCCACAGCAGGGGGCAGCCAAAACCCATGGCTTCCTCTCCACAAAGGAATGACGGGTGTTGGGGACTGCTAGTTTCTCCACCAAAAGGAGATGTTGATTTCTAATGGGAACAGGAGCAAGGTAAGGAGGACAAAAGGGGATGAAGGCTCCGACAATCCAGGAAGAGTGCATCTGGTTTGACTGTCAATCACAGTGTTTTTCTAGGCAAATCCATTCAAATATGAAAAAATAACTTCTTTACAGTGAAGGTGACAGAGCACTGGAACAGGCTGCCCAGAGAGGTTGTGAAGTCCCCTTCTCTGGAGATTTTCAAGACCTGCCTGGATGCAGTCCTGAGTGATGTGCTCTAGGCAATCCTGCTTTACCAGGGGAGTTGGAAGATGATCTCTAGAGGTCCTTTCCAACTCTGACAATTCCGTGAATATCCCTTGGAAACCATCCCTTGGCTGGGGAGAGGAGAGCATCGCCTCCTTTACCTACTCATCTCCCACCAGCGTAAAAGGTATGAACACAGCCAGACCTGAGCAGTTAGTGCTTTGGTTTAGAAAGACAGAGTGGGGAGGAAGTCCCTTTTATCACCTGCTCTAGTGCCACTAACATCCACAGCTCCTTGCCTCTCAATTCTCATCTTACCTTCTCCATGAGTCTCAAGAACCGGGAATGAGATATTCTTCAGCCTGGGCCTTTGCCTCAGCCACACGACCAACCTCCCGCCTTTAGGTCCAACTTTCTCTAGAAACCAGGCCCACGTCCAAATTAATTTTCTGTATGTGTTGTTGGAGCGATTAGATCTGCAAATCAACATAGCCACAAACTGAATAATGCACCAGCGCCTAGTGCTGTCGGGGCAAAGCCCCGAGTTCCTTGTCAAGTTCAGTCCTGCAGAGCCTTTAACTAATGATTTTTCTCACTTGGCCAGGAGTCAGCACTCTGTCTCTCACAGGCACACACAAACATTGTACGTGTGCCTCGTTAGCATAAGCATGATCTGCAGATAAAGGAAGGGAGAATTGCGTACCGGCCCTGGGACCCCTGTGTGACACCTCACTCTCAGTGCCTGCTGGGAAATGCTGAGACCAGGAGAGATGACGGGATGTCAGGAGAAGCATCCCACCAGCTGGCTCTAGCTGTACTGTGCCACTTGCCTTTCCCCCTTGTTAGGACATTCTGCAGGTCACTTTTTTGTCCTGTTATTGAGGGCTGGCTCAAATCCCAAAAGATGTCAATGAAAGCCAAGGATGAGATCAGTGTTCTGCCAGGTCCCAGGCCTGGACATCACCACCCTGGCCACACAGACATGGAATGAGAAGGTGATGATATCTCACAAAAACTCCCCAAGTGTCACCCAGTTGGATCTAGGGAGAAGAAACACAAGGAAAAACCAAGTATGAGATGCTTTCTTCTACAACATGGTAAAAGGTTTCTTTATTGGAGATGTTGGACCCTGATAGGGTCACCTCCCAACAAGTTAGGGTTTCTATCTCAGTTCACACCCTTCTCCAAGCCACAAGCTCCATCTCTACAGGTGCATTTCCCATGGCCCACAGACTTTCAGGCAAGAGACGTAGCCCCATTTGGGACACACCAGGCATGCTGGTGGGCACAGGAATGCCCTGTAGTGGTGAGGCCAGCACACAGCTCTGTGCCTATCTGCCATGCATGCAGTCATCCTTTTTATCAGCCATAGTAGTGGGTCCACACTCCCAAGCTCTCCAGTGGAGCCTGATGAGGAGCAGTTTAGACTAACTAAAGGAAGGGAGGATGCACATCTCCTAAATTACCTTCTAGAACCTACCTGCGGCAGATCTATAGCTGACAGCAAGAGACAGGATGCCCCAGAGGAAGATTCTGAGATCCTTCTGAGACATCTCTAGGGCAGGTAGGCTGAGCTGCCTATGCACATGAGTATTTTGCTCTACTCTCTACTGAAGGAGCCCAGGTGGCCAACAGGACTTAGGCTGCCTTCACATCCTTCACCAGTCAATCTCTGCAGCATTGGTGTCTGGAGCTCAGCAGGTACCTCAGCTCCCTTTGTAGTCACCAAAGACCCTCTGGAGGTGCAATTCACCCAGTCTGCTTCCAACTGCTTTAAGACAAGATGAACTGCACCCTAAATTTCCTTGGCTGTACAGATTAGATCTTCACCAGCTGTGGAGGGAACATTATGAGACCTCTAGGCCTTTTACATGTCTGCATTTAGTCATATAGTTCCCACCCTTGGTGACTGAAGCTGGGTGAGATAAAGACTTGCATTAACGGAGGAGAAACCAGGGTAGGTGGGGCCTCAAGGCTGGAAGACAGACAAAGATTAGCAAAATGGTCTTGGGGGTGAAAAAATTGATCCACCCCACAGGAATGTCCTTGCTTGGACGGGATCTGTGCAGATGACTGCTCAGGATAGAGAGGACCTCATCAGTGGATGCTAGTTCCCATGACAGAATGGGTACTTAGTCCCAGCCCCTCACTCCACCTAAAACCAGCCTAGGGGGTGAGAGGCATGTCCCTGGGCTCTCAGCACTGCCATGCAGTGACACAGTGAGACAGATCAGCTCACAGCTTCAGCTTGCCCTAGCTAACCTACCACTGCACCAGCACCACGCTGATGCCAGCTCAAGGGAGATGTCATTTTTCAGGATGCCAGAGAAATATCTTTGAGTGGCTTAATTTCCTAGCCTGACATCTCTGTGTTGCAGATACATGATAGTTAATGCAAAGCAGAGCAGCAAGCCTTCTCTTCTAGTGATGAACAGGATGTTCTTGAGCTCAGGTATAGCTTTTGCTGTCATCACCAGTTGTGTTATCCACTCTGTTATCCTGTTCATTCAATTTCCTTGTGATAAAGTTATTATTTATGCCAGGTTTTGAGTCAGGTGTGATAACAGTGGAGGAGGTTATTCTAGAGATTAAACCTTCTAAACAGGCTGGGATGTCCTAATATGACAGCAGCGGCAGCAGATCTATCTCCATCAGTCCCATTTTCCCCATCCTATGAGTTCACTGTCACTGATAAGGAGCCCCTCAGTGCTACTGTAGCAGTTCTAAACTCATTCCTTTAAGGTCCTTTTGAAGGATACTGCCTTAGCATGAGCCTTGAGAAGGAAATTGTGTGCTCAATCCAAGTCCATCTCTTCCCTGCCCTACACATATATCCCTTGTCCACTTCCTTGTGACCATGCAGCGGCTCATTTAGCTGAACACTGATCTGTCAGGGCTCATTTCCAGCTGAGTTGAAAAAGGTTGTTTTCTACAAGTTTGAGGTGTTAGGGTGTTACAAACATGACCACTGAGCATGTACAATATGCTGCCTGTGCCAGATGATGGGAGAGGAGCAGCGTTACCCTGGTGTTTCCGCACCACCCCCTTTGCACCAATACTGATCTTCGCTAGGTAGACCTAGCTCATACCAGCAGAAAGGGAAGTCCTGCAGGTGTAGCTTGTACCAGCTTGCCAGGCAAAATATCAGTGCAAAAGAATGTACCTACAAGTATAACTTTACAGATTTACCTTGGGGCCTCTGTCATTGCAGAACTATTGCCCCAGCTCACACCCCGACCAAATGTTGCCACACAGCAAAGATTTTGGATGCAGTCACCCTTGGGAGAGGAGAAGCCAAGAGAACTTCTGCTGTGGCTTGGTTGGTACATGGTACACATGACCACAGTGGGGACAGCCTATGTTCCCCAGCTAACCACCCAGCTGTTCACCTCTCCCAAGAGCATCCATCAGCCACTGTTCTGCTGCAGGAAACTGCCAGGGACCTTTTCTTCTTTTCACAGTTTTCCTCTGGGAAGCAAAGCTGTAGAGTTGGCCAGAGAGAAACAAGACATCCAGGAGCCTGGGAAGGTCACAGCTTGCACCCACTCTTCAGTTTAGTTGCCTTCAGGGAGGATAGGACCAAAATCTTCTGCCAGGAACAACTCTTGCTCAGATGTCTCCTTTCTGCAGGAGACAGAGAGGGACAGTCACCCCTGGAGGTCCCCATCTCTTCTTGTGTGGCATCTAAGCAGTAGCAGGCACATGCCCATGAAGCCCCAGTATGCTCTAGGATGTGACACAAGGGCGATGGTCCCTGGGCAGATCCTGACACAAGGGGCTCAGTGTACAACACAGCCCCAGACTAGTCTCAGCCACCCACTCACACAGCATCGCCCCGTACCCCACCACACAGTTTCTCCTCACAACACCTTCAGTCTGCAGCAAGATCAAAAGACATCCAACGCACCGATCACTGGGTTTTGTGTCAAAAGGTTCCCTGATTACCTCACCATTAGCTGCACCCATTAAACAAAATCCTAAAGGTTTTAGACAAAGCTGAGGTTTCAGATGAGAGGGCAAAGGAATGACTCAGTGCCTTTAAACGCCAAAGTCTTCTCCTCCGTCCTGTTTGTACAGCACCTAGCACGAGGGGTCCAGGTGCATGCCTAGGGCTCTGAAACACCACCACAATTAAATAATAAGTGTAATAGCAGCTGTACTCCCACCAGCAGGGTTTCATTTTATTATTTAAATATTCAGTTACACTCAGTAGCACCTCTCGGAGATGCAGTTTGCTTCAGCAAAGTGGAGAATGACCCCCTGGCTGGCCACTGGCAGCCACCAGTACAGCACTGGTATGGCTGGGAGCCCATTGGCACTGCTCATGGGAGCAGCCCTGGTGCTGGTGAAAGCAAGGAGGGGCCAGGAGGCAGCAGCCTCAGGGTCCTGCATTTGCCTGAGGGCTAAGGCAGGGCTGAGCAAGGGGGTTTTCAGCTGATATTAGAAGCTTATAGGACCTATAAGGATGGTGAGCCCCACCCTAAGACGTGTCAGAATGAGACTCAAGTTTAGGTAACTCTCCAGCACAGAAGTTGTCTTCTTCTCCCTTTCCACCTGGAGAATCAGCAATAAACACCGAATTTCAACCCTAAAATAAAGAGCCAATACAAAACAAGCAATGCCGTGGTTTAGCAACACTGTCTGAGGTTTGGGCTAATGTTCATTGACTCACCATTGGGCAATGAACCCAATAGGAAGGCAACCTCCAGGAGGACAGGTCTCTGGGGACCTTAGAGACTCTCTAGCTGGTACCCAGCATTGGCTAGCTTAATCCCCTCGTGGAGTCTCTGGGTCTGGTTCCACTGCCTCTCAGGGCTCCTGGGAAGCAGCTTGCCTTCAACCTGGTGCTTCTTCTGCCAGGTATAAATCCATGATTCAGGTTCATTGGGAACCACGGGCATTTATCACAGAAGAAATAGTGCCATCTACTGACATAAGTAACCCTATTCCTAGAAAGCGAGGGGTGGATGCTTATCTCTTCTATGCTGACAGGCGTTCAGGGGAATACCAGCCTGACAAAGGTTCACAGAGGGCCATGCTGGTGGAGCAGCCCCACAGGTGGCCTGTGCACAGGGCTGGGGCACACAGACAGTGATGATGGCCCCATGGTCAGGACAGCCTCAGTACTGGATGTAGACCCTGAGCACCCTCCCAGAGAAGAGCTAGAGGGGAAAGTGCTGGTCACTGCCACCCAAAGGGGTTTAATTAACCTCTTATTTCCTTCATTGTAGTTAATGAACACAGCTAAACTCCTCCAACAGGCTGCTCTTCAAGGGTCATTCCCCCATCCCATACAATTCCTTAGTACAGCTTTTTCTTTTCTGATCTCCGGTCCTATCTCCTCTGATCCTGTGGGGTGTTGAAGTTACCAGGCCCCCTGGAGGAATTACTAGAGAAAATCGTTTGGATGGTACGGTAGGAACTGAAATTATTTTTTTAATGGTCCTTCCCAGACTCTTGAAAGCCTCAGCTCCCATAGAAGTCCTTGGGAGGTAATTACATTCAGCACTTGGTCCCTAGACATAAGGAAAAAATATTTCACAATGAAGGTGGTGAAACACTAGGACAGGCTGCCCGGAGTGGTTGTAGACGCCCCATCCCTGGAAACATTCACGACCATGTTGGGTGGGGCTCTGAGCAGCCTGTTCTAGTTGAAGATGTCCCTGCTCATTGCAAGGGAATTTGAACTAAACGACCTATAAAAGGTCCCTTCCAATTGTAACCATTCTATGATTCTCTGATACACATATTTGTGTATATATATTCAATCTATATACACACTATATAGATTGTATATATGTTATGCAAGGACCATGACACTACTAGTTTCAGACATTGGCAAGGCAGAAGTCACTGCTCATGTTGAAAAATCCTGGAAGAAACTCTTCCCTGGGAGCATACTTTCCTATGCAGGGAGGCATCAAGGCTCTAGATGGAGAGAGCCTCATGACAAGAAGATGATCCCACCGCACCACCTCCCCAGAGACGCATGAGTTGCAGGAGACGGGTTTGAAATGACACTGCATGAGCTGCAGCAAGTCGCCGAACTCTGGTGGAGCTTGGCCTGGGAACAGCCCATGGAAAGTGAAGCTGCCAAATTTCTGATTTTCTGAGCTGACCTTCCAATAGCGAAACCATCAAAGCAGAAAGTGCATTCCTGAGGCCTGACCCAGCACAGCAAAGTCAAAGAAAGGTTCCCACTGAACTCAACGGACACTGGACTGCAGCCACAACATTTACATACAGCCAAGATTTATTTATTTTTTTCCCCAGGTTTTATTGAAGTTTTTATCCCACCAGGGTTCTGTCTCATCCTGAAACAAGGAAGTCAAATTTATCCTATGGAGTCATTTTAACACAATAGATAATCAAATATATATAGTTAGAAATATTACCATGTATATATTTATAAAAAACACACATATATACATACAAATAACGTCTTAAATGAGAGACCAGCATAAAAAACAGAGTAAACACTGTAATAATTCTAATTATGCAACATATTCTGCCTAACATATTTATTTTTAATTATAGTCATTTTAATAGCTCTAAGGCCCTGAATTAGTCCAATATGTTCTAACTATGTTCACTTAAAATACATATGTTAATGACTTTTCCAGAGGGTCCAGCACCCTGGATGAGTTTGCTGCACACCAGTATATTATCCTTAACATGTTTACTTTTAATAACAGGTTTAATGATGCACTCGGGGCCTTATAACCACATTTAGTCACAAAGAGAAAAAAAACAGCTACAAAATACTTTCTCTAAAAACTAGGCTACAGGGGATTGCTGTGCCGTTTCAAAGCCACATCGGCCATCCTTTAATGTGCTTTTATGTATTTCAGATCTGCCTGCATCCAGGCTAGGGACCCTGGCCACAGATGAGCAGCCCTGATGGATTTTTGCAGCCAGTTTTGGGGTGCTCCTGGGTCCCCACGCAGCAGCTGAGCTGTTGAGGGTGAAAGACCACCACTCAAGTGTGGCCTCACCTCCTTCCACCAGTGGTGCTCGGTGGTTGGATTTGGGGAGACGCATGGGGCGGGTTTCAAAGGAAGGTGTTTCAGAGGCATCCCGGGGCTCTCGCTGACATCACTGGCAGAGACGTGCCAAAGGAGAGCACGTTTGAAAAATCACACCCACCATCTATTAAAAAAAAAAAAAAAAAAAAGAATTAAAAAAGAAACCACCAAAAAAACCCCAACAACAACAAAACCCCAACTCTTACCTTTAGGTTTAAAGAGCTCACCAAGAGCTAGAAATACAGCTAAGTTAACAGACAGGCAGCAGCTGCTCTCTGCTTTCATGCCCAGATCAACCCACTCCTGTGAGCCTGCAGCCTGGCCAGCCCCACACGTCTTAGTTTCCTGGCTTGGGCTGGGGGCAAGGCAGGACCCCCTGGGCACATCCACCCCAGCAGAGAGGTGTATTCAGCTCCCCTCAAAGAGAGATTCACCCAACAGCACAGCTGGCAGGGCTTTGCTCTCCCTGGCTGTGTCTAGACCTGTCCAAACCCAGACCTGTGTCCGGACCTGTAAAATCTCATGTGCCAGGGAGACGCTCAGAGTCGCTGCTGTGACCCATGGGCATAGGACCAGCCTGACCTGTGCCTTTTAAGTCACCTCCATGGTGTGTCACATCTGTCCCCAATGCGTGGTGGGTCCATGGCAGCATATGCAGCAGCTATCCCAATGCACCTCTACCCCAGCATGGGACACCCCAGGGTATGCATCTTAGATGGTGATCTTGGACTTTATGGATGGTCCTAAATGTTACCATGGTAGACCTCACCAGACTTCAGCTCCACTTGCGTAGAAAACACTTACAAGGCTTGAACCAGCTCTAATTTGTATACCTTCTGCCCCAGGGCCCGAGCGAAACGGGAGGGTGGAATCCAGTTGCATGTTGTGCATAAAAAGATTATGCCAAAGATAACCTTATTGCTAATAATAACCCTGGAATCCGATCCTGTGAATAGGCCCTATTGAATGTTTGAACACAGGCATTCCTCGGTTAGGTTTTTCTGCCTACAAATATTTCACTTGGGTCTTTAAATACTAATCACAGAATTCAGACGAAGGCTTTTTATCTTCAAAGTGCTGCAGAAAAAAAAAATTAAAATTAATTCATTAATCAAAGATAATTAAAGGGCACAAAATATGCTTTTTTTTTTTCCAAGCACGGGGGAGCCAACCGATGCAGCGTGAAGCCATCACAGGGACTTCCAGCATCTCTCCCACCGCAAACGTGATTTTCCCGGAGCGACGCCCGGGCAGTAGCCTTGCTTGTTCCCACTCAAGCTGTCCTCCTGACATGTGTTAGGCTGTATGTCTGCCACGCAGGAAATAGGGTTTGAAGCTCACAGCCAGGAGCAAGAACTGAGATTGAGGCTTTAATGAAGCTGGGATTGAGTGGCTAGGGTGGTTCAGTGAAGCAGTAAATGCAAACACATTATCACCTGAGAACTTGCTCCAATTTCACACCAATTAACTAGGAATGAGAGAGGAGGGCTGGGGCTGGCTGCAGAGATGGCTGATAATCCCGTGAATGGGCAGAAATGGCTCATACGAAGAGGCGCTTGTGCCAAAACGAGTTTGTTAGATAACGCCAGTCCCAGCAATTTTGTCTTGGGGAGTGAGCATGTCATTACTGGAGCTGCTTTTATTAGCAAATATTAAAAACATTTGCAGAAATACAGATGCCCGTGAGGGAAGCACGGGTGGAAAGTAATAAAGTAATAGCTGATTATTTTATTTCTCTGCCAATGCGTCCTATCACAGGGGGAGGGAAGAGGCAAGGGGAGAGGGAGAAGAGGACTGGAATGAGGAGGACTGCTGGTGCAAAGAAGGCAGATCATGGAGGGGAATATCCCACCCTCGAGGAGCTTCTCGGGATGCTCAGCTCTGGATTTCGAGTGGGTTTAACATCTAATCCACCACCCGCAGATGTCATTCTGAACCCCAGAAGGCAGGCAGACTGGGTCCCCAAAACTCACCTTGGCAGCAGTGGTGAGATCCATCCCCTCCACCTGCACCCAGGAGCCAGCTTGTCTTCACTGCATTTTAATATTTGAGCTGTTTCACTTTTTTCCTGTTGGGTTTATTTCCAGGTTGGGAGTCAGGGTGGAAAAGGAACAGCAGTTTAGGGGAAGTGCTATTAAGTGGATTTCTATGGATTAAGTACTAAAAGAAATTGCACCCTCAGTGTCCTCAGCCCATATTACTCCTTCATTAACTGCTGGTTTTGAGGTCTGCAAGCGACCAGCCTGATAAGAACTATCCTGCAGTCAACAGGTTAAACTAGAGCAATTTCTTGTATTTAGATGAAAACTTGTCTTTATTTTAAATGCATCTGTGATAAAGAGGCTAGTACAAATGCAAAAGCAAGAACCCCTTGCTGGGTTTCAAGCTGACACACTGGGTTGGAAAAGACGTCAGAAAAAAATGGGTTAGGGTTGTTTTTCTCATTTGGAGAGAAAATACTTGAGAAGTCAGTTGTTTCCCCTCTCCTGCCAGGGGAGGTGCCAGGACAAGGCAGGGTGAGCTCCTCATCCTCTTCAGTGTGAAGTCAGATGGAGGAGAGCGAAGCCCTCCAAACACAGCACCGTTGCTGCTGAACTACCAGGCTGGTCCCACTCACCAGAGGGACCTGAACAAACCACACATGAACAGCATCCCCTTAAACCATGGCAAAGCAACAGCCTGGCTAGGAAAACACACTGGTCCCCTTGGGCACGCGAATCTATATGGATTAAATTTGATGCTCTAATGTTGGATGCTCAAGATGCATTTCATGAGGGGACTAAAAGAAGCTGCAGCATTTTTAGAAAAGAAACCCTGTATACACGGATAGCCCTGGGGAAGGTCTGTGTGAGAGGTCCTCAGTGCTGCCCCGGCTCCTCTAAGGCACCCAGGAAGTCCTGTTATCCCTGGGAGCTGGTCTGTCCTGCACCCTTGTAGGAAGCTCCAACAAAATAATTGCAAGATATGTGCAAGCAGGAGAAAAGCAGTTGCCACACTTCTCTCACTCAATATTGAATTACTCCAGGCTACAAAAGGAACTGAGGTTATCTTTAACACCAGGGAGATGTTTTCTCTGGCCATGGAGGATGAATAGCCAGCGAGGGACCAGTACTATCCTAAAAAGACCCAAGTGTGGACCACTTCACTAGTTGCCAAGAGGAGTACCTGGGTTGGGGGAAAGTGACTCCTCATCTCGGGTCAAGTTGGGGACGGACGGACTGGGTGCTGTCCTCCCTGCTGTCAATCTGATTTTCAGCTTCCTGTTCACTTCAGGTGTGCCTTGTCTTCTGAATGGGCTTGGGAAGAAGGAAAAAGCTGCGGCTGAAATGCCGTGACAAGGGACAGCACCTGCTGAGCCCTGTGCTGGGAGATGCTCTCCTCAGGGCAGAAGGAGTGGTGTGTGGGGTGGTACCTCTTGTGACAGCTGTTCCAGCCATGGGGAGCAGGGACCTGCAGTCCCTTCCTCCTTGTGGCATGTAAACCACCCTTCCAAGCAGGAAAAAACACTGCTAAGTGGCAAATCTCCTGTACCATACCCAATGGTGTGCCAAAGCCCAGGTGCAAATCCACAGGGCTCTCCCTTTCCCTCTCTCCGGCCTGTAATTATCTTAAAGACAATGATTAAAACTATTGAAATGCACGTGATGGGTTTAGGGAGCATAGCTCAGCTAATCCCCATAAGTATTCCAGAGGAGCAGAGATGAAAAGCTCCCAGAAACTGGATGCTAGTGCTTTACCAGGCAAATAGGGACCCAGTGGGGCTGCAGAGGACCAAGCTCAGGCAGACAAGGTGGCAGCAACCCAGTTCCAATCCAGCAAGGGACCCTAGGATCCCATTCCCATGTGGCAACAGCCTGGATAGTGCAAAGGGCTGGGTGTGCTGCCCCTCCAGGACCCCATCCCTGGCTTGAAGCTCCCCAGGGTCATGCTGATCACCAGAAGCAGAGAACACACCCCCAAAAGCTACTTTTTTTTGCTTAAAGCTCTGATTGTAAGCTTTAATGGCAAAAATGTCATCTTTCTTTTTCTGTGTCAGCTCACACAGTGAGTCCTGCACCATTCTATGTGTCAGGTACCAAAATAATGCTGTGTTCATACACAGCCCCTTCTGCCTTCCCTATCTTTTACCACAGCATCCCACTGCTCTTTTTGTATTCACATGCAAAGGATGCTCTCTGCTGAAGGAGTACCAAAGCAAGAGGAAGGAGATAGATAGTGAAGAATTGCATAAAATATCACCATCTTCCTGTGCATTCACTGCTTCTTAATTACTTTTTTTTTAAGGAATAATTATTTTTGCTATTTTTCTGAAATCATCACCCACCCAGAACAAAGTTACATGTGATTCTCTGCTGTTTTCTTTAAGAAGTGGTTTCTGACCTGCCTTAAAAACACTGAACAGCTTTGGGAGCCCTAAACGGCACAGAACTAGAGAGCAAAAAAAAGAGAACACAAACTCTTTGTTCTCAGTATCTCGTGATCTTAAAGTGCTCAGGGTGATCTCAGGGGTGTCAGAGCAAGGAGAGAGCCATAGAGGGCATCTGCTGGCTCCTCCCTTCTCCAGCCCTCTTGCTCCAACATGGCAACACTCCTTGTCCCCCCCATATCACCCTCTATTGTGATATGGCATTTTAAAAATTACTAAAATTTCTAAATTTCTAGATTTGCTTCCTTTTCCAAAAGTTAAACAAATTATAACCAGTTGTACTAAACCTGAGTCATTTTGGTTTCAAAATATCTTTATTTTAGCTCTAAATATTTTTTAAAGTTTCTGCTCAAAATCAGATCCTTTTTACTGAAACAAAGTTTTTTGTTACAATCCAAACAAATACAAATTCCTTTTCAGTTAAACATTTAATTTCTGAGTGCAAGTTAGCTTTACTTTCTACTTTTTCTTTTCTTTTCCCTTTCCTTCTCTCTCGCATTTCTAAACTGCAAATAATTGGGGAAAAATCCTCTTCTGAGCCACTTCTACTGCCACTAGCACCAAGAGCCCTGAGGGTGTGCTCCCAGCCCTGTGCTCCCCACACTGGGAAAGGTGCCTGCAGAGGGTCCCAGACCCCATCCCACACTCTCCATGGATATCCACCTGATTGCACCAAAACCACAGGACAGACCCAGCTGCAGGGTTGGTGGGACAGAAAAGCCCACAGCAAATCCAGTCTTGGGCTGAGAAGACCCCTTTTGGGGTTGTGGCTGTTTTCTGGAAAGGATGGGGAGCCATTAAGGTGGAGGAGAATCATTTGGGGGGCCCAAAGGGCTGTGTTGTCCCAAATGGGAGAGCCCTTCAGAAGCAGGCAACGTGGCTGTCATATTCTCTGTGTATTTATCATGCATGCTCTACACAGCTCAGGTTATAAATTACACAAATTCATCCTTAAACATTTCTATTAAAAAAAAAAAAAAAAAAAAAAGATACACGTGTAGCTGTAGAACACACTTCCCACTGTCTTCACCACAGTGAAGCTCTTCACTGTCACTATCTGTCGAGGAGCAGGTCTAGATGACATGTGGATCCAAGGTGACCAGCAGGAGCTGGGTCCATTCCCCCCACACCTCCTCTCCTCCCCTCACTGTCCTTGCAGTATATGTGGGAGAGAAGGATGTTCTCATGGCCCAGCTCTGCCCAGGGTCTCCTCCCAGTGAGCTGCATCTTTCCCCACCACTCATAAGTGATATCGCAGATGAACAGTCTATTATGTATTTATCGATTAACAGCAGTATTTTAGATAAATGAAACCCAGTTGCCTTTGATGGCAAGAATAATGCTAGGTGTAAGTACCTTTCGGCATACGGAAAAATTTATTTGGGAGTTGCCTTCCGTCACGTGAGCATCTGACTTTTTTATTTGCATTTCTAGAGGGCTTTAGTGCTGAGTTTCTAATTGAATCCAGGGAGGTGAGAGGGCAGCAGGACGGTGGGAGCTCAGGTTTTCTGTGTTGGGGGATTAATCTTGACCATGGGAGCAACACAGGGACAGATTTACAGCAGTGCCTGTTTTTTCACAGTGAGGGTGAAAAAACATGGGAAAACTAAAGCAAGTGAGAGGTCTATCTCTAGATCTTCAGATCAAGATGTTAATAAGCCAAGAAGTTGATGGGCTCAATGAACGCAGGACAGTGATGTTCAACAGCCTGTCTTGTGCTGGAGATCAAACAAAGTGATCTCCTCTGACTTTAAAATGTATGAAGGGCATATAAACTTACTTTGATTGCAGGGCTTGGATCTTGGAAGTCGCATTCCTTTAATTTCCTTGAGCTGGTTGCTTTCCCCATGAAGGACATGTACAGGGTGGTGAGTTTTCAACGGAAACTGGTTTTGCCTCATTTTCCACTTCTCTCCTGCTACAAGGAAAGAAGTACAGAGCTCCCGAGGCCTGCCTGCCTCTTTCTATGCAGACAGAAAGGGTTGGGTGTCTGTGCTTAATTACAGCCTGAAAGAACTGCATTTAAAAGACAACAGCGAGCTATTTAATTAATACTTATCATTAGCACACATAGGAATGCCTAGCAGCAAATTGTAACAACAAAGCAACTCTTTTTTTTTTTTTTTTCCCCTTGCACTTGGGATAAATTAATTTAAAAAAAGAGTAAACAAACCATTTGCACCAGATTTGAGATGACTTTATATGGAGTGGGAGTACTGGGATAGTAGGTATTACCCTAGGACAGCAAAGATCTATAAGAGCAGGCTTTTCAATCTCCAGCTCTCTTGGCCAAGAAGCATATCTTCATCTATCCATCTATCTGTCTTTCTATCTTGGCATTTACACTGGGCTCATCCTCACGTCTGAGCGCCTACTTGTCTTCATACCTGTCCATAAATTACATGGCACCCTCAAGGCATTATAAATAATAATTCAACTACCAAACCTTCAGAACACCATTTTAAAGAATTTGCTCATAATTCACCACACTGTGGACTCCTCCTCCCATCCCATAAAGGTAATGCTGGAGTAGAAGGATGTGACGCCCTGGTCAGCAGAGGAAACACCATGGAATCAGTTTCTTGGTGGAGAGGGAAGGGGTGGACAGCCATGAGCTGGAAGATGGGAGTAGACGTAGTGGCAAAGCACAAGGGAAGGCTGGACTGCTCTGCTTGTGGGAAATAGAATCCTGATCCTCAGCCCATTGAGGATTTGTGTATTCGTATATTCCCCTCAGGTTTTGCTTGGCCAGCACCACAGGCAGCCAGTCATCCCATGCCCCCCTTAAATCAGTGACACTCTTAACGGCACTGTTAATGGTTGAAGTGATGAACCACAGCATGGCTTTGCTGCTGATGTGCCCATAGGGTACAACACCAGGCAACGACTGCTAGCTTGGCTTCAAGAGTAGACTCCACATGTAGCCAGACAGATCCCAACTCATGCTGGGACAAATGCCCCAATCCAATGTTGAACACACCAACAAATGGCTACAGGACAGTAGGATACTTTGGTACCTGTAGGCTATTGGGTAGAAACCTCCAGCTGAACCACGGGGGACCCTATTTCTCTGTCCCAATACATTGCGTTTCCATCCTGATACAGTATTTCCTATTTGAGGTACTTGGGGGTTAGGAGCACGTCCCAGACATGTCTCTCAGTGTGAAGGGTGTCCAGCCTCAAGAGAACATCCCTGGCAAGACATGGGATCCATGCAGAGGATGGCCACCGGTTCATGGGCAATGATGTCTCCGAGGATGTTTGGGTTGGATATGCTCAGGGTGAAGAGCCTGAAACTTGAATTTTTGCTGAGGAAAAGTGTGAGCAGTTGATGTGCAGGATTAATTATTTCAGAGGTCTGGCCCAAACAGCTCTGGAAGGTGCAGAAGTAATATATCATTAACCCTGGGAACATGTCAAGCTGCCAGACCTTGTAGCTGCCCATTACTGTTGGGCAAGGAGGTACCGCCTTCCTGCATGACTTTCCTCTCTCTGTTTTTCTGTCAAACAACCCTGATCCTCCCTCTCAGACTGAGAACTGAGGACCTGTTTTGGGGGTGAGGTGGGAGTAAAAGTCTCTGGTGTGAGAGCAGCCAGCGATGCCAGTCCCTGAGCAGGTGGTGGAACACAGCATACACACAGGCTGGGCTCATCCCTGCGTTAGAGGGTTGCCACGGGCAGCCATACATTACCCTCTGAGGGAGCATGGCCGCCCTGCAAGCTGAGCATGTCTGTGCACCCTCCACCTCAGCTCCAGGCATGAAACAGGCTTTTCCTGCTGCACTTCTGCCCCAGAAATCCCAGAGAGAGGCTTCATGGTGTTCCACACAAAAAGCATCTAATTTGGACCAGGGGAGAAGCAACACCCTTACCCCATAGGGTGATAGCCCCCATAGGAGTATCATCAGGGATATTTGAGAATTAAACACCTTTTCACCCTGCATGGGCATCATCTGCTGTCTTCCCGCAGTGAGCCTGGACCCTTTACCCATCTGACTGCTTTGGGGCACTGGGATGAGAATGTTGGGATGTATTCACCACACTTTCTGCTCGCAAAATACAGCAGGGCTTTGGCGGACTGCAAACCCTCATCCTTCCTTGTGCTCCCCAGCCAGGGATCGGGGTCCAGCTCCTTGCCCTCCCAACTCCACCTTCTCCTCCAGTCCTGGCCAGCAATCTGGATTTGCAACCTTTCCCTTGGATGCGGTTTTGGACGCAATTTCAGGCCTCTCTCCCCTTGCAGGGTGTCTTAAGCTATGATCGAGAGCTAAATTACAACTGGGCAGCTGTCCGGGTCCGAGAACCACATGACTTTGGGAGGTGCCTATTAAAGGTGGTGGAGTCCAACAAGTATAATATAAGCATCAACAAAAGGGACAGCCCATTGCACGGGTCAAATGGGATCATAGGGGTTTCTCATCTACATCACCAGTGATTTGTTGCCCCGCCCCCCAGTGCAGAGCCATCCTTTGGGGGAACATTATTCCTGACGATGAGGCTGCAGGATTCCTTAAACAGGACATTTTACTGGCCTCTTTGGCTCTTAAAGAGGGGTGAATGGTGGCCTCATGAAGCATCAGACCTTCCCTAGACCCCTCCAACACATTCTTCTCAAATGGTTGATCTGCCCAGATAGTAGAGCTGTCAGTATTAAAAACATCCAGCATTCAAGTACTGTGGTTTTTGCATCATTTTCAACTGTTTCCCTCACCCCATTAATTGGGATAGGGCATCCCCAGCCCCTGCCTCAGAGGAGGTGTGGGTCCCTCCTCTCCTGCAGGGTTTTGGTGGGATGGAAGGAGGTGGCACAGGGCCGGCTGTGCCAGGGGGAGCCAAGGAAAATGCTGCCCTGGTGCCAGCAAGGCGGCTTGCAGCCCAGGCAAAGCTTCCCACTCTTCCCGCACATCCCATGGTGATTCACTTCACAGAATTTTCTTTTACCCTGCTAAATGCCACTAAACCTTCAAATTAATCCTCCCATTGCGGGACTTCTTTTGATGTCAAAGGGGGAATTTTTTTTTTTTGATGGCAAAGGGGGATTTTTCCCCCTGGTGTAATTATTCTTTTTTTTTTTTTTTTCCTCCCCTTTTTAGGCACAAGAGATTCCTGCCAGATGCACAACTTGTGGAGGCAGCTCCCACACAAGGTATTTATATATTTATATGTATATGATGGGAACACAGTATTGAAAGACCTAAAGTTTCAGGCTGAAGATCAGGGGAATTTCCCATTTCCTATTTGCTTCAGGAAGCTGCCTGAGAAGAGTCTGCAGCAGTACTGGGACCAAAAGCTGCAAGATACTGCACTGGAAAGTAGCTCTCTAAAACAAACATGTCCAAGGAAAACATCCACTATTTAACACTATCACTGAGCAAATTTTGATGTCTGGGAATGATCCCCAACACTGCTTAAGTTATGGGGATGGGTAAAGCAGACCCACTCCAGCCCTGCATGCATTCCCCATTCAGTGTCTTGGGTGCCACTGGGACCACTGGGCTGAACATCCCAGCATGCGGCCAGAATCACTGGATTATCTTCAGGAAGCTGGTGACTGTGAGTAGTGCACAGGGAGCTTTTTGTAACAGCATGTAATGATTCAACAAGCAGGTTTATTTAGAATTTCCATCCATTTTTTATGAATTTCTAGGAAAAAGAGCAAATAAATGCAGAGCTCTTTATTAACACTGTTATGAAACAGTCTATATCATTTAATAGTGAAGTCTGTTCCTGATAATAATTCATTTCATGAGGACGATAGGCTCCTCTCCCAGCATTACACAGAGCTTTCTTAGGAACGTAAAGTGAGCTGTGGGAGGCATCAGCCAGCCATGCCACAGTAGCTCAGGTCTGTGTGACTCCCTGCCAGGTGACTCCCTAATGTCCCAGGGGGGCCAACCAACTCTCCGATGCCTTTCGCCGCTGTGCCGTGGCTTCAATCTGCTCCCGGAGCACCTGTGCCCAGTCCTGTCCCCGCTCCAGGGGAGTGGACCTGGTCTCCATCCCTGTCAACGCAGTGATTTCAGGGGGGAGTTGGGGAACCAGGCCAGCTTGGAGCACAGCATCCTGAAATTTGGCTGCAGAGGCTGGAGCTAAACAACACCGGGGTGTGCTGAAAAAGAAGGAAAATCAAGAAAACTTTTGATGGAAGCAAGCCCTGAGCTAGAGATGCTGCAGGAGCAAGGGGGAAGTGATGCTCTGGTCCTCAACACTCCTGACCACGGCAGTTCTTACCTGTCTGGCTGTGAGTAGTGGTAGTGAGCAGCCACGGCGGAGTGGGGGCACAGCAGGTAGCGGTTTTCCTCCCAGCAGCGCTGCATGGCTCGCACAATTTCCTCATCAGAGGCTGAGCAGGAGTGTAGGGTCTCAGAGAGCTGCAGCCCCAAGGGAAATGGGACGGTTTGCACAGGGCATCACCACCCCACACACTCCCAGCCAGGCTTGTGCTAGGGGCACCCAGCAAAGCAGTTGGAAGCAGGGAGGCTGAAGTTCCCCAGGGACTGTTGGAAGAGGGGCTGCTGCTGCAGCTGGGGGATGCAGCGCTGTTGGAAATGTCCATGGGGTTGGGGTATGAGTGAGGGGCTTCCATCCGCAGGTGTTGGAAGTGTGGGTGGAAAGGAGACGAGACTCAGCTCTTCAGCTCTGCACTACAATTTGCACGCTCTGAGGGAGTTTCTGAGGACTTCAAAAACACACCTCAGTGTAATAGGTCTTCTTTCTTTTAATAATGCAATTTTTTTGCCTTTCTTTCACTACTGCATAAGCAGGAGTGGGTGCCAGGCAAAGGATGCTCAGTGGGGGACAGTGTGTGTTGGATGGGAAGAGGCAGGACTTTGCATATGACCAAAGAGCCTCACAACTCAAATATTTGGTTTTATTTTGTATTTCTGTCTGCTTTGTCTTTGTGCTCCCATGTGCCATAACACTGAGGCTGAACTGCAGCCCCGAGCCCAGCAGACACACTCCCAAGCCCAGCAGACACACTCCCAAGAGCCATACTCAGTTTGTGCCAGCACAATGCTTGGGTGCAAGGCCAATGCAGGCACTTGAGTGGCCAAGGAAAGGGTGGCTGTATATTCTACTTAGATAATTGTGGGCAGATTTTAATCAGTTTTGAAAAGACAAAAGAAGGTCCTTAAAAAAATATAACTGAAAGGGTTTTTTTAACATCTCCATGTACACACACTGATATAAAACTCCTCTGGTCTCATGCTTAAATTTTTGGTCGGAAACTTTCCACTATCTTTTTTTTCTTTTTTTTTTTTTTTTCTGGAAATGAGTTGAAAAGTTGAGAGTTGACAGTGGTAAATCTCCTTACACACACAGACATGGTACTCCATGCACGAGGAACTGACCTTTTTGTGCAAATCCTCCGGCAGCTTAAGGCTTTTCGACACGCTGAATCGCTCCATCAGTGTTTTAATCAGGCTGCTGTCAGAGCCTGAGAGCAGCCAGAGGATCCTCTCCATGTTATAAGGCTCCTGGGATAACAAGACAATAGATAAGCAGAGGAAATTCAAGCATCTGTCTCGGGGAGAGAGAACCTCTGTGGATTCTCTAATGTCTAATTTGGGTTGAGGGCTTACTGCTATGTTTTTCTCAGTGGAGGCTGGGCTGGGCTTTGTGTCTTCTCCCTGCACACCTACATCCCAAGACAAGTCTTTGGGAACATGATGTCCTTTAGGCCTCTGACCTGTCAGAGCAGTCTGGCAGTGACCATCAGATTAAAAAAAAAAACTAATGAAGGGATGACTGATAAATCAATGATATGACCACAACTATACAGTCATCTTGAGGAACTCAGGCTAATAACATGCTATGTCTTTGAGAACCAGAAATATCCAGCTGTTTACTCAGTGTTGCAGATGCTGCTGTGAGTCACTCAGCTCCCGCGTGAGTTAATGAGACACCCAGCTCCCTTCAGGGCTGACCAATAATCTTTATGAACATACAAGGCACATATAGGGCCTGACTGGCCTGTATGGCTATGTAGCAATAGGTGTTGCAACACAGCACCAAAACTTGGTGCAAGACCATACAGGAGGGTCCCAAACCAATTTCACTGCTCACTGTCTCGTTCCTGCACGCTAACAACTTCCAAGAAACATTCATCCAGGTGGTTTAGCCAAGATACCTTGTAGGGACAGACAGGACAAGGGACACCAACTACCAAGTATTTATCACATTTTCTGGGTTCAACTACTGGTTTTGGATGAGCTCTATATACCTTTTAGCAGCTGACAGTCCCTGTGACCTTTTGTCTCTCAGTTCTGTCCTACCTTGGAGAGTCAGGAGGACTTACTCAGCCTTTCGTGTCCTTATCTGAGTGGCTTATGGCCCCATCCTGTCCTTCATCTTTCCACCATCATCTCCCAAAGCCTCCAGTCTGTAATCTTCAGTCTAGTCTGGGCGTAGCCTGCCCTTTGCTTTAGGCTGTCCTCTGCTTCCCAACCTGGCTGTCCTGAGAAGCTTCATGTCAGCATGCCTGGACTTCAATGATCTGCTACTGGAGGTGCCTTCAGCACCATCCCCCTGACACTCCTTCTCTCGTCCTTCTTTCTCTTGCTCCAATGTTTAGACTTTCCCCTTCACCCTCCAATTGTATCAGCCTTATGGTTTCCACTGCAGTTCACTACGTTGACCCCAGTAAATTAAACTAGGCCATGACACTAGTGCAAGCACTGGCCTTGCCATTTAAAGCCAGCTCTCTGGTGTGGTTTTGTCCCATGTCACTACAGTTGTCCAGGAGAATGACAAGTTATGCTGAGGACTGTTCCCAAGGAAAGTTTTGTCATGTGGGCATGAGCTGCATAGTGCTTCCTGACCCAGAATTTCTGTCTCACCTTCAACTCCTCACTTAGTGTCTAACTGGAAAGTTTTCTCCGCTTTAACATAGTCTGCAGAAGAGGCAGACTAAAGAGACTGTACACTCTCTTTCCAACACCTGACTGGACAAAGCCCCGAGCAACCCAGTCTGACCTCAGGACTGACCCTGCTTTGAGCAGGTCCTAACTAGAGACTTCCTAAATTCCCCTCCAGCATGGATGATGTGTTGAGCTATAGAAACATTTGCAGGGGTGCTTCAGATGTAAGCTGAACGATGATGCCCGTGCATCATCCTGTGGAGAAGGATGTACAGAGAGATAGACCCATCCAGCTCCTTGGGATTCTCTGGACATAACCTTGCCTGGCTGTCTTCCCTCATGATACCAAAGTCTGGCACTAGTGCTACTGAAGGGACATGGGCTAAGGGAGGACCCCAGCTACCCTTTGAGCTCTGAGGAGGTCCACAAATCCATGCCTCAGGAGGAAAGTCAAGCTGCAGACCACAACAGCCTGGGGACAGTGTTTGAACAGCTTTGGAAAATCCATGTAGCTTCGGGCCACAGTGATACAACACCAAGGGTTTCAGACTTTGGTCACTTGCTTGGAAACAGATCCAGTCCCTGTGGATCACAGGGTAGGTATGAAATGGGAGATATTTGTTTCCAGGTGTTTGATTTCTGTACCTTCATGACTTTTCATTTCTGAGGCCTTTGCCTGCCTGTTGAGACTTGTTTTGCTCTGAGCAAGTTGCAGATTGCCATGGAGGAGGCATTTCTCCTGATCTTCCCTACCTTCTTCCTGGCCTCTTCTCTTGCTCTTGGTGAGCCTTTCAGAAGCATCAACAACATCCTTGAAACGTGATGAGATTTATAATTTTCTAAGTGTCACATTTTGAGAAAATGTCCCTCTCTTGCTAACCTTGCACACAATGAAACTTCAGAAACACAGCATTCAACAATGGAAACTACAAAGTCAAGCCCTAAAAAGTGAAGAAGTTGTTTGAACTATCTCAGCTCAGCAGTCTGCAGCACAAATGCTCAATACGAATCACACCTCTTAATGCATCACTGCGAGGCATTGCCAGAGGCAGAATTATGCTCTCATAAACCAGGTAAAACAGAGTACAAGTGAAAAAAAAATATATTTGTTATTTTCCTATTTTGGCCAATTCATTTCATACCTGAATGTCCATGGCTGACGCTAATGTAGCCTTGACACTCTCTGACAGTGAGAAATCTCCTTGTTGAACAGTCCTATGAATGATGTCATTGCTGTTAACCACGGCAACAAGTCGAATTGGGAGACCCATTTTCTGAGCAATACAGCCAGCTAAAATAAAGTGAAAAAATACATGCATGCTTGATGAAGAAACATTCAAGGGAGGTTTAACAAAGGAGTCATTGCACAAACTGATTGAGCATGTAGTTCAGAAGCAGACACAAATGACATTCCCTAATGGACTCTGAGATACCTGCCTTTAATGTTTCGGTAGAACACCAAATTATAAAATCCAGGTATGCAATGCTCCACCTGCTATCCACACTGACCCTCAGGCATCTCCACATTTAAAGATAGATGGGCAGGGGACTAAGAGGTCAGGTTGCTGCCAATCAAGTAAGAGAGAAAGAGCTTTTGGGCTCTTGCAGCTTATTAACGATGCCTTAGATGGGCAGACTGGAAATGCAGTGAATGCAGTTGAGTGTGTTGAATCCTTCATCACTTTTATGAGACAGTTGTATGCCTATTCTGAGATGGAGGCAATCAAAAACTCTCTTTTAGAAAGCCAGATTATGCAACCGAGAGTAGTTCTCTTGACTGCATAACTACCATGCAAACCAGAATAGGACCAGGCAGGACTCCACATCTGTTAATGTCTCACTTAGGAAATCAGAGCAACGGTGGTATTTTCCTTCTTTCCTAAATCAAACACATTCTGTCCTCTTCTAATATGTCCATCCTCAAGATAGCCACAGTCATCATCAAGGAGTGGTTTGGGATTTTCTGCACCTTGAATCAGTGACACCTAAATGAGTAATAACCACACATGAGTAATAAAATAAGTGGTTCTGAAGAAATCCTACCAGAGAGTGGGTGTTTTAATAAATAGCAATACCCAGCATCTGCAAAGTGCTTTTAGTCCATAGGTCATAACACTCTCTGTTCTCCATATCTAACTTATGTTTTTCACTTCACCTGTGATATTTCCTCCTCCTCCTGTTGGCACAACAATTTCCACCACTGGCAGCGGGGTGGTATCCAGGGATGGGGCACACTGAAAGTAAGCGTAGAAGTGGTGAGCAATCTGGACCATAATCCTAGACCAATTGACTGAATTCAAGCTCATCAGATTGCATTTTCTGGCAAAATCCACATCAGCGAACAGTTCCTTGATCGGCTCATCAATTTCATCACTGTTTCCATGAGCTGTCAAAAGGAGAAAGGAAAGATTAGATCTGCCAACATCAGCGTGTCAGGCACAAGGTATTTCTGCTCAGAAATCAGGTCAGTCTCAAGCCCTGGGGTTTGCTGCAGCCAGGGGTGTCCTGAGCTGCCTGTCTGCCTTGGGGGCTCTATGGGCCAGGGGCTGGGTAGCACCACGTGGATGCCAGGTGGTTTCTGCAGACATTGCACTCTGTGCTCTTGTTTATGCCAGGTAATATGTATTTGCCCTGTGAGATGCCAAAGTGAGACCTGGCGAAGCAGAGGAGTCCATGGGACAGCTCAAGGCACCGCATGGTGATCCCCACCATGAGGACAGCACAGAAGCAGGGGATGGACCACCCATGAAGGTGAAGGAACAGAGGGAAGGGGTCATTCTTCATGCTTTCAAGTGCCAAGAAACGGTGCTGAATTTAGTGCAGCTAAACACCAGCCACCTGCATGGCTGCAGCTCTGTTCTGCGACCAGGTGAAAAGGGAGCCTTGAATCACTTTTCATCAGTGGGGACATCTGCTACAGGCTCCTGTTAGCCAGACATCTGGGCATGGTGGCCGTGATGGCAATGACTCAGCTGACTGCAGCTGCTAAAGCAGCAGCCACCTGACACTTGTGGGGTCATGGCTTAGATACAGCAGGGCCATAAAATGGACAGTCCAACAGTAACGCCAACCAGCAAAGACATGGACATTGTCTTCAATGACAGTGGTCATCTGAAGTTCCTGTATCTGGGTGCATAACCCCTTGGGCAGCAGAACAAAGATGTCCATGTTCTTCTGCCCTCTCACGCTCTCGATGGCTGAGCTCCCCGTGTCCCCTGAAGTCCCTGTTTCAAAGTAGGGGAGAACCAAGAAAAGAAAAAATTGATGTGTCAGTCAAACCTGCGTCACTGCACTTTAAGAAAAAGATGCAGAATTTTTCCATGAGATATTTTTGGCTAGAGCAGCCACTGGCATTGCCTGGAGGTTACCCACCAGCCACCCATGAGGCAACACCACCCCAGGACATCTGTGGGGAGGGCTATGGGATGATGGCTCTCAAAGGTAAAAGGTAAAAACCTGTCCAGAAGTTTTACCTCCTACAAAGAGGCATACTCACCCACTAGAATAGTGACATGCTTCTGCTTTTTCTCCAAGAAGTACTGTAAAAACTGCCCTGTGCAGGACAAGGACAGATCCTTAAAAGCATAAGTAACCCCATGCCACAGCTCCAAAACATTCAGCCCATCTTTCAGCCTGGACAGCTGGACAATGTCCTTGTGTCTGAACCTGCTGAAGGCCCTGTTGATCAGGTCTAGAAGGAAAATGGTTAAAGGGGCTGTTAGATCAGGTAAAGGGAGTATTTTTCTGAACCACTGCTTCCTGCGTCTCTGCTCTTCATGCTCCTGGAAAGCTTTCTGCACAACCAAAGACTCTCAGTTGCTGGAGAGGTAACATATCTAACACGTTATTCTTAGTTACTGGGAGCAAACCAGCCTGCTTTATTGTCTTAGACAGCTCTATGGTGAGAGACCCCAGAGGTCACCTGACACTATCAAAGTGTCTTAAAATACAAAATGCAGGAAACTCAAACTTTATCATAATGCACTGTTAAGATAGAGTCTGCAGCTGCCCTCTGGTGGAAGCGATAGCTGCTAAATGTTAAAAACATGAAAAATTGGATCTCAATGAGAGTGCAGAACAGCAGAAAACCCTAGTGGGAGGTCAAGTCTGGAGCAGTGAGCAGGACCACAGCATCAGCCATCGCTATTGCAGTCACCACAATCCTTATTTTCACCCTGGGAACATCTTTTCCAGAAGGTAACAAGCCCCAGCAAGGTGACAGAGAAGAGGTTACAGAAAGGAGCAGGCAATGGTGCAACAGACTCAATACTCTGGGGCTTGCAGAGAGGATGGGGCAAAGACAGGCAGACGTGCCTGACTGCCCCAAAATCTTGCACAGGTTGAGGCTCACCGTTGAGTGTGCTCCGTGGGACCAGCTCAGCCATGAAGAGGGAGCACAGCTCCTTTACCAGGTCCCTGTAGGAGAGGCAGCTCCATCTTCGCAGGGTGTCCCCATCCAGCGAGGGGATGCGCTGGGGCATGAAAAGGCCCCCATCAGGTGCGTAGCCAGAGAAGAGGGCTCCCTCAAAATCAGTGGCCCCTGTGCCTCCCCGTGTGCTGACATACTCCATGGCTCCTAGGGAGGCACCACAGTCACTGCCAGGGCCCCAAAGCACCCCTCTCACCAGGAACAGCCCCGCATCCCAAGCTGACTCCCCCCCAAAATTCCCATAAGGACACACAGAGCTTGTCAGGGAAGAAAATGCCTCCTCCCCTGAAAAAACCTCTCACGGTGGGGGGCTAGAACGGACAGAACCAGCAGAGGGCACACAGCATTTTGCAGGCAGTGGGAACAGCGCCTGAGATCTGCAGGGAGGTGGCTGGAGCCTCCTCCTCCTCCTCCTCCTCCTCCTCCCGCTTTCCCTGTGCCTTTCCCACCCTGCCCCAGCCCTTGCCCCAGCCCCAGAGACACTTCCCAGTCTGAGCAAAAGCCCTGACGGCGCGGGAGCTGGAGTTTTATATGTCAAATAAATAAATAAATAAAAGCAAATAGCTATGTTTTTAGAGCAGGCCGATTTTGTTCAAAGGGCTTAAACTAAGGGCAGGATTTAGCAGAGGAAGGGCTGCGCTAACCCCGCCGCATTCCCGCAAATAAATAAATAAATAAAAATGAAAGTAAATAGCTACGTTTTTAGAGCCGGCCGATTTTGTTCAAAGCTAAGCTAAGGGCAGGGCTTAACTCAGCGGAGGAAGGGCTGAGCTCACCCCGCCGCGTTCCCGCAAATCCCACCCAGGCAGCGGCGGGCGGTGCCGGGGGGAGCCCGCTCTTGCCCCGGTCCCGCAAAGCCCCGCAGCCCTTCCCCACCTGGGACGCTGTGGCCGGCGGGGCAGCCCCTCGCACGGCTCAGCGCGGAACCTCTGCGGAGGCAGGAAAGCGGCCGGGCACCCTCTGCGCTTGTGCTCACGGAAAACTTCTCCCCGTTGCAACTCGCCAAGGTTCCCGGCGCGGCCGCCCGACGTGGCTGCCCTGCGCTGAGCCCACGGGTGGGAATAGGTGGGAAAGATGCGGTCGAGCTGTGCCTGGCGGCGCCGGGCACCAGAGCAAGGGGCAGCAGGCACAAGCTGCAGCAGGGGAGAGATCTAGGCAAACATTAGGAAATAGCTTTCAACTGTGAGGGCGATGAAGCATGGGGTATGGATAGTTTACTGTCTCCAGTGTAATCCCAGAGGAAATAAAAGTTCAGCTGGGGATGCACTGAGCCACCTGATTTAACTGTCAGGTTGGATTTAAATTTGAGATTGAACCTGCTTAAAGCGGGGTTTGGGTCAGAAACCTCCAGAGGTCCCTTCCAACCAAATTGTCTGTAACTCAGCCGTGCAAAGCCAAATGTTCAGCCTGCAAGGCTGGGTCGTCATAACAGCCCCGTACCAGCGGTGGGGAAACTGAGGCACAAGAGAGCGAGGGGACGTGTGCTGGGCAGTGCAAGAAACCTCAGTTCTCATCTGCAGGGAGAAGTTGTGCATCCCTTTTCTTACTTTTTAGTTTAATAAATAGTAAGTGGTTTTTGAAGGGCAAGGTAAGCACAGGATGGGTGGCTGTGTGGACCCAAGGTGCAGCACAGCCTGTGCTGCTGGAGCATGCGTGGGGACTTCAGCCTAGGAAGGCAAGGTGCAGAGGTACAAAGGATGGCTGATAACAGCCAGCCAGGAGTCAGAAGCCCGTGTCTGCAGTAAGGGGCACATTGCCTGTCAAAGCATGGGAGTCCAACCCAACACGCATTGCCTCTAACTCTGATGAGTAACTGGAGACATGAGAAAAGTCTCCAGAAAAAGAGTGGCCCAGTCCCTGCCTTGAGCATCAATGTGGAAACAGGTTTTTTGCCTACACCCAGCATTCAAAAAGGACTGTTTCTGCATTGTCCTCAGCAGGAGGGAGAAGCTATATTTCAGACTCTGGGCAAAGCTGGCGGCTACTTATTTATAATTATTTAAATTATATCACGCTACCAGCCTGTATCTTCCCACCATAGGGACATCTCTGTGTCTCTGTGCTCAACACCTCTCATCACATTGCAAAGATGAGGCCTGAGCCACCCCAACCTGCTGTGGCCCCAAGGTCCTCCCTGTACCTGCAACCACTGGGTCCTCATGATTTTGATGTGTAGTGGGAAGCTGACCCCGTAATGGGGGTCCATCCCCATCCCAAATGTTCATCCAGGTACTTTCGTCTGGAAAGGCATTGGAAAAAATGAGTAGCAGGGCAGAACTATGCTCTTTAGGGATGGCTTGAGTTTAAATTGGTGGTGAAATCTCCCCAAGACCGCTCCTGGAGTCACCAAAGGCTTCCAGGGTTACCTGGCCACCTGAGGCAAGAGGCCAGTGTCCCTGAAATGGAGCCCTAGCTCCGGAGCATGCTGAACTGAATTTGGGACTTACCTTCCTTGCAGCAGAGGCCCAGCACACTTTGAGCACAGCTCAAATTTAGGCTAGATCAAGGAAAGGATAAAATCCCTATGAAAAGCTGCACGAGCTGATAGGTTTTATTATCAATATAATAGTTTAGTAACACCAACGTGCATCTGAGCACAAAGGTCACCTGGCACACCCCGAGGGAACCTCACCTACTCCCACCAGCACGGGACTCTATGCCTCTGGGCATTTATTCACTGTACATCTAATACTTTTAATGTGTGTGTTAACTGTGTGAGATAACTTCACTGATTTATCTCAAGTTTTTGTCTTTTTTTTTCCCAAGTGAAGAGCTTACAGTGAGATTGACAAACTCTTCAGTGTTACATTCCCCTGGGGCGCGTGCAGGAACCCCCCACAAAAAAAGGTTTATATCACGATACTTGCTGCTCTGTGCTCAGAGCAGAAATAGCATCAAAGATGTTGCCACAGTTTTATCTGTGCCCTGGGCCTGTCAGCACTGATAGTCCTCACTAATGAGATCATCAGTTAATGCTGTGATGGCAGGGGTTGCTTATGTGGCAGCCACAGGTAAGCACAGAGTACAGGGGAAGGACCTCGGGCATACATGGGGACAGCAGTGGCATTTGTTTGGAGCGCTTTTTCCATGCTCGGCCCTGCATGCTCAATGCAGTGGTGTTTATAGAATCATAGAATGGTTAGAGTTGGAAGGGACCTCAGAGATCATAGAGTTCCAGCCCCCCCTGCCATGGGAGGGACACCTCCCACTAGAGCAGGTTGTTCAAAGCCCCATCAAGCCTGGCCTTAAATACTTCCAGGCATGGTGCATCCACAACTTCTCTGGGCAACCTGTTCCAGTGCCTCACCACCCTCCCAGGAAAGAATTTTTTCCTAANTGACCTGCTGGTCATGCTTCTTTTGATGTAGCCCAGGATACAGTTGGCTTTCTGCCAGCATGCACTGCCGGCTCATGTTGAGTTTCTCATCCATGAGCACTCCCAAGTCCTTCTCAGGGCTGCTCTCCAGCCATTAAAGTCCCTTTAATAGCATTTTCAATTTTAAAAGAAAGGAGGGGAAAACTGTGCCTGTGCTGTTGTATGTCTGCTGATCCACTCAAGCAACAGACCAAGAGCTGGAAAATGTAACAGCTTTTAATGAACCGGGTCTTGCCCCCTGCCTCCATATTCCTGCTGAGGTTTGCATTTCCACTTTGGACCTTGTCTGTTCTGAGCAGTTCATGCTCTTTGGACTCATCTGTCAGAAATCAGCTGTGCTTGCAAACACCAGCTAAGGCTGCTGTCAGACTTTTTCTCATACTGTGTCAGATTTCACCCCTCCAGACAGAATTTCTTTAGTCTTTCCACTCACCAAAGGCATCCCAAAGCATGGTGAGGAGCAAGGAAGCAGAAGGGCACATACAGAAGCAAGAAGCCAGTGTTTTTCCTGTGCCAGTCCCCCAAAATTTCAGGTCTCGCCCCAGAATGTTGCAGGACCCAAAGGAAAGCACTGCAACGCTCTTAGCTTCGTGTTTGCTGAGCAGCTTTCTATCATCTCCACCAATGGGCCTCTCTGTATGTCCCAAGCACAAGCAAAGTGATGGGCTTGGGTCCCCTTCCTACACCCCCAGCAGAACATGCCCAGGCCCAGGGACATCGGGGCCCACAGGGTGTGCCAGAGCCACCGGTGAATCGCCGTGTCACTAGATGGCGGCAATGCCTTGCATCCACGGAGGAGATACACTAACGCAGCCTCGGGGGAGCCTTGCTCTGCTTCCACTCAGCCTTTCCCATCATCACACGTGTCCCTCTGCCTTTCAGGCCACTGACACCCAGCCGTCCCACTGGGATTTCAAGCAACAGCCAGGAAACACCTCTCCAAAAAATCCCATTTTGGACCCGAGGAAGAGGAGGCAGGGGCAATGTCCTGCAGCAGGATGCCAGGCTACAAAGGTGCGTGGCCTGAGCCAACACAAGGGCTCATCAAGGTAGGAAAGAGGTTGTTCATGCTCACCCCATCTTCTACCTGAGATCTATCCTGGAATGTTATCACCCTCCTTCCATCCTGGTCCCTCCTCCCATAGGGGTCTCTGCAGCCTATGCCAAGAGAGAAACCAGAAGAGGGGCACATGGAAAGACCCCAACTCACAACCAGGGCCAGAATGCAAAAAAACTTAATTAAAAAAAAAAAAAAAATCACATAAGCCCAGAAAGCACAAAAATCTCCCCTTTGTTTCCCAGTCCTGTCTCTACCCATGAGCTGGCTCTTGTCTGCTAATCGTACCCAAACTAATTTTTCAGACCTGTAAGTGACCCAAGCAATGCCAGGCTGGTCCAGTAAGCAGGTGATTAGGATGTTTGGGGTTTTGCAATGCCACTTACTGCCATGGACAGAACGCATTCCAGTGGGAAGCATGCCATGTTGTATGAGAAAAAAATATATAAGCTATATAAGCTTGTCATTGAGGGTGTATGAAAGTGTTATGTGTCACCCTCCCCTCTGATGCACAGAAGCATAAACTTTCACAGGAAAACAGGAAAGTTCCAGCTAAAAACTGGAAAGTTTTGGCCAGAAATCAAACTATTTCAGTTCTGCCTTTCTCAGAGGCAGACACAGAGCAGGCTCAGGGATCTGTATCAGGAAGTGGGCTAGGAAGTTCTCAGAGAGCGTCTGCAGCTGCACAGGTAGCTGCATACCCATAATTTGTTTGAGACTCGTGTCAAAGAGATATAGGGCAGATACATACATTTTAAAATGAATTAAAATGCATGAAGATGAAGCTGCCTCTTTGTTACAGCAAGTGTGGTTCATCTTCTGTCTTTCTAAATCTGATATAAACTTTAGGTAATCCAGCTGACATGAAGTAGGACTTCCACATGGGTCAACACATCTTCTCACCCACAAGTGTGCACACACATACTTTTCTGCCTCTACCTCTGGTGATTTTGCAGAGCAAGGAGCTGCCAGTGTGTCGGCCCTTTCCCCATGGCTGGGTGTGACGCTTTTTCCTCACCATAAGTTGTTTCACAACAGGTTCAAGGACATCTGTGTTGTGGTTTGGGTCTTGTAGACCAAAGTGCAGGACTGTCTGCTAAAGGCAGAGCAGAAAGGGAGCGGAAGGATGAGATTGTGCAACGCTGGCTCCTGCAGTGGGACGTTGAAGATGCTATCACCTGAAGCAGGCTGTGAAATCTGGTCCTGCTACACCAAAGATTATATTAAACACTGCACTGCATCATGTATAAAATGGGGATACCTGTGCTCAGGGTGGTGCTTTGACTGTCGCAAACATGGCAACAGCAGCAAGCAGTACATGCACGGAGGCAATCCTGGACTTTGTCCACAGCTCTGGCCTTGGTGGCACCACGGTCATTTCCCGTGGAGCGTCTCCCTGGCCGTGAACCTGGTGAAAACTCAGGTGCTCTCAGCCCTTATGCAACTTTATGCAAGGCCTTGCCTCAGCACCAAGTACCTTGTTTGAGCATCACTTGTGTCATTGCTTTCCCGGGCCAAAGAGTACCATCTGCTAAGGAAGGTCATCTTAAGATCTTAAGGGCTTTTGTTTGGACTTTCATTTATTTTAAATACAAACTGTGGTTGTATGTTTGGCTCAGAGAGAGAAAGAGGAACACTAGTCTTTGGCACAGCACATCTGCACATTCATTCTGAAGCAGCAAAGATTCCAGGGTGATTGTCACCCCAAAGCATGAGGCTCCGTCAGATATTATGGGTGTGGGACATCACATCTATTGTTTGTCGACAGTGTTACTACGTTTATGAAAAGCTATTTCAGGGAAAGGGACACTCATAGAGTGCATGTGTGTGGTAAGATGGGTTGTACATCAGGACTCGTGCAAATTATAGGGCACACAGATGTACAGGCCTGAGTACCCATGAGCCAGAAGTGAGCCACTGTGTTTCATAAATCAGGATGGAGGAGGCCATGGGCCAGCTGGATAGAGGCCCAGAGTGACAGTCAGGTGTCCCTCCGGGACTGGAGTTCATCTGATCACCTGGAGACACTTGGAGGTTGCTGCTCTTTGCATCCCAACATACAAGTCTCCCCTTGGTCAGACAAAGGTTTGCTTATCCTCACTGTGTCTCAGGGGCTCTACATGCACTCGGATCAGATGGAAACATCTGCACTTCAGACATATAGTAAAGTGAGATGAAACATATTTGGATTGGTTAAATGTTCACTGGCTCTGCCGGGCGATACTCTTCGACACCTCTCTCCCTCAAGAACACTAACTGCTAATGGCTCCACTTCTTTCCCAGCATTTTGTTTCCCTGCCCTGGCACAAACTAACTCCAGAAGCAACAAGCATCATTTTCATCCCTTGTCCCCTGACTCCATAAGCTGGGTGGTGGGATGTAGCATAGCCTGTTCCCACCAAAGGCCATGCTGCAAGAGCAATACATACTCTCTGAGGGTGTCACCAGGGGTCTGTGTGCCTGTAGAGAGGCAATAGCACTGCACTGCAGGTGGTTGAGGCAACATAGTGGGAGGTGAGTGGCACAGCCAAAGGCTTTATTACTGCAGTATGGCAAGACCCCAACAGCAAAGACCAGCTCTTCTGTAAGGCCTGCTCCCAGGTGATCATGGGGCAAGCAAAGCTAAGGCAGTGATAGATCTCGTGCTATCAGGGAAACTACCACTTGCCCTTGGAGAAGCAGTACTGAGCCTTTGCTCCCTTTGGGACCTTTGTAATAAGATGACAAGAGCTGAGGGCTACCCTTCGCTCAATTTCAGTGTTAAAGCTTTATGAAGTGGCAGTGCTCTGTACAAGCTACTGCTTTGGGCAGTCTTATCAAGGCTCTGATAATGGTATATCTAATCTAAACCAACATGAAGTGGCGCTCGCATGTCTGCGGCTTGGAAGTTACAGCTTGGAGGCAGCCAGCCTCTAGGATACTGCCACAGCCATTTTACAAAGAGAAAAAGCTGAGAAAAGTACCGTATTTCATCTCAGTGCTGTCTTGGTAGTGAAGAACAATGTAAACTTGTTGAAAACCAAGACAGACCAGGAGTTCATGAAAGCAGCATGATCTTTTCCCATCCCATCCAACCTTTCAAAGCAATGCAGCCATGTAGAAACTCAGCAGCAGACCATGTTCCCGGGTAGAAGCACAGCAGGAATAGGAACGACCCAAGCAAAAATATGGGCTGAGACAGAGAGAAGCTGACCTGTGATTGGCAAGCTTGTGACCAAGCTCTTCAAAAAATAGCTAAGGACTCTTGGGTTGTTCAGCTGGACCTGCATTGAAGAAATCCATGACTGAATCAACAAAAGCCATGGCTTGTAGCCTTTCACATTTGGGGTAAGAAAGTCCTTGTGTAGAGTCCACTCCCAGTTCCCAAAGCACTGAGTTGAAACCAAACCCAAGGCTTCCCAAAGTCTCCAGAGTCACTGTTAAGATAGATAAGAAGAGCAAGAGAGGAGAGAGGAGCAAGGTACATGAAGGCATTGCCAGATCTCCACAAGGCTGCCAGGTACCTTGTCCTGGACTGCATCAAAGTGCCTCTCCGCACACAGTGCTGTAAAGTTCTTTCCAGAGTTCAGAGCTTAAATCAAAATTTTAGTTCAGACTGGAGGAGGCAGAGAAAGATTTTTGCTGCAGGGGCCCCATGACTCAAAATTTTGTTTCCTACCATAAGGCCCAAATCATCAAGACACAGGGCACATCAGAGGGTATTTTCCCAGTGCCCTGGCAGGCACTCTGTGAAAGTGGGAGCTGGGACCAGGAATTCCAGGGAAGGGTTGAGGGGAAGTGATAACATCCTGCAACTGCTCCACAGGCAGATAGAGACATGACGGGACCAAACTCTTCTTGGTTATGGCAGACGTTATAACATGAAGTGCCAGCCACAAACTGCACCTTGGGAGGTTTGGGTTGAGCACCTCTTCTTTGAGAGGTGGGGGGTGCAGACTCAGGATGGCTATCCAGAGAGGCAGAGTGGGTGGTTTTCAAGATCTGGCCACAGCCATGGCTGAGCTGATCTGGTGCTGGTGATGTTACTGCTTTGAGCATGAGGTTGAAGCAGAGACCTTCAGAGGTCCCCCCAGCTGGCTTTTCTCTAATACATCATCTTGGGACCTAGAGCATTTGAATAGTTCCAGGGCTAGGAGGAAGCTGAGAAGTTTTTCATGCCTATGTATTTGATTCAGGTGCAAAAAGCAGAAATTATACACTTGTCTCCTTTTTTCTGACAAGCTTATAAGAGCCTATGCTTTAATTTCAAAGCAACTTAAACACGAAAGTGCCTGTTGGCTTCCCACAAGAAGAAGACAAGAAGACTCCTCAATAATTTTTTTAAATGATCCAGGCCTCTTTTGTTTTCTACAAGCCAGGTCCAGGCTTTAGGATATGGATTTGGTTTTAATCAAATAGATAACTGACTCAGCCTTGTGTTAATGGAAATCAGTTGCATTTTCTTGGCCATGGAACGTTAAAATATTGTCATGTTTTAAAAGTTCGTGTATATTGGTGGGGAGAAGTAAAAGTATTCTGAACTTTGCTATTGAGATTAAGTTTATCTCACCTGGCGTTTGCTCAGCAGGCCTGGCTAGATAATAATTATCCTGGCCAAATTTCATTCAGTAAGGATTTGGTTTTTTTTTTTTTTTATTTTCCTAACTTCTGCATTTCTTTACTAGGGGAAATAAAAGAACAGCAGAATACTCACAGACAAAACAAAGAAGTTTTATTTTTTGTCATCGATCAAAAATCAGTTGGCTGCATTTCCAAACCAGCCAGCAGTGATCCATAGTTCATATTTATCCAACATACTGAAGCTGGGAGCATATTATATCTATCCATAATAAGTGAGAGAAAAGGAGAGGATACCTGCAGAAAACAACTTTGATCCCAAGCAGAGTGAATTCTCTCATGAGATGCCCATTTCTGCCAATTACCAAAAGAGTCCTGAGCAATTATATTCTCCTTTTAATATCTGGTGGGCAACATCCAGATCTTAGGAGCCTGTCCTGCTCAGAGGAAGTTCTCGTGCAATCTGTGGTGGTTTCCTACAAGCTTCAGTTGCTCAGATTAGGCATAATAACAATATAATAGTTTGTGGGACAAAACCTGGTGGGCTTTTCCAAATCATATCTCAGGCTCATTACTTTGGTGGTTGTATCTCCTTTCAAGCTGGCATGGCTCCTCCAGGGAGATTGTGGGCCTAAGAAGTCTACAGTGGCAGGCATGGGAGGGGGTCAGGGAAAATACCAGGCCCTCCTTCAAGCAGCTAATATGAAACACTTACAAATGCCCTAGTCAGGTAGGCTTCTTTTGGAGAGACTGGAGGGGATTAGCCTCCAGTAGCCCTGAGACACTACTCATGACGTGTTTTTCCTATTTCTTTCTTTCACCTCATGTAGATGCTAACTCAGAGGTGGTCATTGCACTGTGCACAGCTGGGATTACCTGGGAAGCATCTCTCCCTACTGACATAGTGGCCACCGCTTCTCCTTAGCTTGCATGTGGAACGGATGACAACTGGGTATCCACCCCGGATGTGGAATGTGGTCAGATGTGGCAAGTCTAGAAGTGCATCTCACTGAAAAATGGATGAAAAAGAACTTCAGGCTGTTCTAATTGACGATGGTGGGGTGAAAATTATCTGTGCCAAGCCGGAGCTTTCCCACAGCAATCACTCAGCCAGAAGTCCAGGCATGAATGCGCGGGAGGCACATGTGTACCTCCAGGTGGCCCATGGCTGCAGGACATTCCCAGGCAGGATGCAGGGATTTGCCAGCTCCAGCTGCTGCCAGAACCCAGCCAGAGAGGTCAGTCACCACTGTCCCCATAAAGAAGACATTGAAAAGGGACATCTGGCAGCACAGCTCCATGTAATCCCAGGGTATTCACCTGGGGCAGGGAAAGAAATGAAATACAATTCATATGGTGATGTCATTCCTGTTGGGAAACAGGGGATAAAAGGGGAAAAAAGCTGAAAAACTGTTTGGAAAAATTGCTGAATCAACCCCTCCATGAGCGCTCTCTGAACTCTCCAGGTGCAGGCCACAGAACAGAGGGATGATCTCCCCCATGGATGCACCCTTCCCTCAGCTACCTTCACCCACTGCCCGCCCCACCAGCAGACACTGCCTGTACTAATTAACCAGAAACTGAGGCTGAATCTAGCCCAGGCTGCACCACTGCTCACTGCTGCAGCACAGAGAGTGGAGGTGGGTGGCTGCAGAAGGCTCTGGCAGCTTCTCCAAATTGGAAGGAGGCAAATTCTTTACATGCTTATCCATGATTTTGCTTTAAAAAAGGCCAAAGATGCTATGGGATGGCAGCATGGAAGAATTGCAAAGAGGAGAAGGCATGTGAGTGAAAAGGTGGAAAATTCCTCAGTTGGTGACTCTGGGTGGGAAAAGGAATTCACCAGAGCAGAGGATGGTATGGGAGCATGAAGCTGAGCCTGGGAGTCATGCAGAGAATGGATGCTCACACACCATGCCAAAACCTAGGATGCTCAGCCAAGGAGATCACACTGGAAGAGGAGCCCAGCTTGGGCTCAGCTTGGAAGTGGCTGCTGGTCCTACTTCTGAGATGCCATTTGGAAGAACTACAGCTCTGAGGGCTGGGATGCTCTTTCAGTACACAAGCGACTGTGGCTCCTCTGGGAAAAGGAGAGGAAAGGGATTTTTAGCAGTGGCTCCTGGCAGTAGACTTGGTTGATGACCAAGTCCATCTTTCCACACAAAACCCCTTTCTGGAGGCAAGACCACAGTGATGGATTCTGAATTAAACTGAAGCCTTCAGGACAGGCCAGTTCAAACCCAGGATTTGATTGTGAGTTGTGTTTTTGCCTTAGAGGATAACAATGATTTTGTGACTCCAGGGCACACCATAACTTTCCCCATTCTTTCCTTTTCCAGATGTGCGCTTCCTGACTGCAAGCTCACTAGATAAGCTTATTCCTGGCTTGTTCCTCTGATAATTAATCTCTCTGCACAATTATTTTTTTTATCATTTGTTCATGGATGCCACGTTGCTACCTCCCACAAACAAGTTTATAGGATTTTCCCCACCACCACGTTGCAGATTGAGGTCTGTAAAATGTAGAGCAATTTATCACTGAACATTGCCCAGTTTTATGTTAATGTTTGAACATGGCCATAAAAGAATTACATCATCTTACCTCTGACCAACTTTTAGGGCAAAAGGACCTATAAAACCAAGCTCTGCTTATGAGCAAGGCACCTTCTCTTGTGTTGGGAGCACAGAGAGCCTTTCCATCATGAGCTTCACTGGAAAGTACGAGCTCCAGTCCCAGGAAAACTTTGAGCCTTTTATGAAAGCCCTTGGTAAGTGCCTGCTGTGTGCTGCTTTGCCCGTGCAGATCCCACCAATACGTGGGACTCCAACTGTGCTGATATGCTGATGATGTAGATTGAAAATATCTCTCAGATTTCCTATTTCTATCTGCCATCTCGCAGTTGTATTCCTGTGTGTTTTTTAAATGTGTGGAGATATCATCTCAAAATAGAAGAGAAAACACCTGTCAGGCTGGTGGCTGGAGGTCAAGAGATGCTGGGTGAAATTTTATGGCTTGCAGAAAAACGATTCCAGCAGTCTCTGCAGCCACGGGCCAGCACAACAGTGCTGTACATACGAGCTAAGCCAATCAAGACCTTGGTGGTTTAGGATAACTGCAGGTCTGCCCTGTCAAGCTGTGAGATTTAAGGTTGAGCAGGACATCGCTCAGCCCGCTGTGATGCTGCTCAGCGATGCTGCAATGCCCCAGATTCCACCATTCATCAGAAAAACTGTTGTCAGGTTGTTTAAGTGCTTAAAGATGAATGTGACCAGCTAGATTGCCACCAGTGTTCATGCCAGGGAATGTGCTTCTGCAGAGATTCAGGGAGCTTTGCGCTACTTCTGCACAGTTATGTGCCAGAGGGGCTTTACCTGTCAGATCAGCTTCAGTCTTTGGGAGAAGACTTTAGGAAGCTAGTTCTGAGGGACCCTAAATCTCATAAAAAATCCCTACTTGGTTCCCTTCTTCTGCCTCAATTTATTGCATTTTCTCTGCTTGCTTCTCAGTGAAAGAAAGAAAGCAGGGTTCTTTCTTTCCCTCCGATGCTTGGCCAGGGAAGTAGCTGTTCTGCTCACAGTCAAGTTGGTGGAACAAGGGAGAAGTCTAGTTCCCACACAAAGCCAGGGCAATAGCATTTGTTATTCTTCCTCCCCAGAAGACTCAGAACCATGAGGCCCTTGGGGAACCATCTTCCCTGTGAGGCTTTTCCACACCAGATTACAAATCATCCTAGCTATGGGTCCCTGACTCCCACTGCATTCATCCAACAGCAGCAATCTACCCACTAACAGCTCCAAGGTCCATCTAACTCTCTTGTTCCTGGGCAGGGCTTCCTGATGACCAGATCCAGAAGGGAAAGGACATCAAGAGCATCTCAGAAATCGTGCAGGATGGGAAAAAGTTCAAGATTACTGTGACCACTGGCTCCAAAGTGATGCAAAATGAGTTCACCATTGGGGAGGAATGCGACATAGAGATGCTCACAGGAGAGAAAGTCAAGGTGAGTCAAGCAGGACCTAAGACTGAAGTTCCCACATCCTGTCTTCACATTTACAAAACAAGCTCCCCAATCAGCACTTCTGCAGATGAAGCCTTGCATTTCTGAAGCTATTTTAATAGCCAGTTTGGAAAAAACTGGAAGCCAGTATTTAAATAGCCCATTTAGAAAAGGAGGATAGAGATGCTTTGGCAAATTTTTCTGACAGAAAAAGTTCTGAAAGATTTGAGGTGGAAAAGGGTCAACTTTCTGTCATGTTGCAACACAAAACATACCCCCACCTTCGTTTTGCTGACTTAAAGGTATTGCAGGAAGGTCAGCCAATGAATCGTAAACCAATAAATCTCTCCTCGTAAATCCCAGCTTTTCTGCTAGCCTTTTCCACTGCTGCTGTTTACACTGGGTGAGGTGATTTGGCACAGCGAGGATTTATCACCCTTAAAATTGGGTCAGCTCCCATTCCTAGACATTAGTTCCCAATAGTTCATAAAATGTCAATTTGCCCCACCAGCAAATATTGCCTCCCACCTTTACCTTGGGAGAAGATAATATTGCAGAGACTTTTGAAAGCAGGAGGGATGATCACCAAACAAATGACCCAATGAATCGGGCTCTGGGAGCCGTACTGGCTCTACCATGATTTCCAGAAGCGCTGAAGTCCCTCGTGCGTAAACTAGGAGGAAACAGCTATTAGAAGAGTCTTACTTTCTGTAGATCATTTGCTCAAGGGCAGATGAACATGTGTTATAGCTGGACAGACAGATGAAAAGAAGTATTTTTTTTTCTGGATTATTTATTTGAGCAATTTCAATGACCAGTGATAGCTGCCCTGGAGAAGCTTGTGCTGTCTATAGCCTTTTTAGATGTGCAGTTCCTAGGGTGCTCAGCAGATGTGCCCGCCCTTCTGAGCGATTTGCAGCCATGGCTGAGTTTCTGAAAGCTTCTTAAATAGTTTCCCATCTTGACCAAGGTTACCCCAAGCCCCATGTTGTTGCTCAGCTCCTTTTCACCCCACCCCAAAGGAGGTCACTGCAGCAATGTTCAATAGGACAGTGGTGGAGAGGAGACATCCTGCCACACCCTGGCCCAGCTGAGATGACTCTGTAGTCCTATCTCTGGAGGCATACAGCTCCTCTTGTTCTGGGTGCTGCATGGGGAACTGCCCCAAGGACCATCAGGGCTTCACGGGGGCAGTAGCACTGGCAGGATGAAGTCTTCTTCTCCCCTCACAGTCCCCATCCCTGGAAACATTCAAGGCCAGTTTGGATGGGACTTTAAGCAGCCTGGTCTAGTGGAAAGGTATCCCTGCTCAGGGCAGGAGAGTTGATCTTTAAGGTCACTTCCAACTCTAACTATTCCATGATTATTCTATGATTCTATGATTCTAGAATGCCAGGGATGCAAAGGATCCCTGCTCTGGTATCTAACAGTGCAAGGAGCTGTGAATGAGTCTCAGTTTGAAGGGGAGAGAATGGTCTCCAGCATTAACATGAATGTCTCTGTCTCCTCCTACAAGGCTATTGTTCAGATGGAGGGTAACAACAAACTGGTTGCAAACACGAAAGGGCTGAAATCCGTCACCGAACTCAATGGAGACACCATCACTCACGTAAGTGTAGAAGAGAAAGGCAGTGGCCTCGGTTACAGTGCCTAGTGAAGTGCTACAAAGCCTACAGAGATGCTGGGCACCTCAGAGAGGTGCTGGTGATGAACATGTGCACTCAGGCTCTGTAGCGAAAGCTGGTTGGTTAGCCAGGCACTGAAGGCAGCTTTTCAGAATAGTCTGATTAAAACAGTACTCCTTGAGATTTTAATGGGTATTTTTGATCAAAGTTTCACACAATAAGGGCATGTTCTCACCCAGATGTATTTGTTCATGGCACTTTTAGAGAGGTGCAGCAGACTGATACCAGTTGAAGGGTGCCAGATTATCCTTACCTACTTGGGCATATTCATGAAGACAGCCAAAGATTTAATACTTCAGTTTATAGGAGATAGATTGGGAACCACTCCTGTTTTGATTTGCAAAACCAGATCCTTTCCAAGTAGAGTTTGTAGCCAAGTGTCATGAAAAGCTAATGTTTTCCATTTATGTTTCAGACAATGACCATGGGAGACCTCACCTACAAGAGAATCAGCAAGAGAATCTAGAGACCCTGCACATGCCAATCGTTTTACTGTGTAAAATGTGCCCATTAAAGTAAAATTTGTATTAAAGGCCTCTTCTTTATCATCGACATCTTCACTGTTGCTATAAATAGATGCAAGCCTCCAAAACTCATTCAAGCCCTGGTAGAAATTGGGTAATAGGCTGAGCCAGGGCTATGCTGTTATTGGTGAATGGAGGTGGGTTAGGGTGCTGGCTCAGTCATTGAGTGACCTCTGAGATGCGTTCCACACTGATGAGCACTCTTCCAGCCCCTTCCTGGGGACAGATGCCCAGTGGGTCATGCATCCATGGCTGCCGTGGAGGGTGGAGGAGCACTGGGCAGGGAAAGGGCTCTGTTCTCTTTTCTTACAAATATAGCCAAAGTGACCACAAAGTGACTGGCAGGACCAAAGGATGGGGAGGGTTAGGTGGGCTCAAGCAAATGTGAGTGGTCCTGCCTAGGAAGCTGCCTTGGGGAAGCAACCAGGATAGGGGCAGTTTGAATGTCCCAGCCACCATCCCCATTCTCACTCTTCTGTAACAGAATCCAGCCCTACAGGCTCTGGCCATCCCATCCTCATGTCCTCCCCCTTCCTTCCCACCATCAGGAGGGATTTGCATTTTGCCCAAAACCACGCCTGATAAATTAAGTTGAACTGGAATTGAACTCTCCTTCCAGGAAATACAGGTTTTCTCTCCTGGTAGGAGACGTGCACTGGTTGTTCACAGCATAGACATAGAAGGAGCACCAGAGTCATCTCCTGTGCTCTCACTTGACACTACAGGTTGGATGGAAATGTGGTTTTCTGATGCACACAGGCAAGAAAACTTTTCCTTCTTAGGTGTCTTTCCCCAGCTCTGTGTTTGGATGATGATTGGGAATCATCATTGGAAAACAAATATATGGCTGGTGTGATCTACCCAGCTGGGATGATGTTCTTACAACTGCTCAGAGTAGATCAGGATGTTAGGAAAATTCCACCAGTGCTTCCCCACCTCCTCCTGCAACCCCAACACGTGCCACTACAAGACCAATTTGTGTCCACTTGCATTTTCCCATGACTCCTCTCTCCTCAGGGAAGGTTTTCATGTTACAGATCAACATTGATCCTCATGCTGAGAACTGAACCAATATGGACTGTCACACAGGACATCAGACAGGCACCTCATGGACAAATGAAAGAGCTTACCTCAACAGCACCTAAAGAGCATATGTTGGTCTTCAGGGAGCTCATCTTAGAGATGGAGAAACATCAGCAAAATCGCTGAGAAATGTCAGAGGAAAAGCCATGGTTTTGTTTTCTCGCTATTCTGCTGAGAAGCAGCAAGGGGATTCTTGAATAAACTATTCATTTTCACCTCCTGGCTGCCACTGAAGGTGAGGAGCAAACCAGTTGCATTTTGAGATAGGTGGGCAGACAGCGAACACCTTTATTTTATCTAGGAATCCAACCATTGCCTTTAGACTTTTCCTTAGCTCCATTCGCTGCCGACTGGCAGCTGATCTGTGGACCATCCCTTTTTTGCATAGTGCAAAACTGATTAAGCACCTGTTTGAGCTGAATGGTGGGTGCTGAGAGGCATCAGAGCCTCCCAGCTCACCCTGAAAGTGAAGAAAGGTGGATCCCCGTCCCTGGAAACAGCTTGTTCAGTTAGAGCAATTCAATCAGCCGGGGTACCACAGCAGTACAACTGCCTTCTGGCATGCACTCATGTCCATCTGCAGCTGTACCTGCACTCATTTTCTGATTTTTAACTAAAGAAACTAATTTACCCTAATTAATTTATCCTGATGTAGGAATTCTACTTAGTTTTGCTTGTAAAGTGCCCACAGTTTGATATTACACATGTGAGCTGCAGAATCATTTTCCAACAGCTTTTCATCAGAAAAACAAATACCATCTGTGGGTCTTACTCAGTTTGCACTTACTGCCCACAGACATACATGACACTTTCTGGAACCACCTTTCCACTTCTACCATCCCTTGGTCAACCACCCACAGACATCACTAGAAAGAAATTATGTCATCATAAGGAAGCCGTGGTGGGAAAAAACACTTAGGAAAGAATCAATTAAAAATTCAACCAAGGATTTCAGGATCAGGATCATATCTTACGTAGAGAGAAACAGGCTTCCAATAAGAATGTAAACAATTTTATGATAATTTGATTTTTAATGCTAGTGGTAGAAAAAGGATGTTGTTTCTGCCAAGATCTCTTCTGTCTTGAGTGCCCAGAAGATCTTTCAGGCCTCTCTCCTAGCAGGTCCATGCTCTCAGACTGGTGCCACTGGGAACAATCCTTATGGGTATATCACATGCCCCATGTTTGGAAGTGCCACAAGTGATGTCATCCAACAGGCATGAATTTGTGTCAAGGTTGGGGTTTATTCTTTCTTGTGGAAGAGGCTTGGTGAGGTCTCATTGCTGGGTTCAGGCATGACTTGAATCTTTTGGTTTTTGAGGGCAGCTTCTCTCATCTTGTAATACATGAACTCATTCTGCTGGAACATGCGCAATTCCATCTCCGTCTGGACACGCATGACCTGAGGGACACAACAGGTTATAAAACCTGTGATGCAGAGGATCTCGAAGCAAGTGAATAAAAAAACAGGGACTGTCCTTCAGGGATGTCCTAGGCCATGTAATGGCTCATGCAACTTAATCTAGGTGTCCCATCAGCAGGACCATTTTTAATGTCTGTCCTTGAGCAAGATAAAAGCTATTTTTCAGGGATAAAAATTTTCCATAAGAAGGGACATACATTTCCAAGCAGGCGATAATACAATCTAGAGAAAATCACAGCACTAATAAGAAGCAGTCAGTACTTGATAGATCTCTCAGCTCTTATGGATGGGTTCTTTCTACAGCTTGAATGTAATTTTGCCCAGACAGACAGCAGAGACAACACAGAAGATGACACCTACCTCCAGGTCTTTGGTAATTGGGTGGGAAGGTCCATGGGTTATCAGGAGAATGGCATAGGCTTTACAGATCAAGCCATGCCCAGCTTCAATGAGACCAGCATGCCAGTGAGTCACTCCTGCCCGCATCACAGCCATACCTAGCTGTGCATTGTTGGGATGGTATATTTTCCTGGAAAAACATTGAGTACTTTTAGTTCAGGAAAGACTTGGGTTCTCAAATGTTTGCTAATTATGCGATGTGTTTGCCAAAGAGCAGAATGTTTACTCAAGTGAAGAGCCTATTGCATTCAGTGCCACTGAAATGTGCAGCCCTGCTTAGAAAGGGGCAGGGCATGAGTTACATGAGGACATTGGTTGTTGTGAAAGAGTATGAACAACCTGCAAACAGGGAAAGTTGGACACCTGAATTGCAGAATGCCAAGATCTGTCATTCCACATTATATTGTCACAAAACAAAACCCAGATCAAACCCTACAGCCCAAACAGCACTAACTTAACTTTAAAAGCTGAATGCAGTGCCTAAATTAAGAATGTACCAATCACCAGTTTCTCATTCAAAGTGAAGAGAGAAACAGGTGTTTCCAGAAATTCCAGAAACGCTCATCTCACACGCTGGAGATGCATCTCTGCCTCTGGGGACCTTCTGATCACTCCCTTACAGTCAGTACTCCAGGTGGGCAACATGAATTCTGGCCTCTGCATTCAACTTTAGAAGCACAGGCAGAGTTACAAGCTGCTTGGATTTACGTGAAAACCTGCCTCCAAGGGCTTATTTGGCACATTGAATTGGAAGATCTTAAAGCAAGGAAGGAAATTACTGCAGACCCCACTTTGGACTGAAAAACTGAGAATCAGGGAGGGGAAGCAATTTCATCTGTGTCATTCAATTAACTCAGTGCCAGGGCTGGGACACAAAGTGCTTTGTCAAGTTTGCAAGCCAAGGAGGTTCACTCTAGACTCTGTCACCCTTTTGAGAAAGAACAAAGCATCGCAGGCCTTTTGGGATAGAACTGAGCAAAAAGCCAAGTAGTGGGAATGAGATGCTCTCAGCAAGAGGGTAAACAAGCTGGCAAAATGGGCCTATCTTTCTTCTGTGCTCTATGGTTTCCATTACTTTTTTTTTTTTTTTTTTTTTTTTTTTTTTTTTGTTGATTAATACTCATCAGTCCTGTAGTAAAACCTCAATAATAATAAAGTACATCACTCTTACTCTAAGATTTGCCCTGGATCTATGTGAATTAAGCCTGAATTTCTTTACTCTCACTGAGCCTTTAGCACAGGACTTGTGCATAATAATTAGCCAAGACAAAACTTTTTTTGTTATTCAAGAGTAGAGGGATATCAGGGATATCTTGAATTATAGCCATTTGGCACTGTTTCTCTTTTCTCTGCAGTTTCTCCTTCCTGAAGGGTACAGGGGAACAGACCATCTCCTGCAGTAACAGACTCTCTGTCGAAAACCCGAGCTCTGTGTCTCGCTATTGGGTAAGCCCTGAGATACTTCTGAAACAAATTGAAGAGGTTAATGAGATGTACGCAAACCATTTGCCAGTTACAGTTTAACAAATTGCAGTGTTTTGCAGTTCTTGTGCATTTAGGAAGTACCTGGCAATATAATCAGGTCCCAATCTTAATGCCAGCACTGCTGTCCTGATGGGAGCAGGCTAAAAAAGTTATTCCTATAACACACTGCCCTAACATTGCATAATCAGACAGAGCTGCCAAAAATAGGGCACAGACATACATGTAGCCATCCACCATCCTTTTGGCATAGTCAGCTGCTTCCTCAAACATCTGGAGGTAGGAGAGCACCTCGGAGGCAATGCTGAGGATCCTCAGGAGGTAGATGTTCGTGTCCCCCAGCACGGGCTCCTGTTTCTTCAGGCATTCACGGCACAGCTTGACAACCTGCACTCAGGTGAAGCAGGGAGAAAAAGGGAAAGTCAGAGAACCTTTGGCCCTGAACCTGCCACACCAAAGCCTCTGTGTTGTATGATCCATACCAGTCCTAGAGGCCAAGTCAGCGTCCATGAAGGTTGGGGAAGATAAGATAGGATATGTTTTCATTTGTTGAGAAACATCAGCCTATCAAAGATTGCTGCTCAAAGCTTTCTCTCTCAGGGTTACATTCATAAAACCAGTGAGGAAAGTGATGTTTACTTTTCAGCAGAAGAAAGGCCCCAGGAAGCTAGGTTTTGTCAGAGACAAAGTCCCTACAAGCCTCAAACCAGGACAAAGCCTCATACTCCAATGCCATCCACCCAACCTTCTACAAGCACTTGATGCAATGAAAGCTCTTAACAACCTCATGGGGCTGGAGACAGGCAGCTGCACTGTCCCATGCCTGTCTGCTGTGCTGCATCATGTCTGCACCTGTCTCTGACACAATGTCCAGATCTCTGCTCTGTGGGGCTTCAGCCTTTTCCCAAAGTAGGTTCAAACCCAGAGGCTGATGCTCAGCCTGAAGTATTCTCCTGAAGCTGATACACTCTGAAGAGAATAACTAAGTATTTCCTGGGTCAGAAAAAGAGGGAGAAAGAAGGAAATTACTTCAGCTCTTTCACCCTTTTGATCTGGTGCTCCAGGTAGGATGCAGGTCTCCCAAACCTGCTCAGCAGGCAACAAATGAGCAACACACAGGGGCCAGGAAGTGAAGACATCATCACAGAGCAAGCATAGCTTATAGCTTGATGCTTGTGGCAAATCTCCTGACAGTCGTGTCTTTCTCTCAGACCCCCTGTCCTCCTTTTTATGAGGCTGTCTGGCAGGGATGATTCATCACACTTGCGCTATGACCCATAGTTTTTGCCCAGGAGGCCCTTGGTTCAACACTTGTGTCAATCGGAGGTGAGGGAAGCCACTTAAAACTCATTGTATCATCACTACAAAAGAGATAAAGCTGGGATGTTGCTTCAAATATAGTTATACTTTACAGAGGGCAGAAACCAGTGACAGCTTTTGCAATTCATACTGGCAAGAGAGCAGGAAGCACACGGTGATATTTGGGTTACAGCAATGGAGGTTTGTTTCTACTTTAAATGATTGATGTAGAGAGGGATAAGACCTGCTTTTTCCTGTCAGTGCATATACAGCAAGAGAGCAAAAGCAGCAGGACTCACTTCATGGTAAAGTCCTTCCATTCGGGCCTTGTTGATCTTCTCCAGTGTGTCCTTGGAGAACTGGATGACTTCCTTCACCGACTCTGCAGAGGGCTAGGGACAGCATTAGAAACAACAGTGAGGAAAATGCACTGCCTGAAGCATGCCAAAATACTGTGGCTGAAGAGATGCTTGTTCTGCAGTCTGGAACACAAATCAGTTCAACAAAATGTTTTCCACATCACTTGCTACCTTCCTACCACTGGCTGTATACAGCAGAGAACCTCCCCAAACCTGCCTGGGCTGACATGGAGAAGTGAAGCTCCTGCTGACTTCAGCAAGTGTTGCTCATCAGGGTTGCAGCCATGTGCATTTGATTTGCATAACTGGGTTCCTCAGCTCTTCCCTCCACCTGTGCCCTATGGAAAAGGAACTGGACTGCCCCTGCAACTGGGAGGCCTCACAAGATGTCAAAGAGTCTGTGAAAGCCATTGGCTGGCATGTATCAGGTGCTCCTAGTGCAGCTGCTTGAGAGAAATGAGGCTCCTGAATGACAGGTAGGTGGAATAAGGGTAGGAAAGATCACTAAACTTTACCCATCCTGAGAAATGCTGGCATTAGGTCCACCATAAGATGGTTGACCTCAGATTTCACTTGTATCCAGAGAGTAAAATGAGTTTTCTCACACACCTTAAAGAAATTTGGATTTCACCATGTATTTGAAAGCATGATGCACATCTAAGCATACCTGACAAAACACTAACTAGATCCTAATTAGCTGCCTCCTTTTCCTTCACCAAGTACTGAAATATAACATTATGATATCTAGCACCATCGTTCATCTTCTGTTTTTCTGAGCCTTTCAAATTTGCATTTACAAACTATTCCTTCCCATAAAAGGGAAATCTGAAAGCAGCCAACAATCACCTGACTCCACGAGCTAGCATAAGAGCCTGGTCTGGAGACACACAATAGAGCCAGAGCACAGGCATGTGTCCAGTAGCCAGGAAGGACCGCTGAATGTGAATCAAAAGCAAAGACCCAATGTTGCAAAGAAGGATGCAAAGATCTGGAGTCAGGACCGTGGGGCTGTCCTGTTGCCTTTTTTCCATACCTGGTCAATCAGATTTTCAAGGAATCTGTGCAATTCAGCTAGTTGGGAAAAGCTCTTGAAAGTTTTGTATAGAAGGAAAACCGGTGGCTTTTCAGAGCCATATACCTCCCATCTATTTATGGATACATATGTATGTGGTATGATTTATTACTCTATATTATTAGATCGAAGCTATCACAGCTAATCAGATCTTGGCAGCTGTTTGAGCAGCACGCAGGGTGTCCTGATGCACAGAGCACATTCAAAGGCAGTGTTAACATCAGTGCAAATCACATCGCTCTACCGTCTGAGTAAAAGCTCCCAGAACAGGTGCTTCAACCAGCACTTCCACAGCAGCTTTGTCTAATAAAAATCCTCCCTTCCATTTACTAGACCCCTAAGCCTGTTGCCATTAAAAACAATGGGAACTTTGCTACTATTTGGAAAGGGTGAAGGACTGGAGGTCGGAACGGCTGTTGAGGATGTAAGCTGTCAATCTTGCATATATTCATAGCGCTTTTTCCATGCAGCTGTGAGCGTTGCCACTTTCAGGCAAGCGAGCCTAAATTCAGAAAATGTGATACAGCCAGTGGCCAGCAGACATGCTCTGCGGGTGAGGTCAATCTGGATACTTATTGTCTGTGGATGAAATGTATTTTTAATAGCTGAAATCATGCACCTTGAATAGTTACAGGCTTTTTCCATACAAGCACTTCAGATTGTGGAGGACATTTTCCCAAAGGTGCGTGTCTTCCCACTGCTTGCTGCAGAGCACCTCTAATGCTCATGAAAAGGGGATTGTGCATCTCACTGCTCGGCCAAGGCTTGCTAGCAGGTGTTGAATGAGAGCTGAGATATTTTTTTATGCCATCCACTGGAGGAGACATTTGAAAATACTTCTATAGAAAGTCAGATGAAAATGCTTCTGCATCAGAGGACTCAGCTCTGGGGCAGCTTCACATAAGAAGTGGGGAGTTTCAGTAGTCATGAATAGCTTTAAAATTAAGTGTGATAATAAGCTTATCTATAATAAGCTTATATAGCAGAGAATTTTGCAGTAGTGGGGAGCCCAACAAGCAAAAGGTTTCTTCTAGTTCCATGTCCTACTTCCCATGGGAGCTCCCTGATACCAGGGATATCCCATTTCTGATACCTGATATCCCATTTCTCCAAACCTTGCAGAAGGAGAGACTTCTGCTCTGCAATATCCAGCCTTTTCTGACTGAAGGCCACCTACCTGAAAGAAGAGTCAAGGACTGAGCTTGGCTTTCTGGTAACTGTGCTAAGCTGGAGGCTGAGGTTTTGTACTCATTTCAAGGAAGGTGAAGCTACATGGGCCTCTCCTGGTGGCAGTGCTGGTCTAAGAGAACATGGTTCCTCATCCCACCTTTGTTGTTTGGTCCTGTCCCATATCAGCTCCTGAGCTATACTGTCTGGTTCATTAAGCAACTGTTTAAGAGTGCAGATCAATGACTTGATAATACATTAAGATGCTCTTGCCCTGCCTTGCCCTCCCTGATATACTTTGTAAAGCCTGCAGGAGCAGAAACTCCTAAGCTAACACAACAAACAGTGGACAAAATAATGAGCAATTGTATCCTTGGGCAGAAAAATCAAAAGAAACCCTTAGAGCTATCAGCATGATCATAAACTAGAGCCACTGGCCAAGAAACACATCCCACGGCCAACAGCAAGATACAGCCTTACACCCTCCTGCTCAATGATTTGTGAGACCTCCAAGGAAAATACAGATTACTTAAAAATGAACAGTCAAACACATTAACTCTTCACAATCAGCCTGCCTGCAGCAATGGTACAAACTCCCTGTGACAGGCCTTTGCGAGGAGGGAATGGAAGTTCAGGCTTCCCACCTTCCTGCACACATTTTTACAAACCACACAGTTAGTCCTGTCACCATGAGTCACCTGCAATGCATCTTCCTTTCTGCTGTTCAAAACTTTGATTCCCTTTCAGTTCCTTCCAAAAAAGCCACAATCTGAATGCCAGCAGTTTTTCTCAGCTCTGGACCTAATTTTCCAGTATTTTAGCTTTCTGCTTGTTGATGGACTTTTGGGTAACAGTTAAAGACAACTTTTGTAGGCTTTTTTAAAAATTAAAAACCGCACTTATGTTGCATAAAAGGGATTAAATTAGCCTTGTATGGTGGGCTTGAATTGGTCTTATGGTCAATCGAGGTTCAGTTCTGTTCTCATTTTTTACATTGACACTGCCAAAATTTGATTGTTTCTATTGAGTGTCCCTGGACTGGGAAACCACAGTCACAGAGACACACAGATGCCTTGGTGGAGGTGATGCAGCTGCCTCTGGGTTTGGACATAGCAGGACAAACCATACCTTGCTTTCTCCCTCCTTCACTGCCAGCATCAGGTCATCCTTAATCTGTTTCTTGCAGTGCTCACAGGCACAGTCAAAGTAATACTGCTTCTTCAGCTGCTTCCGCCGCTCCTCACTCACATTGAGGAAATCCACATAGGAAACTGTCAGCTCGTCACCAGGAGAAATCTTGCTCAGTGCCCGCAGCTCAATCCTGAGTACAAAGGAGATGAGATGTGGACTTGGAGAAGCAGAAGAAGCAAAGGTGCAGCCATAGAGCCATCAAAGACAAACCCTGTGACCTGTTCCTGCCTTGCAGAGGTGAGCCCTTGCCCTAAGGTACTGTGTTAGCTCTTCAGGGAGGCAATGTAGAGATGGGCAGCAGCCTGGTTAACTGAATACAAAGTAAAAACAGTGATCACACCAGTTTCTCCTGCCCCTCTGCCCATCCCTGACAAGGATATGTAAGGATCTGAGCTATAAACAGATAAAAGCCCCACTACTCTATGTGATCAGGGCATAAACTTTGTGTTGCAGGAGATCTGGTCGGAAGAAAACCGTGCGATCAGAAATAGACAACAAGCCTTGCAAACTGCTGGGTTTGGACTCTGGGTCTTATTTTAAGTACTGCTTTGCATGCTACCCGCACATCCCTGGCTGGACTCCCAGATCCTGATCCATGCTTTTGCTCTGAAAAGTTAAGACACATTCCCTCTGGGTTCTGGGAAAGAGATGTCCTCACCCAGTGCATGCATATCTACATAAAGGCTTACAGAAAATTCACTGAAGATTCTCTGGCTATATTTTTTTATATAGCCCATTTAATCTGAAATTGTTAATATTAAACACAAGGAAATCACTACTCTCTGTTACTAAACCAAAATCCACAGTAAATCCTTAATGGCAGGCTTTTGGAAAGCCAGATCGCTGCACCTGCCTTGCTCTCATGTCTTTTCCTGTAAAAGATCTTAAATGACATGGACACTCAAAATTATTCCCTTGCTGTTTCACTCCACACACTTAATCTCCCAGTTATGCTGGGCCATCTCTTAGTCATTTAGTCTGGACAGGCACAACTGGGTGAAGAATTTGGCCAGACTGAGAAAAACCTCCACCAAACACCAATTTGCAAGGTGGTGCTTCTGTACCCACTTACTCCCCCATCTACTTGTGATATTACCCACAGTGAGAAATAATTCACTTGAGACCAGTGACCTTCAGCTCTCTGCTCAGACCAGTTAGTTATTTAAAGATATTTTTGCAGCTAGACATACTAACAGGTTACCAAAATTAAACCAGTCCCATGGTCTGAGCTCCCACCCTACTGTCACTCTACAGTGGAGTACATCAGTCCTGGGACTCCATCACTGCAGGAGCATGCCTTGATCATCCTCCTGCCGAGCTCAACTGCATGTTTCATGTGCACACCTGCTAGAAGATGGACCTGGGGGGGACCTGCTGGCTCCCACCTGAACATGAGGGGATTTAGATGGGACCTGATGAAGGTCTCACCAAAGGCATAGGTGGCATAGAACCAAAAGGTCTCACTGGGTGCATTAAAAGTAAGTCTTTTGGGGAGGGCATGACTTTTTCTGACATTACCTTTTCTGAGTGATCACATTTCTGCAAAGGGACTGTAATTCCCTTGTAATTCCCGTTACAAGCTCTTCGCACAAAAGGCGCAGCTCTGAGCCTTTAGGCTGTGCTAAAACTGCTGTGAAAACTACTCCCTGAGGCTGGACTTGACCTTCTCTGGCTGTTAGATCTTATCAACAGCATATTTCATACAAAATTTATCACTAAATATGCCATTGTCAAAAAGGGCAGCTATTAGTTATGTCACAACTATGGGAAAATTCCAGCCAGAGAAAGGTGCGGTGCAACCTGCTGGTCCAGGAGAAAACACGTGAAAAAGAGCAATTCCTATCAGAAAGGTTTACACATACAAACGTTCCTGTTCACACTTAATGGGATCCTCATTAAAGGGAGCCATGCAACAAGAGAAGCACAATCAAGCCTTTGACTTTTATGATGCCCCTGATAGCCTAAGAACCATAGGTATATTTTAAGCAGCCATCCCTTGTGTGGAGGGGATTGAGAGCATTTGGGATAAGCCTGGAAATACATGGCATATTTTAAATGCTATAGTTAAAGAGACACTGTCAGCGAAGAGCACCCGACTGAGCTTGTCCTGTGCTCTTTCCCCAGCATCTGCCCCAAGCAGTGAGGACCTTCAAAGACACACGCACAGGCAGAGCAAGTGCCTGATAGCTCAAAACTCAAAGCCCCAAAATAGCAACTCTAATCAGAAGTTAAATCCATTTGTTTGGTTTTTTTGGTCCTATCTACAATGCACCAAGTGAACGACAATGGTGAAGAAGAGCACTTTAAAAGTATCCACATCTTCTTTGATGAAATTGCATGTTTGCTTGAAATTAAAGTTTAAAGACAACAGTGTCCCTTTAACAGGGACTATAATATACCAAGTGCAGTGAGCTAAGCAGACAACTTCTTTTTTTTATTTTATTTTTGTGATTTCTTTAGTTAGGAACAGGTAACAGTGGCATCATTAAAAGATAAAACATTAATCAGGTATTACAATAAAAAAGGATGAAACCTACATCTCATGGTATTGCTACTGTAGTCAGCACATTCAACAGGCACCGTTTGTTGCAGAAGAAATGTGGACTATTTAGTATGTCAGTAATGCAATCATTTCTCATCTCCTAATACGCAAGGTTTTATTTTGGGCTGTACGAGATTAGCAAGACCTTGTTCTGACTTTCATGCTCTTGCTGTAGTCAGGGGAGGAGAAATGAGAAGTGGAGAGGGGAAATACTGACTGGGAGGGTGGGAAGGCAGAGAGGGAATTTGCAGTAGGGGTGACAGTCACAGGATTACTATTATCATTTTAATTTACTACAAAATGCAGAGTTAAGTGAGGTTTGGGTTTAGTGAGTCTTTACATGAGGAGGAGTAAAAGTTCAGAAGAAGGGGAAACTGAAATTTCCTGCAAACAGAGGGAACCTCTTGGGCTGTTTGCAGTTTTTTGGGGCATGAGGGGTACAGGGTAAGGGGGGAGGATGATGCTTTCAAGACCGACCCACCTCATCTGTGTGTGGAACATTGATCTTACAGCCTCATGACTGAAAGACAAAACAAACATCTGCAGTTTACACAGGTACAAGTAAAACAAAAAGAAAAATGGGTACATGACGTGGCATTGCGACACCATCCTGAGAGAGACAAGGGGATTCCCTGTGCCTGGCTCCTGTTTCGCTGCGTGAGAGCTTCACTTTTGCTATGCAGCTGTCATAGCTAAATTGCCCATCATTGGGCTTTGGAGGATCAGCTGGAGAACTGTCCTGGCACTGTCATTTTAGGAGTGGTCTTAGCCAAGGGATGTGCAAAACCACTTCTGATGCTTGGCAGGCATGAGAGGACTAGTTCTCCTGTACAGAAATGTCTCCACTGACATCAGTAGTCATGCTCTCTAAAACACAGCTTGAAATGGAAATCAGACTGGGATATCAGCAACAATGACTGTACTCTGTGTGATGAGTTTAGTGGGTCCTCAAGTCCCATATTGTGCCTTACGCAATGATAGAGAGCTCAGCACCCACAACAGGGGCTTATCATTAGGCTACTACAGAAAGACAAGAAACCTTCATCATTTACCTGGCCAAAAACCAGATGGCCAAGTTTAAAGTTGTTCACTGGATACATGTGGGAGCTTCGACAAGCTGCCAGGCAAACAAAATGCCATTTCTCTACTTACAGCTCAGAAACTCAGACTTCAGGATTGCTTTCACTGCTAGTTACCTCCTCCACTTCCCTGGTGGGTTGGAGAGGTTCTCATCCCACTATGGATCTGATCCAGGACAAATGGATATCAGAGCACAGATCCCAATCTGACTTTGGGTCAGACTCTATTTCCCACCAAGGGAAATAGACTATTTATAATAGAATATTTATATATTTAATAATTATTATTAGGAATATATATTGCTATACAATAATGCAGTTTTGTTTTCTCTTTGCCCATTTACCAGCTGTTTGATAAAGGCTGTCATAGTTTCATACAGTAAAAACCAGCAGTGAGAGCCAGGTTGCACAAGCAATGTGTTAGTTAAAGAAGGCAAGGTTGGGGGGTTAACTTATAGCACTGAAGTCTGGTGGACACAGGAATTTGTAAAATGTTAAGACCTAGTGGAAAATTTGGATGAAATACTGTGGCTGTGCAGTTTTTGGCAAGCAGTTTCCCACAGTTAGTGTCTTGCATACAATGCAACTTGCTGGATCAGCAGCAGTTTTACCTGTTCTGGCCTGGGAGGAGACTGGGAAGGGCAGAGCATCCTTCCTGTGGGCTTCCCCAAGCACTGAGAGCAGCAGCCTCCACTCCCAGCTCTGCTGAAACATCCCTGCATTTCCCACTTAATCTCTTTACATCTCACATATTCCACAGAAGTTTTCTTATAGGACTTGAGTGAGAACGGGGAATACCCAGAGGCTTAGGGCATCTTGCACTTGCATGTGACTCCATTTGCAGATAACAGTCATTAAGATCCCATTGCTAAAGAGTTAATCAGTGATTAATAGAGATGATACACTCTCACAAAGATGAGGGTTTATGTTAGGGATGGTTATAAACATCAGCAGATAGTGATACACAGCTGATTGCAAGCTTTGGTTACAAGAAACTCTTAGACTGTGGACTCAGTATAATCTTTAATAATTTATTAATCATACCTGTTCCTTAATTATTTATAATTAAAGTCAGAGTATAGGGCAGCTATAAGCAGTATTTAGGCAGCTACTTAGTACTTTATCTGTCTATTTTGAGTCTGGTTTCAAAACATAGAGAAAACAGGGAAAAATTATTTGCTGGTTCACTGGAATTGGGGTCAAATCTTATGTATTTGTTTAGTGGATCAGACAATAATTTTAAAAATTACAATAATGGGAGAGAAAACCGTTCCCCTTTAGAAAAAAAAAATGCTGATTTTATTTTTTCTTCTGAGCTAGAGAAGAAAACAAGAATTAATAGATTTTCTGGGGTAGGGATCTGATGCTGTGGGGCTAGCAGAGCCTGCCAAGTTGCCTGTTAGGATGCATCCCTGCTGTGGCCAAATAAAGAAATGCACTCACTTGCCGTTGTTGAAGATGACAGTACAGTTGGGCCAGCAGTCATGGTTGGCCTGGCAGAGGTTGGGGAAGATTCCCACACCAACAGCCTGCAGTCCTCTTTGGTCACTGAGGGTAAGGCCATTGCAGCTGATCTAGTCCCAAAACACAGGCAGGAAGAAGCATTAGAAAAAAAGCTGAACTGGGATACATTCAGGATTTCTCAGTTCCCACCGATGCTTTAGAAGAGGTATATCATCAGCATCCCATCTCCAAACTCTAAGGAGCAAGGAGTGCCTATGAGATCACTCCAGAACGTAGTTGTAGAAACATCTTTAGCTGAGATAAAACAGCAGAAGAGATGCAATGCAGGACTCATGCAGATGGACTAGTCCAGAGCAGAGCTGAGTAAATGTTGCAGAAAATTTGCTATTAATATTCATTTGGGATGTCTAAGACAAATTTAGTTTGACCATGCATTGATTTTCTTATATTCGCTTTCTGCAAATAATTCAGAAAAAGGTCACAGAAAAATGAAGGCGAGGCAATTCAAGCAGAGCATTGGCAGAAAGCAAAGTTCACACTTATTAAAACAAGTTAGAAATCAATGTCAAGAGCTGCATTCTACCTGGTCATGTTTGCCAGGTGGCCACAGAGTTTATAAAAAAAATTACTACTGTTTCATATGAGTCCCAAACACTTTTCAGCATGACTGCTTTTGCATGATATATGTACCAAGAATTATTATACTTTTCTATATGGTGCATCATCATCATATATGAATGGAAAGGTTTTTAGTTGCAAACATAAACAAAGGAAGTATTTGCAAAGAGAAAATGCAACAGGATATACCAAAGGAAATAATAAATTGGCTGCTAATTATTTTATTCTGTTAGTAGTTTTATTTCCTTTCTTAACTGATTCTGTACTTCCTTACTTCTGCACGGGCAAGATATGTGAGACACTAGTATGTAGGTTTCCCTGCACTCAGTGGACTGGATTTTCTTTTTGGGTTGGGTACCAAAGGATGCTTCATGCCCTCCCTCTGCCAGGGCTGGCAAAGTTGACTTCTCTGCCACACCAGCCTTCAGCAGAGATACAAGCAGAGCACGTGTTTCATCTCAGCTCATCCTGGTCCCTTTGTCAGTGCTGCTGGGTGAGAGCTTTGTTGCAAGCCAGGATACACTGACTTCTATCAGGGCTGGAGGCAGAGCAGCTCAGCCTGAACTGGCTTCTGGGAATTTCTTTCTCTGCTACACTGAGAACAAAAATTTGTAGTAGCTAACAAGTTAGTAATAGATATTATTAAATATATTTAGTATGTTTTACCTATTTTTATGTTATATATATATAATATGTATTTATAATATATGTGCAAAAATCTAATGCACATAATATATAAAAAACATGAATGTATATTTGAAAACAGATCTGCTATGTTCTAAGTATATTTACTAAAACTGGATTTAAATAGATTTTCTCAGCTCTTCCAGGTGCAGAGAGATGCCCAGTGGGACTTGTGGTGACAATGCAGCACCGATGGTTGGTTAGACAGATAAAAGGTTTCAGACCTTGCCCTTTTCATCCCTCAGTTTCCCAGTGTCAGTGCAGAAGCGATGCAGAGGGGAAACAAGAAGTATTCAAACCGCCTGCAGCAAATATCAATCTCAGCTACCCCAACTGCTATGGCCTCTCAAGGGCAAGAGAAGGATGAATTTGGGCACCCTCAACTCAGTCTGGTTGGAGTTCTTCACTGTGAAGCTGGCATTAAAAGCAGTGCCTCCCCTTTGCTCTCCCACCCCTCTGACATACCACTCCAAATATGTGGGAGATGAACTGCATGCCGAACTGCTGGCTCTGGGACGGCCAAAACTCAAGGAAGCTCTCCACATCAGCACGGAGCTCCTTCTTCTCCTCCTCGCCAAAGCTGTCCACGTGGTTCTGCAGATCATCGATAGAGACCAGGCAGCCTTCTGACAACCCGCTGCCTTCCCTCTCTATCTTCCACATGATGCGGGCAGCCAGCCTGGCCAGGAGAGAGCCCAGGTGTTAGCACTACCACCACAAGGTGAGGGACTGAAGGTCCATTGAAATTTATTTCATGGGTGGGAAATTGTGTGCAGACAGCCTGAGACAGGCTCAGAATTGAATGGCTGATGGCTGGTCACCACCCACAGGATTTTGAAAGAGACAGGCACAGGGTTGTGCCCTGGTATCTATTTTATTATCTAGAGAAGTGCTAGAGACCCCCAGGTCCCCAGCCCTCCACAGTGACTCATATTTCCTTGGGGATTCTTCTCATTTTCTTGTAATGGAGGATGTGAATCCAAATCAATCTATCCTGTAGACAAATTAGGAAAGAGCCCATCTCCTCTTCCACTTTTCTCCCTACTCCCTACTGTCCCATACCTCCTAAACCACTACACATGAGTTTGCCTCGTCACTTTTAGCTGAAGTAGAGTTTCTGGAGCCCAGCACCAACAAAAAAAAAAGCAGGAGCATGACCACCTTGCACCCTGGATGCTCCTCCAACTCCCCATCCCAGCAGCTCAGAGATGCTTCTGGCCTTTCCCAAATCATCTCCCACCTCCATCCCATCCAAATCAGGCCACTTGGCTCTTCTTCACAACCCTCCAGAGGGATGCCCTGTCCTCTCCCACCCTCCCTAGGCTGCTGGCTCAGCCCCTGGAGACCAGCTCTCACCTGATGTTTTCAGTGGGTGCCTTTCCGTACTTCTTGATGGCGGAGCACTCATTTTTGTGGTTCAGCCAAGCTGCCCTCTGGCAGGTCCGGTCACAGTAGTAGGCAAACTTGCACTGGCCACAGCGGTGGAGCCTCTCCTGTCGTTTGAAGCAGGTGTGGCAGATGACATGGGTCAGGCTGGAAGGACAGAAGAACCCATTGGCTTGCATCTCAGTGAAGGGCCAGCTCCACCCAGTGAGGGTCCTCACAGCTTGCATTCCTGGGTTCCTCACACCCACTAAGGACAGATCCTCAGAGATTTTTTTGGGAGGATGGAGAAACCTCCAACCCAGCATAATGCTTGTGCACTTGCCTAGTGCTGTTGCTTTTCCGTTCAGCTATGCCAAAAAGACAAATATTTTGTTTAAAAGAGGACAGCAATAAAGCATTCCCCAGCTCTCAGCCCTTGTGTCTGCAGCTCATCTGATCCTCCTCAGCACAGCTGCTGTTAGCAGGATTTTAAGACTGTTTTCATTTTCTGTCTGGCCTGTGCTGAAGCACCAGGCACCCATTTGCTGAGCAGAAAGCAGATGCCTAATGAGTCTGTGGCTTCATCAGGCACGAAGAAGAACATGAAGGCAAAGAGCTAGTCTGAGAGCTTCCCCTGCCTCCAAAGCCTCTGAATTTGGCTGAAGTGAACTCCTGCTGAGCACTAAGTCTTTCCAGCCTCACATGGACCAGGTCACAAAATGGAGCATTGGCCACCACCATGCCTGAGGATAAGGAAAACATTGGGTGAGAGGGACCATGGCTCTGAGCTGTCCTCACTGCTTTCCAAAGCTTTTCTCAGGCACAGGCATGCTGTAGGGATGAAAATATACTTCAGAAATGCTCCACTAGTGAGCAGACCAGAGGTGCACCACAATGAAGAAGAGTGATAGACAGAAGCAGTTGCATAAGGAAACCCTGCATTTGTGCTGCTTGAAACCAATATACATTTCCATGGATTAAAAACTAGCTTTGCTTGCCATTTCTTCTTGTCACTGGGCCAAAGGTGTAGCTGTATTGAAGTCATTGCACTTGGCAACTATGGCCTTGTGTTGGAAATGACAAGAGGAAATAAAAAGAACCGTCTCCTTCAGGGCAGCTCCATAGACCACTGAGTAGTTTATGTCTTTTCCTCCTTCCTTCAGTCATGGTATGTGGCTGTCCACCATCAGAAGACAGCAGTACAGAGCCCCAGGCTGGATGGATTTTGGGCTTTCCTTGTCTCCGAGACTCCAGATAGATGCTCAGCATGGCTTACTGAAGGTCTAAGGGACCAGGGCAGGCTCCTGGCCATTCAGCAGGATCCCAAGCACAAATGCTGGGACAATAATGGATTTTCAGTTGCCCAGGGTTGGACAAGGAACACCAAACAGCTGAAGATGGAGGAAAGATGAACTCTAAAGAGCTCCCAGGAGAAGTGGCTGGGGTAGGACCTGGGGTGGCCTAGCTGTAATGCCAAGTTTAGGGAGCAGTACTTGCATTTATGATCACCATAAGATTTTATTAATAAATCCAGGGGACTTTTCATCTTCACAAGGCTGGTATGTCACTGAGCTGAGAGGATCAATGATATAGTGCTGGTCAGTGACCAAGAATATACCACTCATGGGGGTGTTGTCAACACATTAAAGATAATGAGCACAGTGCCTGATGTGAGACTGTGCTCTGCTCACAGGGCATGAAGTCCTCCATGTATAGTCCTGCATCAGCTTTAGCACTGTTCTCTTTAGGCCACTTAAGGGCTTCCTGCAGACGGCCTAGCAATGCAGATTTCTCCTCTAGATAGAAAAGCCTGATGTGTCTTTCTCCAGTGCCAGCAGCAATAAGTTCTGCTCACCAGATTTTCCTGCTCCTGGCTCTGCAGTTTAACTAGTTGAGATGTTACTGTGATTTAGATGGTCATGACATAACTGTGGAACAGCTTTCAAAAGGAGCAGGTTTCTTCTTTGGGGAGTTCAAAACAGGATTTCCAAGAAGCATCCTACAATTGTATGTATATAACTATAACGAAGGGCTGGGCAGGTGGAATACATCAGAGGATACTGGTGAAGAAGTCTAATCTGATATCCTCCCTCTGAGAGCGCTCAGAGTTCTGGACCAAGAGGAAACATCCCCCATGTTCCCCTTTCACATGTCCAGCTGCTTGCTCCTTCATTAGGACACTTTGATCTCCTGCACAAACAACTTTGGGACTTTAACCATGCTGCTAGAGAAGGCTTTTCACTGTCTGATTTGGTGCCCCCAGCTGTCTGCTTCTTCAGGCAACTGTCCACTTTACCTCTGCCTCCAGACAGGCTCAATGGTGTAGGACAATTTAAATTCCCATCACTCAGACACAGCCCCAGGAGTGAGGTTCTCATTGCAAAAAGCCCACTGGCACAGAGGCTTCATTACCAAAGGAACATTATCATCATCCACAGCTCATAATGGGAAGCTGAGGCACAAGGAAATAAAAAATGTGTTGATCACACAAGAAGGCTGTGCCACAGGCAAGAATCACATTCACAGCCCCAGAGTCCTTGAGACAGTCCTGCCTCTCTGCTGTACAGATATATATATAAACATACGTATGCATATTTATATCTATCGCAGTACACTTAAAATGCCCTTTCATTCCTCTGGCACTATTGCATGAGCTGCTGACACAATCCACTCTGCGCTTTGGCTCTTGCGGAATGAAGAGGGCCATTGATTTAAAGCAGAGGGCCATTGATTTAAAGCAGGATGGCCTGCAACAGACAAAACTACATGCAAAAAGGAGGTTTGGAAAATGACAGTGATCAGTGCCGGCACACTGGAGGGAGCCCAATGCAAGGTAAGTAGCCAGGATGGGGCAGGGGGGAGCACATGTCCAGGAAGGGGGATGCAGCCAACTCCATTAAGGCAAATGAAAGAGTTGGGAACTGGTGAGAAATGTGAGGCTGTGCTCTGTCAGCTGTCAAGTCAGAGGGACAGAGAGGTGCAAGAGAGATTACGCTCCTTGTAAGGCAAAGGAGAGCCAGACAGCTGATAAAACCTGTATGGTTACATTATGCCAGAAAGCAGAGGGAGATATCTCACCCAGGGAATGGGGCTCCCTCCTGCCGCCTGCATGCTTGGAGGGCAGTCAGAAAGTGAAAAGGCAGTTAAAGAAGTTTCCCTATAAGGGGAGTGACAGGTTGGAGGGAAATATGGTGCAGCAAAACCCAAGTCCTCAAACAGAGGCTTGTCTTGCCCCAGCTCTCTCTCTGAGAACAGAAAAATACTGAAATGTTCTGTTCTCAGAGAGAACAGAAAAAACCTAAATGTTTGCATTTTGATGGGTTTTGCATAAGGTCTCCAGAGATTCCAAAGCAAACACAACTGGTGGAACTTACCACCAGCCCTAGAAAGCCCTCATTTCTAAGGAGATCCAGACATACACACACAAAAAAAAGTTACACAAGATCTCTTGAGGAGGTGAAGGAACAGTACATACAGTATTGAAACAGCAGACACAATTATTCATAGGCAATTTGACTGGCAGGTATAAGAAATACCACATCTCTCACAAAACCCTCATGGGATCCTCCATGCTCGGAAATGGTTTAAAAGAAGACTGGAGTTGTTGTTAATGTGCTTTACCAGGACTCCAGAGGCATAGGCTCAACTCTTAGCACAGTAAAAAATTCAGGAGACACAGAAGACACAGATATTTGAGATCTATTGCCTAAATCTTCAACAAGCATTGCTCAAGCACTGCCTGATCCTCCAAGCACCTAAATCCCCCAGGTGCCTCTAGGCAGTTGTGCAAACTCTTGCTGCTTCATAGAAGCTCAGCACCAGATGCCCAGAATGGGGATGACAAAGTGGAGCTCTTCCATGGCCCCAGGATGGACCTTATGACAGGCTCTGATACCATCTGTCCTGGAGGTAGACAACACCAAGGACACCAAAAGCCTGTGGTGGTTCACAGTCTCCTGTCATCCTCTCTGAAATGGTTAAAGTTCTCCAAGGACAGAGAGCAGCAGGTTAAACCCAAGTCACTCAGTCTGTGGAAATCACTAATCTATAAAGCCTTCTCTGTCTGGCCTAGAAAGTGTTTAACACAAGCCAAAATGGCTTCAGGTGGCCCAGGTGGAGCTTCCTCTCTCTGTAAAGAGAGTAGCCCATGCCCATGTGGTCAGGATGCTGCATGGCCAGGCAGCACTGAAAGTTTCTGGAGAGATATATGGTATCTACACAAGAGCCCTGGAGGTTTGAACCCTTAGAGACTCGGTGTTCAGCTTCCCCTGCTTTAACAAGGGGACAATACAACTGCTTTCTGCTGTATCTGTGTACACCATGGCCTCTGGGTGATCTCTGGCCATTCATCCACTGCCATCTTCCACACATAGTGAGAACTTCTTTTTTTCACCCTGCCCAAAAGAAGGATCTTCATTAGCACAGTGATTTCCCAAGCCTGTCCAGGCCTTGCCAGGTCAGGGATTTAGGACTGACTTGGAAGGCAGGTGCCACTGACTGACTCACTAAATGACTTTCTGGAGAGCCTCAGGTTTCGTTGGCCTCTCATCCAAGAGTCAACCAAGCTCAACTCTGAGGGGCTCACGAGCTCAGATGTTACATAGACAAGACACACAACTGCTACTAATCCTGGACATAGCTACAGTCACAAAAAGAATTATTCAATGTGCCAGCCAACAAATGCAGGAGGTGACAGAGCACTGTCAACTAAACCAAGGCACCTGCAAGCATGGCTTTCAGTGAAAGCAGAAGAAACAAATAGCTCTTGTGGCTGTTTGGATTGGATTCAGATGGATTAAGATCTGTTGGACCTGCCAGGACAGAGGGCTGAGCACTGCCACAGGAATAGATTCACCTCACCTCTGAGACATACACAACCCAAACATCTGCCAATCATTTTCCATTTGGCACCCACAGCATCTCATTCAGTGCTCTGGAAAAGCAAGGTGAGATGGCTCTAGTGCCGAGGCATAGAAAGAAGATTTCATTGAATAGCTAATGGACGTGGGGAGAAGCTCACAAATTATTTGAGTTTATGCTATTCTGTACATGACAGATGGCACACACAGACAACCTAACTTACACCTAAGTCCACCTGCTTCATATTTATTTTTGGCTGGCTAGACAACTCTCTCCTCAATGTCCTACAGAGGACAGCATAAGAATAGCCTAAGATGTAGGTAAAGCGCACTTGACAGAAACTATAACACTTTGTTATAACACTTCATTAAACACAACAGCCTAAGGACATGGACCTACTCTTTCAACAGTGAAAGTAAAAGAGATGTATCCCATAGCTGGTTTCTGCTGAGGATATCTATAATGTTGAATTATCAGCACAAGAATAATTTTGCTCCTTTAAAAAGGGGGATTGGAACTTACTACATTCATCTTTAAAATGTCAGAGTAGACACATCCTAGTTTGTCTGATTTGAGTGGAGAATTTATTTCAGACTTTCAGACTATTTTACTTTTATTTCTTACAAGCTTTACAAAGCTTACAACCTTTCTCAGCCTCTTCTTAAAGACATGTGAGTGTGGTTTCCTTTTAAAAAGCTAGGGTTTCCCCCAGGTTTTATTTAAGCTTTTGAGCAAATGAGATAATAAAAAAACAAACCCCAGAAAATTTTAGACAATGAATATGATCACATTAACTCTCACCTTTTATTGGTATCAACTCAAATAATTTAATTTCATAATCTTTTCAGAATCGGACTGTTACAGAAAATTCTGCATTTCTTATATTCCAGCTACAATAATGGATCTCCCCCCAGTTCCTTGGAAAATGTTTTGGGCTCGCTTCATACATCAAAAAGGAGTGCAAAAATCCAATGATCTCAAGCTTAGAGCAATTTGCAGATCACTCATCGAGTAGATCATCAGGTGATCTTGGTTTTCTACCACGTGAAATTGTTTGCCTTGACTACCATCTCTCAAACCCCACTGGATAAAGAGCAAACCTTCTCTTGTTGATGGTTGATAGAGATATATCAGCATTGCTATGTCCATAGGAAATGTAAACTCTAACAGGCTTGAGAGCCAACTCAAGAGAGAAGGTCACATACTGTACAATGATCCCAGGCAATGGGAATGCCATCACCCTGAAGGTGGCAGTGAGGAAAGGAGATTTGGGATCTTCAAAGAGAAAGTAAAGAGGAAGGAGGGAAGAATTAAAATCCAGCACATAAGCAGAGCACAAGAGAATGCTTCAATAAAAAGTAATGTCAATGGGGAATGCACAGGGGCTTTGCAAATTGAAAAACAACCACAACAAAGCCAAAAAAACCCTTAAGAAAATATATTTATAACCGTCTGCATTTATTCTAGGGCAAAGTAGGCCTGACACTAAGTTTTCTAAGTGCCATTTCATCTGATAACAGCAAGGCTGATTCAAATACATACCAGAGAGTGTGTCTGCATTTTATCCAAACAGCAAAATACTGGAGATCACACTGAGTTCTGCAGCCTCTTTCAATCACTATTCACTGTCTCTCTAAACAAGCTGCTCTAGTTCAGATAGAAGTAACAGCTTTGATGAAGGAGCCAATCCCAGGTAACCACTATATTAAGCAAAAGGTTACAGAATGGTTTGGATTGGAAGGGACCTTTAAAGGTCACCTAGTTCAATGACACTGCAATGTGCAGAGTTAGCCTTGTGAGTCATACCCTGGCCTTAAAATCTAAAAACTATGAGCTGGCCAGTATCTATAGGAACCTTCTTTAGCTTCACTTTGACTTTTATGTACTTCTGGACTAAAAGTCTCTGGCACCAGGTCAGAAACTGCTGCTCAGATGACCATCATTAGGTCTAACAGTACAAGCCTTAATGACTTCAGGGACCTTCAGCATCCCTGTGACCTTCAGGGGCTTCCAGGATGGGATGCAGTCTACAGATTCAGACACCAAGATGTCTAAATCATCTGTAGCCTCAGTTTTTAAGCAGAGATCACATCCAAATACTCAGTGGGGTCTGGAAAGCCATTCAGCTCTAAGGCAAGAGTCTGTGTTCAGTCCACATTATAGTGCTCCATTAATTATAAAGGGCACTTAAGGGTGGTTTCACTTGACTGGACACAGGAGCCTAGTGTTATTTTAGGCCCTGCAGGGACACCCATCTGGCCTGAGAGGAGTCCTGATTCTCATAAATCCTGTTTTGTACCTGTCAGCCCTAAGAGGATGTCTTGGACACCCTGGGGCGTCTCCAGTGACACTAAACACCTACAGCAACTGATTCCTGCCCTTAGCTCTATGCAGACACTTATAACAGACCTTAGTTTTGGGTGTCTTAAGTTGCAAGCTGAGCCCCAAAGTATGCTGCCAGACAAGCCATCCAGTCAGGTTGGTCCGGTGAAACTGAGGGGTCTTACTTGCTCAGAGTATGATGGGTGATTATAGAGTTTTGTCAAAGAAAACATTTCTCCTTTTCCTGGCATATTAAAAGTCTCAACACCTCCCCAAAGTCAGCTTCCTACTGAAAGAAAGACATTCCTACAGTGCAGTTGAACGACAGCTTCAGATTCAAATTACTTTCACAGTTCCTCACATCAATATATAAAGAAGGGCCTTTGCATCATTTAAGCCCAAAATGTAGTGTATCCACACTTTCTGCTGTGAACACCTAATGCCAGGTGTCAAGACCCGTCATCCAGGCTCCCTAGATCCCTGTACTGTCAGGTCAAAGACGTTAGTTCTTCTCATAATTTCTCACAGTACGAAAGGTTCTGCTATGCAACAGCCCTATGGGGGGGAGGGGGGGGGGCGGTTCTCATACACCTGAAGTTAAATGCCTATGGCAAATTTTTCATTTCATAATTATGCTCTTCACCAGGTCAAATGATGATCAGCTTTTATGGGACTCCCCCATTTTTGAACAGTAACGACTCCCACCTCTTGGCAGCTTTGTGCCCAGGAGCAAACACAAGCAGCTTTCCATCCTGTAATACAGCCACACCAAGAAAAACATGCTCTATGTCTGACGAGCTGCTCCTACTAATCTGAAAAAGAGACTTTTGCTTCACCTGCTGGGTTCCCACATCACATTTGGTCACACAGAAGATTGCAGTGTGGCCACAGTAGTATGATGGACATCCATATAGAAGTTAGTTTAAACAGCAAAATCAGGGGCAGGATTTCTGGGGCTCAGCATCACACCGGGACCAGACTTCCCAAAGAATTAAGCTCCTCAAAGGGCTGTAAAGGACAGACTAACTTTTCCAAGGACTCTGAGCTCTTGTGCTTTGATGTTGCTTTCTATAAATGCATGTTTCCATTATACCTAAAGCCTGGGATATTGCCTGCTGAGGACTAACCAACAAGCATTTTGTTGGCACTGCTTGCCAACATTCCCAGGACTTTGGGAACGCATTTCACCACTGACACATATAAAGTGCTTTGGGATGAAATGTGTTATGGGAAGGTTAGAGTCCGTTATTTACTGCACAGCAGCATGAAGAAGAAGCAGAGATAAGAATGACTAAGCCATCCCCATCCTCTGCAGTGACAGAGAAGGGATGCAGCTACCTCATTGTCTTGCTTCTCAGTGTCTGGACCTGCCCTCTGGGAGCTCAACAAAGAGACAAGGGAGGGAGGCAAGCACATCTCTTCCCATCCAAGGTTTTCTGTTGGAAACCTAAGCCTAAGACAGAGCCTGCAGTGTCTTAGCTTCTGGCCTGCTTAGACAAGTGGCCAGAATCTCTTCCCTTATCTCACATTACACAAGTGACATTTGAAAATGCAGTGAAGTTGTAGCTCTTCAACCTGGACAGGTCTACTCTACGCATGATGCTTGCAACATTTCACATAGAAGAAAAAAAGTTCTCAACCACCAGTCAAAGGTCAAAATGTTTTCAAAGGTTTAAAAGATAATTAGTATTTTTAATAAGGCACATGGGAGAAATAATTGTCCAAAGGCACTTCCAAAGTAAACACAGTATCACAGCAAGATTCCAACTTGTGACACAAGTGAAACTGAAGTACAGGTGCTAAAAGGACACATCAAAGAGATATGGTTTTGTCACTAAGTACTGTAAGTGAACTCAGGGTTAAGAATTCAAGAACTTGACATTTTAAAATAAAAAATTATGGTTTTAATGTGCACTTTTGCAATGACATATTAAAAATTAAAATGTGTCATTGCCACTACTGTAAAGATTCATAAACATGTTCACCCACTGACAGTGTAAAGGCAGGGAAAAAATGAATGAAAGACACAGAAAAAAATTATTTCCTGCTCTGCCCATTTAATCCCCAGTTCTCTGCTATTGCCAGATCACACAGTAGCACAAATCAGCTTCAGCTACTGGGATTAAAATAGCAGCATGAGCTCTGCTTGCATCCCAGGATTCATTAGCAGCATTTACTCAATCAGGAAAAGCTCAGCTAGGCAAAAATCGCTTACCACCCTCTTCAGTGTGCAGAACATACACTAAAGTGACTCGCAGTTTGGGGCAAAAATATCAGTCTTGGGACTCTATGCCATCTTGAAGAATGCTCACAAATTTCCTAAGCTCAGAATGAAACTTTCAGCAGACAGCTAGCCCCTCAATTTAACAATCTGGGTCGAATTCTGTTCTCAGTTAAGTGTAGTCGAAGGCTGAACAAATTCCATTCGTGTCTGAGGCTTTATTCTAGATTTGCCTCATGGGAGATTAACATAGAAATTGGTTCTTTGTGTCTTTTAGCTTTCAGGGTATTTAAGAAAATCTTGCACTGATTTGAAGGGCAGCAGTGGACACCTAGCAGCCACAAGGGCAGCACAGGTTGACTGAATGTTGAATGCCCTTGAAACAAGCAGCAGAAAAGAAAAACACATTTGGGCCACAATTCAGTTTCTGGCTACATCAGTGTGAACAAAAACTTAAAATCAGCCTAGTGCAAGAGTGAAAGCAGGAATTTGTCTCCAGTTAACCCAGCTAACTTGAAATATAAAATCACTTTAACAGAAACAATATCACCTGCAGATCCCCACTAGCTCTTAGTTTAAAGGCAAGAGAGTAATGAAGCAGCGTGCACAGCTGGGAGGTGGTACATGTGAGCAGAGCACAATGTAACTCACTTTTATCGCACATTACACATCGGAGGCTTCTGCAAAGTCAGTCTGAGATTGCTGTACCTGAATTACACTAACTCCTGGCAGTTCATTGGAACGTAACACGGGTCTGGTGCTGTGACACCCTGAATACACACAACTTCTAATGCATTTGGTAAAACTTGAGAGCATCGAGCACCTTGAAAGATCACATCCTAGAAACTGATTGCTCCACATTAAAAGTAAAGAAGCCAATCTGAGCCCTGGGAGACGCATTCACTGTAAGTTGTGAGTGCGTCTTTACAGAAGTGCTTCTGTCTTCCCTTCACACCCTCCTTTGATGCTGTCCAGACACTTTCAAACTTTTACTCACCCAGCCAAATGAAATTTTGCATCAAGATGACTTTCAGTCAGTGTTTTACAAGTGCTTTTCTCTTACCTATCAAAAACCACGGCAGCGTAGGCTGGCTCTGCAAAGATGACATCCCCAGGCAAGAATTCCTTCTGTGCTTTCAAGCCCCTGCCTTTGCCTTCAGATGTGAACACTTCGACTGACTCCATTCCCCCTTTGGTCATCCCAGGGACCTCAAGGCTTGGGAGGTGGGTATCTCAGAGCAAGCCAAATCTCCCGTCACTCCTGTCAACTTTGACTTGCTGCAAGACCACGCTTATAAAAGGGCTGGTCTCCCCCCACCCCCAGCCACACCATTTCCCATAGGAGGGCAAGGGGGTGGGAGCAGGAGAGGCAGGAGGAAACGATCTCTGCACAGTATCACTGGCCTACGCAGGGAAGGCACAGGGCTGGGACTTCTGCTTCATTAGGAAACCCCCCTCTGAAAGCCACGTTTGGAATTGTTTCTCCCAGCCACAAGCAGTTGTGTACGTTACAACTCAGATTAATTTATACTCTCCCGTTGGAGAGAGAATGTATTCTCTTTGCAGGGTATTTTTAGCAATCACATGCTTCTGTCTCTCATGAAGCAACAGCTGAGACAGTGGGACAGGGAGAGCTGGTGTGCATATTTCTGACCCCTTCCACTGGCATCTGGCTTTTTCCAGAAATTAAACAATGCTGCTTTATTTTTACCCACTAGGAGATGGATGGTGTGTTTCGAGGCAGGGATACACATTCCAAAATTCTTAGCATCTTCTGTCACTGCCAGAGCCTGAAAAGGGGGCATCACTTCCCAAATGCTGGTGGCAGTGGGTGCACAGAGCAGCGTAGAAGGAGCTGGAAGGACAGCAGTGCTTTGGCATGGGCTGCAGAAGCAGGCAGGACATCTCAGATACACGCACAATTTCAGATGCACTAAAACTCTTTGAAATGGCACTGCATTTGGGAGCTTTCCCCACCTCCAATGCTAAGCCATGGAAGAGATAGGGGAATTTGAGCCACCTGTGTGAAAAAGTAATCGCACACCAGACCAACCTAAACCCGTGAGAAGCTTGCCCTTTGCTTTACTCTCTGCCCCCAGCAGCCAGTACAATTTTGGGGTGATAGAAGGAAAGCCCTCCATGTATAAGAGTGAACCTCACTGTGGAAAGTGAACCCAGCCCATATCGTTGTCCAGCAATTTTTTATCATTTAATAGTATTTCATAGGGCTGGTTCCTGCTAATATTACCCTCCCACCCCTAGGAAATGTGTTGCTATTTCCTCCTGGATTCCTAATCACCGCACAGATACCAACATTTGCAAACATCTTCCCACACCTCCTTGCTGCACAGTAAAACCTGTCTGGTATAACAGGGAAAGTAAGGTGTAGAGAAGTAAAGAAGGTAATTCCTGTTCATCCCTAGACCGTAAAAAAAATGTTTTATCTTGCCAAGGCAGTGGGAGGTATTGTTGTGCTCTTTAAGACAGTCACAGAACTGCTCAGCATCTTCTGCTAAAAGCTTCTGGCAATTTTCTTTGCCTGCAAATGAAGAATTGTAGCATGCTTCAGCAGAAATATCCTGTGTTGTAGTTTACCCCTGTGTGCCAAGCACAAACAATATCAATCCACAACTCCATAAATTCAGGGTGATCTAGGTGTTCATGTGATTATGAGCAATCTTCTCCAAACAACCAGACTCCTCCACTCTTACTGAGGAGGGCCAGAGCCATCGCAGAGCTGTCAGCACAAACCTCCCAGCATTTATGCTGAGCAGCATAGAAAAGTCACTACGTGCAATTAGTCAAGCAATTACATTTTTAATTGCAATGCTCTGCTTGTGTGATATGTGATGTCAGGATGCTCTGGTCTCACCTGCTACCCATGTTTAATTCCCCTGTGTGTAAGTGCCTTTCAGATACATATATTTGCCAGCACTACATTAGCACCTAAAATTTAGATGCAGCTTTGAGGGGGGTTTTTTTTGAAAAAAAAAATATCTTGATTTGGAGTTTGGCTATATTGAACTCAGTCATTAATCACCCTAAAGACTATTTCTGATTCCCAGATAACAAAGGATATTTAACCGAACGGAATTAGAATAGAATAGAATAGAATAGAATAGAATAGAATAGAATAGAATAGAATAGAATAGAATAACTAAGAGTAAATTATATCTTTTCAAAGTAGACCACTGAAATCAACAAATCAAAGTCTTTCTGGGATGGACTTACAGCAGGTCTCTGCACAGTCAGACAACCATGGTGTACCTAGTATAATGCACTCCTCACCTGTTCAGATCACAAAGGGAAAAAAAAGCCAGTTTGGCTGAGACAGAGCATAAAAAAAAGTCTCATTTCTCCCCTTTCAGCCTGGTGAATGCCACAATGGTGTGTGCTCAGCTGAGTTGTACAGGAGGAGATCTCCCATTTAGCTGAGTATCACACCCTTGGCACCACCTGGCCATGGTTTCAGACCCAGCTGTGTGCAGAAATATGAGAGTAAAACTGTCAATCTGAAGAGAAAGCACTGAGAATGGAAAGGGCCAAGAGAGTCTGGATAACAGGAATTCCCTCTTAAACATCTATTTGGAAAAGTGACCCTACTTTCAATCCCTTGGAAACACATTGAATTTCAAAGCCAGACAGAGAGGCACAACAATTTTGGAGCACTGAGTTCCAAAGGTGGAGCTGCAGCACCATCAACAGCAGTTAATTCTGCGCTCTGGGTCTGTCTGAATATGGGGCCGGAGGGGCGAGTGGCCCTATCCTCCTGACAGAAGAAATAGCACCCTCTACTGCCCTTTCAAAAAATACTCAAAGCACAATCTTACCAAATTTCAAAGCTGCAGCCTTGGACTGTGGTGAGCAGTATTCAGACAAACTGTGCATTAGAGAGGGAAAAAGAAAAGAGAAGGAAGAAAAAACCTGTCCTAGGCAAGTGCTCCTCAGACTCATCCTGTCATTATTCAGCTTTAAATGTTAAATGCAATTGCGGTCCTGCAGGGCAAGGGTGGGTCCTGTGTCCCTATGAAACCAGTTTTTGGGGTGACAGCAGTGAAAATTTGGGGGGAAGCTAGACTGCCTGTTCTCCTGGGGGTGAGTGCAATAGGGGTTGGGCAAATTCAGCCCTGAAGAGGGACAGATCGAGGGGGTGACGGAGCAAAGGGACAGCTGGTGGATCCACACCCATTTGGGGAACTTGGCGGGTGTTTTGGGTGCCAGGGGCAGAGAGGTGCCACCCAAGGTGAAGGGAGAGGCTGCAGTTACTAGTAGTTGCTAGGTAGATATTTGGCAGTAACTAGTAGTTACTAGTAGTCGCTAGGCAGACACTAAGCTGTTAGTAGCAGTTACCAGGCGGTTATTACGTTACTAGACTCTTACTAGTAGTTACAGAGCAGTTATTAGGCAGTTACTCCTCTCTTACTAGTAGTTACTGGGCAGTTATTAGACAGGTACTAGTAGTTCTGAGGCAGCTACTAGTTGCAAGGCAGATATTGAAATGTTACTGGGTGTTCCAAGAGCCACCCAAGGTGGAGAGGAGAAGCTTGCAGTGGCTAGTGGCTGCTCAGCATGTATTTAGCAGTGACTAGTAGTTACTGAGCAATTACTAGTAGTTACTAGAGCCCCCTGAGGTGAAGGGAGATGCCTGCAGTGACCTGTAGTTGCTAAGCAAATATTTGGCAGTGACTAGTAGTGACTAGTGAGTTACTAGTAGTTACTAGGCAGGCACTGAGCGGTCACTAGCAGTTGCCAGGCGGTTATTACGGTGTTACCCGACTCTTACTAGTAGTTTTTGAGCAGTTACTGGGCAGTCAGTAGGCTCTCACTAGTAGTTACTGGGCTGTTACTAGCTACTGGTATTTGTGAGGCAGTGACTAGTAATCACAAGGCAGACGCCAGGCTGATACCGGTAGTTACCAGTCGCTACTGTGCAGTTCTGAGTCAGTTACTGGCCGTTACTGGCCGTTACTGGTCAGCTCGCAGGGCCGTGGGCCGCTGAGGGGGAGGCCGGGCCGGCCGTGGGGGCAGCCCGCGGGAGCGGGTCGCTACGGGAGAGCAGGCGGCGGCCGCGTCCCGGCCCTGAAGGCCCCGCCACCGGCGCCCTGCCCTGTGCAGAGCCGGCGCCTCCTCCTCCTCGTTGCCGGCAGCCCTGGGGCCATGGCGGTGGGGCGGAGCGGGAAAGCGGCCCCCCAGCTCCTCATCGCCAGGCGCCGCCGAGGTGAGTGAGGCCTGGCCCGGCCGCCCTCAGGGGAGCGGTGGTGACAGAGGCCTTTCAGAAGGCGACAGAAACGTGGTAGAGCGGTTCCCTCTGCCAAATAAAATACCTTCTGATGGTCCGAGTACTGAAAAGTGACAGGCATGTGATGGAAAAGGCAGAAATAATGAGAAGCGAAATGCAACGTGAGCCTTGTCTGCTTTGCCTGTGGAAGGAGCAGGCAGTAGGTTCAAGCTATTTGATAGGCAGTTTGCAAAAGGTAGGCTTATTTTTAATTATTCAGCGTAAAGAGGTCTTGCTCTATCTTCATAAGCTAATCTCAAGGTGGCAAAATCAAGGTGACAAAACAGGCTGCTTTCACACACCAGACCTGTCATGTTCAGCCTTGGAATTGAATCTTAAGATTGCGGCTGAGAAGTGATGGGAGCTTTCCATGCCCTCTCCTTCCTGAAATCTCTCCTGAAATCTAGCGAACAGCACCCAGAAATAAAGTGTTGAGTTTCCAGCGATGCAAATTTATTCATAATGGGTATAAAATACTTGCATGTTGAAAGGCTTTGGTCGGTGGTTTATAAGCATTGACTGTAATGAAAATCAAGCTAAAAACAGAAGCCACAGACTTAGCAATGCATAAACATGGCCTTTCTTTAAATATGGAAAATGTCCATTAACAGCAGATTTCCCCATTGTCAGTTAAATTTAGTAGTACTCTCTTGAACAGAAATAATTAGTGGAATGAATCTATTTAAAAAGCTGGCAGCTATTTTAGGGAAGAAAAAAACAAAAGTATGTATGCTCTTCAAAGGAGTATACTAGGGGAAAGTTAGGCATGCGGTCTTGCTATGTTTAGGTTTAAATTCCTTTTTTCACACGTATTTCTTGAACAGAGCTGTCATGTTCCTGAACTTTTGCACAACAAAGCCTTTAACTTTAAAAGTACTTCTGCCTCCTGGGAATTTCAAGGGAGTTTAAGGGTCTGAAGGTTGTTTCTTAAATTCTCAGTGTTTAGAGGTAGCTCACACCCTTATTTTTAGTTACAGGTTTTATTGTGACCTAGGCACAGCAAGGATTGCTGGTTGTGCTTGTCATTTCATACCAGTGGCGAATAGTGCTGTGGAATGGGATATTATGGATAATTTCTGGTTTGACATACTTTTCTTAAATACAAAATTAGCAGTAACTTTTGGCTTTGGAAACTGTTGCAACAGTTCTTGCTAATTCCTATGCACACTGGATTTTTGGTTTGTTTGTTTTAGCCTAAGGGTTTCTTTTGACTCGGTTTCAACAAAATAAAAATCCATGGTACCTGTAGAAGGTACTTAATCTGGAGTTACAGCCGTGCATCCTTTTTCAAGAATCAGTATGTACTGCTCTTGTGTTATAAATGGCTAATTTTCCCCTCTCCCTCATGTTCTGTTCTACACATCTTCACTTACTGAAGAGGAAAAAAAGAGTTGGGTATCAATTCACTCATTATATGGTTCTTGCCCAGCATTCCACAAGCCCATCTAAAATAGCACTGAGAGTAGGCTGAGAAATAACATTGCACAAACTACTGTCATACAATTGTATGGGAGCATTTATATGTCAAAGAGAGCAGAAGGGTAACTTGCCTTAACCTGCCTCAGGGAATGTGAAATGGGGATTGGAAAGCATGTTTCTTACATGTTTATTGAACCAGAGGAGGGTTAAACCATGACAGAGTGGAAAGGAAAATGGTCTGTTATCCTAATAGAATAACTTAATGCCTGGCAAGGAAACTAATAGCTTATACAGGAGAGTTTAAGAAATCTAATGCATTAGATTCTCCTTCAGAAGGAGCCAACCACCCAGCATAGACTTAAACAGCCTTCAGTTGCACCTTGTTTGCGTTTTGACAGTGTGTTTCAAGAAGTACAACACAGCTGGATCAAACTATGCTCACAGAAATTTTTAAAAAATTAAAGATTTGTTTCTGAAATCTTGAGCAGTAAAGTGATCTAACACTTAAAAAAACCCAACAAAGCTACCACCTTTTTTTTACCACCTTTAAAAGCAGCGTAGCTGATTCCAGTCTGCTTCAGCTGTGACAGACTTGTCCAGTTCATGAGGGTTTGTTGTGCTGTAGGGTGCATAGGTCAGTGTGATGGATGTTCAGCAGAGACAGACAAGTGGAAACTAACAGGGAGAAAAATGAAGAGAATCAAGGAACTGTGTTGCAAGACGCAAAAACCTTAATTTTATTAGTAGTGATTGATAGACTGTACTTAAGTCTTAATGCTTTAAATTTTCTGTCTTGGATGAGTTTAGAACAGGCAAAGTGTCTTGCTGCTTGCTCATCATGAGCAAAAGGGGGAGTATTGTGTTTCACATCAATTGCAAGCTGCTTCTGTTGTATTTCAAGGCAAATCACAGATCCAGCTGTCCATCAGGGCTTTTAGCATTGTTTGGGTTTAGCTTTGTATTTGAGGAGGTTTGGGCAATGCTGTTTTAGTAGTGTAGTTCACGGAATCATGGAATTGTCAGAATTGGAAAGGACTTCTAGAGGTCTAGACCAACTCCCCTGCTAAAGCAGGATTGCCTAGAACACATTACCGAGGACTGCATCCAGGTGGGTCTTGAAGATCTCAAGAGAACAGGACTCCACAACCTCCCTAGGCAGCCTGTTCCACTGCCCTGTCACCCTCACCACAAAGAAGTTTTTCCTCATATTTGAATGGAAATTCCTGTGTTCCAGCTTGTGCCCATTGCCCCTCTTCCTGTCACTGGGAACCACTGAAAAGAACCTGTCTCCATCCTCCTTCA
>VZRU01001490.1:76234-104430 GCA_013398155.1 Pedionomus torquatus | reverse complement strand
AGTTTACTATCTGCCAGGACCCCCAGATCCTTGTCTTCAGAAGTGCCTATCAGCACATCCACCCCTAACCTATATTGTCCCAGGAACTCTTCCTCCCCAGGTGCAGGATGCTACACTTGCTCTTGTTGAACCTCATTAGGTTCTTCTCTGCCCAGCTCTCCATCCTGTCCAAGTCACACAGCCCTTTAGAGTGCCAGCCCTCCCAGTTTGATATCATCAGCAAACTTGCTGAGGATCTACTTGGTCCTCTCGTCCAGGTCATTGATGAATATGTTAAATAACACTGGACCGAGTGTTGACCCTTGGGTGAACCACTGGTAATAGGCCTCCAATGTGCCCCTGCTCCATTAGTTACAACCCTCTGAGTCCTGTCACAGAGCTAGTTCTCAATCTGCCTCACTGCCCCCTCATTTAGCCCACACTTCCTCAGTTTCCTAATGAGGATCTTGTGGGAGACAGTGCCAAAACCTTTGCTGAAGTAGATGACATCTGCTGTCCCCCCCCTTATCCAGCCATCCAGTTATAACATCATAGAAGGCTATCAGATTGGTCAAGCGTGATTTACCTTTGGTAAATCCATGTTGACCACTCCAATGATTTCCTGTTCTTTAAGATGTTTGGAGATGACATCTAAAACAAGTCACTCTATTATCTTCCCAGGAACTGAGGTGAAACTAATCAGCCTGTAGTTCCCTGGGTCTTCCTTCTTGCCTTTTTTATAGACTGGAATGATATTTGCCTTTCTCCAGTCCTCAAGCACCTCCTCTGTTCTCCATGACCGTTCAAAGATGATGGAGAGTGGCCCAGCAATAACATCCACCAGTTCTCTCAGCACTCGTGGGTGCATCTCATCAGGGCCCATGGACTTACGGATGTCTAGTTTGGCCAAGTGGTCTCTAACCTAGTCTTCTGCAGAGGGAAAATCTTCCTCTCTCCAGATCTTCCTCCTTGTCTCCAGGGTCTGGCATGCTTCAAAATTGTATACTTCAAAGGCCTTGTGCACATGTACAGACCTAGCCATGTGTCTTAGTGAAATCTGATAACATATAGTGTTCAAAGTTGCATATAAATGCTTGTAAATTAATCTGCTACAGTATTCTGTGGGGAAAACTCTTATAGCTTGTATGATGAAACTAGTTTATGGAAACACACGGGCATTAACAGCACTTGTTTCCAAACAGAGTCCAGTTTGGCATTTGATTTTTTTACAATCACGTGAGCTTTCAGAAGAAAATGCAGTAATTCAGAAGGGTAGTTAGGGACTATAGAGATAAAGGAGATATTCAGGGTGAGGCTGGATGAAACCCTGGTCAACCTGGTCTAGTTGAGGGTGTCCCTGCGACTGCAGGGAGGTCAGACTAGATGACCTTTGGAGATCCCTTCCAGCCTGGAGGATTCTATGATTCTATGACTAAACTCACCAAGAAAATGAAAATTTAGTGCTACTACAGTATAGTTTCCTCGGAGAAACATCTTTCATCTAACGGCAGTAATCTAAATCTGTCTGGTTCAACCTCCCTTCCTCATATAGGAATACAATGCTGTAATGCTGCAGTTCAGCGTGTTTGATAAGGGTTTTAAAGTTTGTTAATCTTTGCCTGCCCTTTCTAAATTGAATACCTGTGAATATCTGAGTTTATTTCTAAGATTGCTTTTTGTGTCCCACTGTACAGTGACTGTGCTTTCCTGCTGTACCACAACCAAAAGTGATTGGATTTCAGTGACACTGTTTACCTGCAGTTTCAGGCAGCTGCTACTCTAAGCATTCACACTTTTGGTCATCTGGTTACAGAATAGGAATATGATTGCCTGATTGCAAGCAATATCATTTGCACATCATGTAAAGTTACAGCCAGTCAGCTGAGATGAGGTAACTGACTGCATGCAGGCTCCTGCCTTTCTTGCTTGCAGAGTAAAGCAAGTTAATGTAGTGCACGTGATGTAAATTAACCTGTTTTACTTTGCAGCTGGGACAGGTTTCAGCATGCACACTCAAGTTACTGGGAGGCCGACAGGTGGTAGCCTGGTGAGATGGTTTGATGTGCCTTGGAGACAGCCATGTGAAAATAAGAAAATATGTAGGTCAATATTTGCTCTTGACGACTTGCAGTTGTTGAGCTTGATTCATGTATATCCATTTATTTCTCATTAAAACACTATGTTTGCTGCTGGCATTTGAGGGCAGGATTTGGCTGTGTCATTTTGTGGGTTTAGTACATTGAATTTGAAACTTTATACCTTTGCCTTAAGGGATGTGTCTAGCCTAGACTTTTTCTTCACTACGTTACTCTGCTTTCTGTCTTCTCCAGCCTCAAGAATTGGGAAAGAAAAATTAATAATAGAGTAAAGCTGGGAGCATTTCCTTTTTAATCAAGCAGCAGAAAGTCCTGGGCTGAACAGGCATTTTTTAAATTACCTGGTCTCTGATATTTTAATTAATGTTAGTATTTTTTCCTACCACATTTATACTGCCCCGAGGAAAGCCTTTTTTCTCCTGCCTTTCCTACCTGGCTTGCCACAAAGATTCCTCTACAATTAACCTAATAAAAGTAAGAAAAGAGATAGCGAAGGTTTAAACTTGAAAAGACACTCTCAAACTCTCAAGCAGTAAAATGTACAAGTACAGTAATGTTTAAAATGCCCCTGAGCTTTCTCACATCCGTGTTTTAATGCCTTAACTGAATTGCTGTTCCATTGAAGAATATTTAAAAAAAAAAAAGCTTCTAGGATTGTAACTTCAAAAACAGTAAGCAAATCAGTATCTTTCAGTGCAGACACTGTAAGGGTTTGATTTATCATTGTTTGGCAACCTGTTTTGTTCCAGATTTCCAAAATCCACTGTTGTTATTTTGATTTATTTTTTTTCTTAATTTATTTAAATTGCTTTGATTTTCTTGTTAAGAGAGATGCTGAACACCTGCAGTTTACACTGTCTTTTCAATGCCCGTATTTCAGTGTTTGAACGTTAAAACAATCAAGTTGGTCTTGTTTTAAGAATGTGTTTCTCATTGCCTGTTGATTGTGCTCCTCATTCTCTGGGTTTATTCTCTATATTAAAAAGTAATTGTATAAAACACAACACTGGAGAAGTATTTTTCTAAATGCTAAATGAATGAGCAGGAACGTAAGTATATTGGACATCACCTGGATATTCAGGTGATGCTTGGCATTCTCTCTCTTCACTCACCTATATTATTCATTATTATATCAGACTGCTTTTAATTTCACTTCATATGAAGTTTTTATTTCTGTGTCTTCTGAAGGCTCTCAGAAGATGACAATCAGAAAATAATACCAATTAACAGTATGCTATTTATTGATTATTGTTCTGATCTACTTATGCTTTAATAATGGATTTTTCTGTTTACTCAGATATTTTTATAAGTTGCATTAGAGATAAGAGTGAAAAATCATTTTTGTGAAAGTGGATGCGTTTAGGAAACTTTTTGCACAAGTATGTAAAGTTGGAGTGGTTTTCTGCAGTCAATAAATCTTGATTGATTCATGGTTTGTCTTAATGATGAAGAACTTGTAACAGTGAAACCAACTTATTAAAACATTAGATATGAATCAAATTACTATGTTGACATCTCAATCTCAAGCTTCGAAGGTGGCATCGTAAAAAATAAAATTATGAAGCAGAACTCCAAGTGCAACTTAAATAGAGCATTAACTTAGAAGGAACAGTAATGCAGCGCATACACTGACTGTTTTTTTTGCTTCGAAGGAGAAGACATGAATGTTTTGCCCTGAGGTTTGCTTCTTTGCAAACATCTGACAACATACTCATTTTTTTCGTCTTGTACCGTATTAGTTTCTTTAACTACTGGCTGTGAATTAAGATTACATAGCATTTTGTCCCTTCTGTATCAGGTATATGTTTCCCATCTGGAATGTGAAGATCAGAACTCCTTCTAGGCTGGGTTGATCTCAAACCAGAACAACCTGACTTTGCTACAAGACTGGCCATATGTACCTGTCTACAGCTGTAGTTCACCAGGCTCAGCGTTCTAGTGCACGCTGATCCCTGCCAAGTTGAACTAGTGTTATTGACTTTGACCAGGACCCCATAGGACTTGCAGCCTTTTTAGGCCACAACGCCATTAGGAAGAGGAGCAATTCCCTTTCTTGCAGGCATGTGGAGCAGCCACCATAGAACTATAGACTGGGTAGAGTTACAAGGACCTTAGAGATCACCTAGTTCCAACCCCCTGCCACAGTGAGAAGTTAATAGCAGAGGTGCTGAGCCAGCAATGTGTCCTTGTCACCAAGAGGGCCAATGGAATTCTGGGCTGCACAGGGAAGAGTGTGGCCAGTAGGTCAAGGGAAGTCATTCTCCCCCTCTACTCTGCACTGGTGAGGCAACTGGAATACCGTGACCAGTTCTGGGCTCCCCAGTTCAAGAGACACAGGGAACTACTGGAGAGAGTGCAGTGTAGGGCAACAAAGATGATGAAGGGATTGGAGCATCTCTTCAGCCTGGAGAAGAGAAGGCTGAGAGGAGACCTTATGAATATTTGTAAGTATCTCAAGGGTGGGGTTGAAGGAGGATGGAGACAGGTTCTTTTCAGTGGTTCCCAGTGACAGGACGAGGGGCAATGGGCACAAGCTGGAACACAGGAATTTCCATTCAAATATGAGGAAAAACTTCTTTGTGGTGAGGGTGACAGAGCAGTGTAACAGGCTGCCTAGGGAGGTTGTGGAGTCCTGTTCCTTGAGATCTTCAAGACCTGCTGGATGCAGTCCTGGGTAATGTGTAATCCTGCTTTAGCAGAGGAATTGATGATCTCTAGAGGTCCCTTCCAACTCTGACAATTCCATGATTCCATTTGTTTTATTGGCTTTTCAGAAGGTAATTTGTTAAATGCAGCTCAGGTGGGAAGGAGGAATTGTGTCCTTCTCTGGTAATTTCTACTTATTTCATACTTAAGTAGCAAGATGTTAGTATCTGCAGTCATTTACAAAAGCACTTGTTTTCTAAGAAAACCAAGGAGTTTAGACCAAGATTGTTCATACCCTAACTGAAAACAGTAATTTGAAGTGATGCTCTTTATGCTAATTCTGTTGTTTAGGATAATATTAAAAGGACCCATCAAAGTGAGGAACAGTTATGTTCATAAAAATTAGTTTTAACCCATCACTTTGCAGTAAGTAACTAATTTCTCCCATGGTACTATTGCAGGAATCAGAGGTGCATATAAATGAAAACCAGAGTTTTCAAACTTAAATGCCTAAATGCAAACATACCTGCATTTGAGAATCTAGGTTTCAGAGTGTTGGTGAAGTTTTAACAAGTAAGCAGCAGACCTGAGGGTAGACTCAGGATCTCCCAGTCAGACCCTCACACTGAACAGTTGTGGGTTGCTTTAAGTCATTTTTGATGCAACTAAATGAGATTAACAGTTCCCCCCTCCTTTCCATAGATTATGTGCATATTTGACATTCACTTTCTTGATCTCATCCTTAGGTCTCGAGTGAGCTGTTTTTATTGCAGTCCTGCAATGTGGTTTTAATACAGGCATTCAGAATTACCAATAATTATACATGTTTATAAATCTACACTACTAAAACAGTGTCTTGGGTGTCTGGGGGATTTGTATTGGTATAGCAAACAGTCTTAGTATTCATTTGAAACATGACCAGACCTGGTGCATCCCTTTCACTTGTGATATGCATGAGATGAGGTGTTTAACACCCAGATCATCTTGAATTTAGCATCAGTAGGGAGGGAAAGGACTAAATGGGCAGGGAGAACCAAAGAATTTTTTAGGGCAAGTTTGTATGATATTGCAGTCAGTGATCATGTATTAATTCTGCAGACTGTATAGAAAGGCAGCTTTCCAGTCTCTAAAGCATTGGGAGTGCTTGGCATGACAGATACTTGGAAGCCCAGGAAGGGCATGGCTGTTGTAATATTTTGTGGAGGTACTATCTCAACAAAGTAACTACTAGGGTGCATGGGAAAGGATCTAGCACTGAATCAGACTGGGATTCCTGGTAGCTTGAGTAATAAATCACAAAAAGGCAGTCAGCATTTTTGCTGCATGAGAAGTTGCACGTGTATTTCACTAGCATACAGTGCCCGAAGCCAGACAGTGATAGTACTGTCTGGTTTCAGATAGGTTTCTCAGCCGTTTTTATAGTGTGGAAATAGAACCAGTCTTCACCATCTCAAATGGATCCACCTTGTCACATTTCTCTGTGCAGAGGCATAAGCTATCTTTCCAGCCTTGTCCTCTCTACTTCATCCCACGCTCATCTTTCTTCTCTGTTAGTAATCAGTAGCCTCTGCAGCATATCTGGAATTTGAATCTGATTGTAAAGCAGCCCTTTATTAAAATGCCCAAGTATCTCAGATGACTACTGTAGATTAAAAGTATTACAAAACTGAGAAGAAATACAGATTGACTTGTGTTTGTGTGTGTTTGTTTTTTGCATTTTATGGGCATTTTGATTTGTGAGGGTGGTGAGACACTGGAACATATTGCCCAGAGAAGTTGTGGATGCCCCTTCCCTGGGAGTGTTCAAGGCCAGGCTGGATGAGGCTTTGAGCAACCTGGTCTAGTGGGGGGTGGCCCTGCCCATAGCAGAGTGTTTGGAACCAGATGATCTTTAAGGTCCTTTACAACCCAAACAATTTTATTATTCTAATTTTACAAAAAATCTTTTTGGCACCTATTCTGTGTCCTAGACTTAAAGCTCTTGAATCATCGTAACAGCTCAAGTAATCACAAGCAATGCTATAATGACTGCTAAGAATTAGTAGTACTCAACAGAACCAAAAATACTTTATCCCTGTCTTTGAAAAGAAAACTGAAAACTGCAGCTGGTTTTTTTTGGTTTTCCCTTTGGGACTACGCTAATTCTAACAGGTCATCACTAAGGATTGCAGTTGTCTCCCAGGTCTGCTTTCTTCAGCCTTTGAAAGTTCAACAACAATAATACTCTCTATATATGTGAATATCAGCTTTTTTAAAAGACAGCTTGTAAGTAGTACATTCATGGAAGTCTAGACTGTCACATTTTCTTTCTGGGCATACAGTTGAAACGTGATGAAACAGAAAGATGTTGCCTGGCTCATCGGATGGATTTTTCCCCTTCTGCCTGGGTGGTACTTGAATGGTCATTTCCCATTCTATCTAATCAATCAGTTTTGACAGATACATTTCTCAGCTCACTTTCATCTGAAAAGAAGTATTTGTTAAGAGCTTAGGGAGAGTAGCACAAAAGCAAATGGTTCAGGTGAGGCAGATAGTGTGTTGGTGAGCTGATAGTTATGTTTGTTTGAAATACATCTATAAATACTCATGGTAATATGTGCAGCCTCATGTTTCTGTAATTGTCTCTTGTCATCCTGACTCTTTCCCATTTCTGTGCATCCTTTTATTATGGTCAGTGCCACCTTAATCATAGAACCATCCAGGCCAGAAGGAACCTCCAAAGGTCATCTAGTGTCACCTCCCTGCTGTCACAGGGACACCCCCAACTAGACGAGGTTGCCCAGGGCCTCATCGAGCCTCACCTTGAATATCTCTGGCTTCAACCACCTCCCTGGGCAACTTGTTCCAGTGCTCCACCACCCTCATAGTAAAGAATTTGTTTCTGATATCCAATCTAAATCTGCTCTTCTCCAACTTAAAGCCATTGCCCCTTGTCCTATCACTGCAGGCCTTTGTAAACAGATCCTCCCCAGCCTTCCTGTAGGTCCCCTTCAGATACTGAAAGGCTGCTATTACGTCTCCTTGGAGCCTCCTCTTCTCCAGGCTGAACTACCCCAGCTCCCTCAGCCTGTCCTCGTAGCAGAGGTGCTCCAGCCACCTGACCATTTTTATGGGAGCAGAAGCTGCTTTTTTTATGCCTGTACTATACCCATTAGAAATGGGCTCTAATCCATCTTGGTGCTTCTAGACACTTAAAAATCAAGAAGTGTACTCTCACTTTCAGCCCTGTCTCTTCATTTTGTAAACGAGGCACCTTCAAGACTACAGAAGCCCCACAGGTAATAAATCTAATAAAGCTAATAATCTACCATACAAAATCCTGTGTATTTTAGTGACAGCCTTACCTGATGTTAACACCCATAAGCACCACCAAAGTGTGGATCACCTATGCTTTCAGACGCTACGCTCCCCAGGAGCAGTCCTTGCAATCTCATCGTTGTGAGGTGACAGTGAAAACAGGGCCATCACTGAAGAGAGGTACCAATCTGGTCAGTGGGATTTCTAAGCCAAGAAGCCAGAGGGAATTGTTACAGTGCTCCACACTTCCCATGAACATTGCGTTAAATCCTTGAGGGATCTTTGCACTTACTTTCATGGGACCTTATGAGTATCTGAGGTTAACTGGCTATGCTAAAGTCACTTACAAAGCTCTTCTTAGCACTTCAGTAGGATCAGATTCATCCTTTGATTGCCAGAAACTCCTGTGTGCTGCTTCCATTTGTGTATCATTTTAGATACATAAACTGCTGTTAATAATTGTTGTTGCTATAGTATGTCTTTTCTTAGTATGTCAGAGGACTTCACAAAAGGTGAGATCTCACAGCATGTCTGTGGCAGTACCAGGTACTGCAGGTTTCATAACATAGCTGAGAAAACTGTGGCAATGACAGACCATAAAACCAACTGAGAGAAAATACTGCCATTGGGTCATTAGTAAGTAGGAGGTGTGGGTTGGATTAATGTCTCCAGTCCACGTAGTCCAAAGAACTGTTTTTTCTTCCAAAGTACAGGCAGTTGACAAACATAAACAGTTTTTTGGGGAACAGCCTAAAACTAAAACAAAAGTTTCACTGCAAATTACTGATTGACTTCATCCTGTGGCATGAATGTGGGGAAAAAATAATCTCATGTCTTCTATCTTTAAGACATTTTTATCCATATGCTTTTGTGACATAGTCTCTGTGACAAACAGTAGGTGGTCTGTTCTGCAGTGAACCATTTCTTAATGACAGAAAGTTGAGCTGAACAGTTGCTCCAAATTTACAATACCGGTACCTTTATTTAAACATTTTGGAGGCATAAAAATGACAGGGTCAGTATAGCAGTTCTGAAAGGCTTTTGATTAATTCTCGGAAAAGTTCCTGTTGGCATGGTTGAAAACTATAAGGTAAGCTATTTTTTACAATGTTTTTCTTAGTTGCCGGGAAAGATGTCTGGTGAATCTGAAAGCTGAAGATCTTGAGTTCAGCTTAATATTTATAGAACTGGTTGCATACAAGCATCAATAGCATAGGTATCCCCATGCTCTGTCGTCTTTGTATGTCTCAAATGGTCTTGAGGCATAGTTAAAAGGAGAAAAGGCAAATTTGTTCATGACCCTTCTCTGGAAGTGAGCAGAGACATGGCGTTTAGCAAAGAGGGCTGTTGATGTGCATGGGTTCCACCAGGAAGGAGTCTGCAGTTGCCCAGGCTGGACTGAAGACGGTTTACAACTGACTGCCCAGTTGGGATTTGAGTGAGAGAGACACCAGTTTATTCCTGAATTTGATTTTGTGCAGCTCACCAGAAAACCACAGAGAAATAAGTTATCTAAGGCATATATATTTGCCTAAAAACCAGGGAACTAGACAGAAAATTAAAAGGCTAATGTTTATATGTATGGGTTTTCATGTGGTTTGAGGCTGAAATGATCAGATATGGGATTTTAAAAGTGGGTACCCAGCATTTTCAGAGAGTAGCTGTGCTTCTGACCAACTTGGGTAGCAGCTGCTGTATCCTTTCTGTGGATCAAGATGTTCTGTCCTTATTTGATCTAAGGAAAGCAGACAGGGTTATGCTGTGGTTTGCTGTATGGTACTGACAAAGCCAGAACTGAGCTCCCAGGTTATTGCTAGTACACTAGCAGGTCAATGCCAAGAGTTGCATTAGAACAGGTTATCTTACCATGCTCATGGTTTGTATTCCCCAGCCAAGTTATTGGTGGGTACCCTGCCTGTTCCATGAGATATGCGTTAATAGTCATCTTGTGACCATGCAGAAAAACTAAGTTGAGCCACTCTTCAGGTTCCAAAATCAAGGCAAATGTTCTGAACTCTGTGTCTTTATTTTAATAGATCTCTTGGGGGAAAGCAGTTCTTGTGCTTACAGTGCTACAAGTGTTATACTGAGGTAGCTCTGCATCCCTCACTGCTGAGTCCACTGTAGAAGCGTAGCCTTCTCTTGAGAAAAGGTAGAGCCAAAACAGAGGGACAACAGTGTTAGGTGAAAAATTGAAAGAATTAAAGAGAAATAGAAAACAAGACTATAAATAGAAAAGAGATCTAAGATATGATCAATTTACAAAGAAGGAATCTGAGTAAGTCCTGTCAACTTTTATACAATATTGAAGAATGAAAACAACTCTTGAAACAATGAAGAGCAACATTTAAGCTGTCCCTAGAATACATGTTAGTGCAATTCATCCGTTACTGTAAAATGCCATTGAGGACAAGGACACAGCAGGGTTCTGGATGGCTCAAAGAGGCACAATAGGAGTTACTTGGACAATCAGACTTCTGTTACCTATAATCCAATCTTTTAATTTCAGTGATCCACCAAGAAGGTGAATTAAAAACTCAATTTTAATTTCACATTACAATATATTTTGGGGTCTTTTTTTGTAGCATGTACTTGGTTAGGGTTTATCTGCAAAGAATGCTGTGCCATTCACTGTTAAATCAAGGGAAATATGCATAGAATACTGTCCTTAACTAATATAAAGAAGTCTGTCTTTGAAACCAAGATCTGTTTTCCAGTGAGAGGTTATACAAATTGAAATATAGTGAATACTGTCCATGGTAGTAGTATTTCATAGATTTGTGCCTGATTGCATTGCAATTTGCTTTTTGTCAGTTTTTAATAGAGAATTATTGTTGTTCTGAGAATTCACTGCAGTTCCAACAAGATGTTCCTCTGATAAATTAATATGATAACAAAATAAAAACAAGTCCATGAGCAACTCTTAGCTGGTGTTAGTCCTGTACAAGTTGTAGAACTGTATTTAAAGGTGGAGCATAATGTATGTGCTCTGAATCACCCTCTGCAGAGTTAATCTCTCTTAGACTGCATAAGGACCTTAGAGTGACCAGCCATCACACACAGCTGTTTTGTAGGCATCTAATAGTGGGTGGGGTTTCTGAATATTCCAGGGCTGTCTTCCTTAACTGTACTTTCATGTCCTTGCAAGGACTAAGGTATCTTATAGTCTCTAGCAGGTAGTTCAGCACCCAGCAGCTCTGTACTTCTGCAGTCACCTGTTTTGCTCCATGGAGCTGGCCTTTCATTTGCTGTGCTGTCATCAGATTTATCCTCTACTTCCATGTCTCCAGCTTTACAGAAGCCAGTGGCTGAGAAACCTTTGCTGCTTTCAAAAGCTGAAGAGTCTTCATCAACCTCCAACATAAGGTTGAAGTTAAGTGATGCAGACAAGTACTGTAAACTCTGCTGTGCTCCCTTCAATAATCCGCTTACAGCCCAGGAGCATTACAATGGTAAGAAACACAGAAGAAGTGAAGTACGGAAAAAGATATTGGAGGAGCTGGGAGACAGGACCATCCCTGGAGAATACAGCACAAATGGTAAGCAGAACATGAGCAAGTGTTACAGTCTCTGAGTGTAGTTGACATGCTTGGTTCTGATTTGTTCAAGCAACTGCCTGAGATGTGTTACAGAACAAGTTATTGCCTTCCTTTCTGTTTGGTCTGTTAAAGTTCTGCCTCTGGCGGCTGTAGGTTGGAAATTTTTTCTGACCAACTTCGAGACTCAAATCCAGTCCTCACCAAGTCCTGCAGTCAAATTCAAAGGATCATAGAAAATACCCCAGTCTCATAAATCCAAGGCCACGTTCAGTTCTATCCACATGATTCTAAAAATGTTCATACCCCTCGTTCTTTAAAACTTTCTGTGCTGGAAATTCTATATCCTTCATAAGGAACATCTCCCAGGACTTCTTGATCTTTACTTTCTCCGTCTTAAAACCTTCTACTGACCTTGAACTCAGCTCTCTCTGACTACCATGTATTTCTTCACAGTGCACAGAACAAGAAGCAGACAATAGAATTGAATCATTTGTTTCTTTTTTGTTGTATTCTTTAAATAATTGAAAACTGGCATCATGTCTTCCCTTAATCATTTATTAATGAAACTGGTTGTTGTAATCATTTCAGTCTTCCCACAAAAGGAAATTTGTTTCCTAAACAGTCATTGTTCTCTAGCATCCCATAGGACTGTCTCCTGTTCAAGCACTATGTCCAAAGCCAAGGCCCTGTTGCTGTGCAACTTTATTCATTTTGAGGGGGTATCATCTGGTCCTGTGCAACAGAACTGTCAGTCCTTTCTTTAGTAAGAAATTAAAAATCCTACCTGATAGTCAAAAGTCATTGTTAGCATAAAACATCTCTCATTGTCATGCTATAATTAAAAAAAAAAATACATTTTGATGTAAAGCAATAGCCCATTGAAATTAATGTTGTATTTTTCTAATGGATGAAGCTCGTGAATTTGCATGGGGAAAAAGGTTACTCACTGGTTTCAGAATACTTGAATCTGTGGATGACATAGCTTATAGGAGAGAGACAATCTAAAAAACACAAGGGCTTTCCTCATCTAAACTTACCCTATATTTCCTTGAGACTCCATGTACCGTATTTGGAATGTACTGTGTGAACAATTCCCTCAGCATCTTCACAGGCTTGAACGAACACTACATGAACATTTGAATGGTAATGTTTAAACTAATCTTACTTTAATTAAATTTGGGCTGACTGGCTGGCATCTGTTTACTTTGGGTCAGGTATTTAAAATAGTATTGAATTTTTTAATCAATTCATTATCATCAGCACTTGACAGCAGTTTACTGGGACTATCTTGTATCACTTCAGTCATCAGAAATACTCTTTGTTAATGTTTAAGCCATGGGTACACCGCAACCGTAACAGCTCCCTTCATAAATATCCTAGTGTAGAATTGCAGCACAGACTTTATATCTGTCTGTAAACCTTGTTTATAGGAACATTATGGTAGGATTCTTGCATGGGAAGGGATTGTGATGTGCTTTAAGTTTTGCCTTTCATTTGTAGTCTCTCTAACCTTCTTTGCAGCTATCGGGATTGGTTATTACACATGCCACATATGTAATGTCATAGTTACATCTATAGAAACGTACCAGGCCCATGTGCAAGGAAATAAGCACCGGATTAAGTAAGTCAATAAGCCTTTTGTTACTATTCCTCTGTAGTCTGTACTTTCACACTTTTTCATTAGCCTGCTGTTAAGTGACTTTGACTAGCTTATGGGGGTTTTGGTTGAGTTTTTTTGTTGTTGTTTGGTTTGCTGGTTTAAAGGGGTGCTGTCCATTTAAACATGGACAGAATGTTTGTTGGACAAACATTTTGTGACTGAAATTCAATTTTAGAGTTCTCACACTTGCATCTTCAATGATAACCCACCCAGGAAATGTCCTGAAATATGTCCTGAAAACTAAGTTTTCCCACTTATTTTGCTGTCGGGGGATAGCAGCATCGCTTTTGGTACAGGATCTTCAGTGCTCAGTCTAGGAGGAAATGGTCAGAACTTAAAGATTCCTGCTGAAAGGGCAAAGAAGGCCTTAATCCTGAAAAGTGCCAAACCTCCATCAGTTGTGTTTCTTTTTGGGATTCATCAACATGTGTCTTAAATTTGGCATAAGATCATTTATGGGATAGATGTACTTTCCCTTTTACCCAAAAGAGGGCTTGTAGACTGTGTTAATTGCAGAATGGATGTCGTGGTGATCTAAGATGTAGATTTTAGAAGTTGCTGTGCAAGTAGGCCAAATATTAAAACTGCTCACATGTTAAGGCTTTTGATAAGACATGTTTTAAGGTATAATATAACCACCAGAGACTGATGTGGAACTGATATGATTTTAAATGTTGACAGAATTAAAGTCCCCCAAAACAGGAGTGTAGGGAGCTGCTACAGGCCTATCTATAGTTTAACAAAATGAATGTCTAAAGTTGGTGAATTAAGGTAGAACAAGATACATTTGAGCGATAGATCCTCTGAGCTGCCGTTCCCATAGGGGATATCTTTGTCATCTAATTGCTTTATCTTCCAGCCTGAGGAAAGGGACAGTAGAATATAAACTAATAGGTAGTTTTGCCTTGGGAGTACATTTATCTTGTTTGCGGTTTTTAGCAATCCATGTTTGTTGTTTCTATTCCGTTTTGTTTCTGCTCTGGAGTCACAGTTTCCCAGTAATTTTCAGTTTGCCTGAAATTACTCTACTGCAACTGTTCAATAGAATGAGTCTCATAAAGAAATTAGTAACTTTGTTACTTGATATATAATTTAGTTGCTTCTTATCTGCTGCTAATTGGAGAAGTCTTAGTAAGACGGAATCTTAAATTACCTCTTTAAAAGCTATTTTACAAATGTATGCAGTTCTTTTAAATGCATCTTATTCTTCATTCTTCAATAAAACACGTTTATTCATCTAAGCCGCATCTAGGTAATAAGAAACTTATTTGGCCTTCATGAAGTTATTCCAGATTTTCAGTTTTCACAAAAAAGTAGAATCTGATAGTGTGTAACAGGGTCTATGGAGTTATACAGAACAATGCCCTCGGAATATGTTCTTTTTGTAACTCTATAAATTAGAGTTTTGGGGGGGATTTTAACTCGACAGATGCTAGGCAAATCAGTCAGTGTTAATAACCAACACTTTCTATCCAGTTTGTGCAGAGAAACAGTCAATCTCATGAAGAAATCAAAGAAAACATATGGCTTCTTTCAAGATGAATTAGTTGACTACAATACAGTTCAGAAAGCTAGAGATCTAGAGCCAAGAAAGTATTTTGGAAAAGCAGAAGAGGAAGAGTTTCAAGATGAAAACATTGATGAAGAAAGTGATTTTGGTGAGGTTATATGTTCAAACTTTAAGTGTGAACAAGTCCAGCATTCCAGCCTTTTCTCAGAAACCCAGTCACCTACAAATACTGGGGAAAACAAATTACCCCGCTGGCAATCAGCTTCTGAGCGAGCATTAGAAAAGACACCTAATTATAGCTATGACAATGTCTACTGTAAAGAAGAGCAAGCATCTGAGGTAGAGGTAGACACCATCAGAGATAAAAGCTTCAGGCTATTGGCTGCAGAATCAAAAGACTGCTACAAACCTGTGCTTGCTGAAACTTCTACCAGCTCCTATGGAAAAGAACAGAAATTTCAGATAAAACATTTTGAGGTGGAAAAATACATCATTCAAGAGCTGAAGAATGAGAAAGAAGACACGAAGCAGAAAAGAAAGAAAAATAGTGAAGGTGCAGTGTTTGGAAAAGAAAATGGGAAGCAGAAGAGAGTGAAATTTGAGATAGACTTGGAAAATGAAAAGAAATCAAGACCTTATAAAGGCAAATGGCTTAAAGAAAACTACACTGAGGAAGACAGCAAAAAGGATAAAAAGAAGCCACAAATATATGTCAAAGAAGAAGAGGAGCTGCTTTGGAATTAATCTGTTGTGGGATACTGATAAAGTTTTTGCTTAGCTTTAAGTTGATTTGCTTAGCTAAAGTTGATTCTTTTTGTAGCCTCACTTAACCATTTTGCGTTATAGTATCACTGTTGTTTGGGGTTTTTTAAGCAGTTTTTTTTCCAACCTGGAAGCAAGAAAAAGCCTATATTCTGAAATTTTTGAGCAGTAGGTAGGCATCAGGTTTTAATCACCTTACACATACAATGGCCATTACAGTGATGCAAGTTTGATAGTCTGTAATCTTTTATGGAACTTAACAGAAATAGGAGTCAATAGCTCACCAAAATTTATAGCTTCTTTCTAATGTTAATGGCACTTGTTTATTCTTCTAGGAAGGTTTCTGTTACTCTTCTAGGAAAGTACATACACCCTTAAAATAAATAAGGGCACTACAGTGTTCCCAGCTATGTGTGTAACCATCTTCTCATGGATTTAAAAGGGGAATGTGAAAATCTTTTGATTCTAGACCGTTTTTGCTGTTCAGGTTTTTTGGGAGTTGGTTTGGTTTGGGTTTTTTGTCCCCCAGTTCTGAGTGTAAAATGATTCTATTAAAGATGCAAATGGTTGTCAGATACACATTGTCTAGTCAATTTTTCTCATTGTAATCCTTATTTTTAGTCCAATTTAAGAAATGCAGAAAATGTGCAATATGCAAAATTAATTGCTACCATGAGGGTATTTTCTGCTTCATTCATCAAAGTAATTTTTTTTGAGTACAGAAGAAGAAGAAATGTTAAGAGTGAAGCTAGATTTGTGATCCAACACTACCCTGAAAAATCAGTAACAGCTTTGTGTTTCCATTATAAATGCCATGTCACCAGACCTTCATTTGCAATATGAATTTATGTTATTGTGGCATGAAGAATTCCTACATGTGGAATTAACTGAGAAACTCAGATGATGGTGTTCAAGCTCTTGGGCAGCTGGGACTTCCATGAGCTATGAACACTGGAAATGCTGCATCCTCTACAAGGCCTGGGACAGGGAGGCTGCCGAAGAGGCAGAAGGGCAAGGATTGCATCGTCCACCTGCACTGTGCAAAGCTGGGGTTGTCTAGAGGATTTGAAGCTTGTGTGATGTCTTACGGAAAGCTGCTGGATTGAGTAAATACAGTTAGGCTCTAAAAAGTGATCATTTATAAGCAAAGTCATAAGACAACATTTAGCATCTCTCTTAATGCCTTCAGGTTGCAATAAAGCTTTTTCTGAGCGTTGATGTGGGATCTGAAAGCCATCACACTGTTGGTTTGCACCATTTAGATTATACTTTCCACTGGGTTAATCTGTTTGTTGAGGCACCTGTGATGAGCTGCTGCTCTTGGTAAATCTGCCCAACTGAAATTTTCTGTTCTGGGTTGCTGTGGTGTGGGATGGAGTAGAGACCAGGATCCTCAAGCCTTGAATTCTATCCAATTTGTCTTAGCTTTAGTTTTGTGGGTATGAGATGTAGATTGAAAAGCCCTGAAAATTATGTATTCTGCTTTATTTTTTAAGGATTTGTGTTTTGTGCTTGATTGCAATCTTGGATTTAGATGTTTGCTGCTGCTGCTGCTAAAGTTATAAATCGGGAGTAGTTACCATCTGAGCCATCAAGAAACTTAGTCCATCCTCTCATAGACAAGCTTTAGGGGAGTGAAGTCAGAGGTTCATGGGGATTCAAAGTTTAAAGTGTACATAGGGTTCTTTTTCTGGTCGCCTTTTCTCATCTCCCCTGGTCTTTGTCTCAGGCTGATAATGCCTCTGCTTTCTTCAGTGGCTCTTTTTCCTCCCTGAGGAGTTACATGCCTTGCTATGTCTTTCTAAGGATTTATTCACTGTTTTTCCTTAGACCCTGTTCATCTGATGAGAGATTATCAAGCCACACATGGATTAACTGCTTTTCTTATTATTTACTTAGGAAGAGTGTGGATTCAGTCATAAGTTACTTATGTTAACTGTTGATGACAGTTGTAAGCTGCTGTAAGCTGCCAACTGCAGGCTGCATGTATGGTCCTACAGTGTAACTGGGGAGGTTTTCAAGCTCTCTCTCCTATATATACTCTTTGCTGAGAGAAAAACAGCAACACTGCAGCTTGTCTCCCATGTAAGACCAGGAATTACTTTCTGTTCACCCACAACACCTAATTTAGCAAATCTTGGTGCATTGTAAGGTCTCTTTGATATTTCTGCCACTCTGACAAATAGGGCTGTACAACTATGGCCAATTATTAGTAAGAAGCCCTTGTTCCAATATGGTCACGTACGCCTCCTTTCCTTTGGAAGTCAGTCAAAAAACAGAACTCCATGGTGTAGTACTATGCTTGTCCACAGGGAGCAGGGTAACTGAAGGGAAATAAGCACCAATTTACTCGCTTTTCAAATAAGAATTTCACTTTTGAAAGTCGGGAGAAGGAGATTAAGAGCTCTGAAAATACAGTAAAAGCATGAGTTGTCAGAACAGGGAGATGGTTTTGTTTTTTTCATTCCCAAATCTATACTTGAACTCCATACCCTCCTTGCTCACCCACTGGCAAGTGGTTGCACAAATTATGTACAAATAGCTCTAAACAGTTTATTGGTATCAAACATGAAAGATAAGTTCCCAAAAGAAGTGTTCTGGCCACATTTTGATTAAACAATGATTAATCTATGATGTAAATGCTTCGAATGAGACCTGGTAGATTCTCATCTAGCTCTAATTCAGGTAAGTGATATCCAGTTTTCTAAGGTCATAAAGAATTGTCATTGTTCATGTGTTTCCTGATTGCCTTGTTCTTAGCCTTTCACATTTGAGCCAATAGTTATCTACATGCTAGACCTTTTAAAATACTAGGCATGGTTATTGATGATTTTACCCTTTTACTGTAAATACACCTTTTTTCACTTTTTAGTAGCAAAAGAATCCATGCTGTCTGTAATAAAAGCTAATTCTGCTCATCTGTTCATCCCATTAAAACTACCAAAGCATTATAATTCTGATTAGAGAACAAATGAAATCCCAGATCTTTCTGTGTGAGGAGATGGACTTGCAGATCTGACCGGAGACCCCTTGGAGTCAGTGGTGTTTTACACAGGTACGAGGGTTCCTCTGTGAAGGCCTGACAGCACTAAATTTGATCTGTCTCCTCTTTCAGTAAACCTGTGTGCTGCTTTACTTTGAAAAAGGCAGATTAAAACCGTCCATGCAGCTGAGCACAGAAACAAGGTTAAAACTGCTGTTTAAGGCTGGGTTTAAGTGAAGACTTCCAGACCTGAACCAAGTACTGAATTTTTCTGAGGCCTCTTTTTTTCATCTGCAAATGGTGCAGAAGGAGACTCTGGCAGATTTATCCCGCCCATGAAGTGTCCCTGAAGCAGACTGCTGCTGCCAGTTTCCCGTCCTTTCTCCAGAAGGTTACCACCCCTGTGACACGACTGTGTCCCTGCATTTGCTGTTCTCATTCAGAGGCAAACAGATCAGCTTAAACTCCCTGTAAGGGGAGCTGACTTTAGAGGGAGGCAAGGCCACCCTTCTGCTGGTGCAGGAATAACAAGAAATGCCTGAAAACATTGGAGTTGCTTGTTCAATGAATACATAATAGAGCCGAGATGGTCAGTTCTGAAAGCAACTATGATTTAAGTGTACTATGAAGAGTGGCATGAACATGCTGTTCTGCAGAATACTGACAGGTTTTTATAGCTTGTTTTCCTTTGTATGACTTTTTATACTTTGGTTTCATGACTGGCTGCAGTATGTGAAAAATTTGTAGTGATCCTAGTGCAAGATCTGTCTGAAAAAGGCCACAACTGAAGCAGGACAGAACTTTCTGTGTCCTGTTAAGTGAGCAAAAAAGTTGTTTTTGCGGTGGAAGGTTCTTATTTGAAATCTTGCGACAAAAGGGAGAACCACTGAAGTCACCTTGCGTGCCCCAAACTCGGGCTGTGGTTTCAGTGAGGCACGCTGGGATTGCTGACACCTGGCAAGTAAACCCTGCAGTTGGCCTAGGAGACATACCCTCATCATATTTAACCTGCTAACGTGCCCAAGTGTATTTCTATAAAGATTGAGAGGCACTCAACTGAAATCGGTGTAAATCACCTGAAATCAAGATGCCTTGAGCTGCAACTCATATTTCCTATGTATCTGTGGAATCATATTACAGGGTAAAACTGTTGTTTGAGTTAGTTGGAGGAGTATTACAGTTTAATTTAATGAAGGGGTTTGTTTTGGTTTGAGCTGTTGGCCAGCCCTGCCGTCCAGCAACACAGAAGCTGATTCTTCATGGCTGTGTTTATCAGCCAGAACACCAGGATGGAAGCACCAGGGTGACGAGTGGAAGATTTGGATTCTCTTTCCAGCCTTTCCACAAGCTTCTCCTGTGACTTACAACTTGCCAGGAACGTGGTACCAAATTAATTCTTCCAGCTGCAATTTTTTAACGTCAATATGTTACAGCTTCTGGATATTCTTCACATCCACTGGTGGAAATCATAGAACCATAGAATGGTTAGAATTGGAAGGGACCTCAAAGATCATTGAGATCCAAAATGACCCAGGGGAGGACATTACAGCCCTGACAGATCTGCTGCTGTCATTCTAGCTGTCCCCATTTCCTATCCCACTTATATTTTCAGAGTGAGGTGGTGAGCAGATAGGCATAATGTCTTTATAACCCAGACCAGCTGTAGCAGTTGTCAACTATATCCTTAAACTGGAGAGAAATGGAGGCATCACAAAAGTGGGCCACAAATAATGAATAAATAGGAAATCATAAATAGGTACCAGTGCCATAAATCTTTCTGTGGGAAAGCTTTGGAAAAGGAGCAGCAGTATTCATCTCCAAACAAGCTACTGTTGTTTGTTTCAAAGAGCTCGAATTTACAGGTAAAAGCAATGAAGTGCTATTTCAACCAGTTATTTCAGGCAGAGCAAAGGTTTGGGCATCGATTCCTATGGAACTTGAAGAAAATACAGTTTTGATTTCAGAGAGCTGTAGCAAATGCCCTGCCCAGCTTTGCTGCTGGGTGTGCGCGGGCAGACCCTGCAGTCACTCCTGCTCCAGGGTGTAAGACTGGGGCGCAGGCAGAATCTCCGTTGCTAGGCTGTTTCTCTGCTTAAGAAGTGGAAGTTTGAGACAAAACCAGAATCTCCCTGTGGGGAATATGAAATAAGTGGTACATTGTAATTTTTTTTTTCTTTTCTCTGAGAACTGTGGGGAAAACTGAAAATCTCTGTGTGGGAAGGAGGGGAAATTTGAAAGAAACCTTTAAAAAGAAGTGGGATTTCTTAGAATTAACAGTGAAACTGTTCACACCAGTATTCTGTAATGTAACGAACAGTTGAAATAAAGTTGTGTTTCCCAAAGCTAAGTGCTGGGTGTTTCCAAACCACCTGTGTTATGAATTCAAGCTCCACAGGCTGAATCACAGTTATTGGTAGCTTCTTGCCGTATGAGAAATATGTTGACTACGACTCCTGCTCCCAGCTAGGCTTTTTCCCCCTCAAAATGTTTCTTTTGGAAATGCATTATATCAGTCTGTGTTGATGATACTTCTGAGCCACAGTGGCAAAACCCTCCCTTTTGTAGTTAGTGGAAACCATGGTTTCTAGTTCTCTTTGCTCCTCCCTATCAGTGAGGGAACACATTGAAGTTCCACAGTGTATCTACAGGTTCTTCTCAGAATGTTGATCAAAACTCTGAAATCTGTATCCTTGCATTCATCTGACTTCATGTGCAAATGAAGTCTGTGCCTCAAGATCATGATGGGAGAAGCCTTTCTCAAATCCATCTATTGTGCTTAAAAAAAAAACCCAAAAAAACAATAAAATATCACTTTGCCTTGCTCACATTCATCCTCACAATGTTTCCTGTCTTGCTCTGCACTCCCCATGTTTCTGCAGCACCAAGAGATCAGTTGCATTGCTGTCTGGTCAAATGGGTCACCCAGACAAGTCAGTGTGTGACCACAGAAATGTGAGACTTCTCAGCAGCTTGCAAAGTTTGGCTCTTTCTTCCACTTCTTAGAGGTCCATGTGAGTTTTGGTGCTGTAGCTTTATGCAAGTCCCAATCAAAGACCGTGCAGGATGCTCTTGACTCACATGGGTTTCTCTCAGACAGCACCTGAGCTTCCCTTCACCAGCAACATCTGTGCATGGAGTGAGGTTCCTGGGCCAAACAGCTCATGTGAGCGGTGCCCATAATGCAGACCTCAGGCCCCCTTGGGGAGGCACCTTTTGCACCTCTATTGCCTGTAGCCTTCACATTGGAATGTGTGTCAGCAGTTCCTTCACACGTGAGCTCCTTCCCTGCTCCATGCTGCCATGCTCAATGTGGGAGAGGATGCCTGGGAAGCCAATGTGAAATCAAGATCGTGATAGCAGAGTTGCATCCTACAAAGCAACATCAGGCATAAAGCCTACCCCTTTGGATTAATAGAAAGCCTGGGGTTCGGGACCCTCTGCCAAGGGTCAGCAGTTAGCATTGTTGGCATTTGTGGCTGTTTAAGCACTTACAGATCTGTGATGTTTCTTGAAAACTCTCAGGATCAATGTCTCTTCCCTGCTGAGTTATTTCATGTCACTGTGTGTGGGTGTCTGCACTTACAGCCTGAAGCAAGCAGGTGCTATGTACTTCTTTCCTTAGAATTGCCCTCAAAATGAGAGGATTGTATGGAAGGGTCCTTGTTTTAAGAAAAAACCCTTCTCGAGCATGAGGGAGAGGGTGATGCCAGCTGCTTCACTGCCTGACTTCTGCTTTGTTTACATTTCTTCTTGTTCTTTTTTCTAGCTCAGCAAGTGGAGGGCTCAGACCACATGCAGCAGCCGTGCCGGTTTGGGGGTGCTGGCGTGCCAGCCCCGGTGCTGCGCCTGCCTGCGGTGGAGGTGTTGTGCCGCCCAGCCCAAGCAGAGCCCACTGCCTGACGAGCAGCTGCAAACGGGGGGGCTCACGGGGTATGCGTGCCGGTGCACAGCTTGCCTTTCATCTTGCCACTCCGCACTCAGCGGTTGGTGAAGAAGAGGAGGTTGAGGCAACAGCTGCTGCAAGCGGGTGTCCTTCTCAACCTCCACTGTGTAGCCTTATCCGCTCTCCAACACTCATCTCATAGCTACGCCATCTCTCGTTATTTTGCTGCTCTTCATTAGCTGTGGCAACTAACTGGGTTAAGATTATTGGTCAGGTTTGTGAAGAAGCATGAAGGAAGTGCAGACAGACATATCACCACTGGTGTGGTGATACTTTCTTCTTCATTGGTGGATGTGCTGTTCAGGCAAATCTGGTTTTTTTCATATTTTGGCAATGGTTTGTAGAGCACTCCGATGCTGTTTGTTTAGGCAAGCAGGCTTCTTTGCAGCTCCATTTGGGAAGATTAAAATCCTGACCTATGAAGACAGACTGAGAGAGCTGGGGCTGTTCAGCCTGGAGAAGAGAAGGCTCTGGGGAGACCTTATAAGCAGCCTTCCAGTATCTGAAGGGAGCTACAGGAGAGCTGGAGAGGGACTCTTTGTCAGGAAGTGTAGTGATAGGGTGGTGAGACACTGGAACAGGTTGCCCAGAGAAGCTGTGGATGCCCCATCCCTAGAAGTGTTTAAGGCCAGGCTGGATGGGGCTTTGAGCACTTTGGTGGGAGGTGTCCCTGCCCATGGCAGGGGAGCTGGACCTCGATGATCTTTAAGGTCCCTTCCAACTCTAACCATTCTGTGATTACTGCAACATTTTCTAGCAGAGAGCCAGGATAATGCAACAAGAGCCCCCTAGAAAGGTGGATTTGGGGTTTTTTTAATGCTTCAGAATGTGCTCGTGGCATTTGACAAATATAAGAGACTTCAGAGGAGATCAGCAAATGGAAGCCTCAGCCAGGTTTGTCCTAGGAGTCTTGAAAAACATTAATGAGTAAGCACTTACATCCCACTGTAGGCTCCTCAGAAAGTGGTTTATTTTTGAGAACAGCTGACTACCTACTGCTTAGTAGCACTAAAAATCAAAGACAGTCCAACAAATCTCTCACCAAAGAGATTTGGGTGCCTTGTCTTAGGCCTCTAAGTTTGAAACCTTTGATGTTTAATCAGTTTAAGGGTGGCTGTGGAAATGCTGCAGTCATTAAACTAACTGATGGCACTTAACTGTTTGCTTCCTCCGGAAATCTGTGGAGGTCAGTGTCTGCCCTCTCTCCTTTGGGAGTCCTTGCTGCATAAACTGTGGGGACTTGTCTCTCTCCCCACTGAATGACACTCAGCTGCCACAGTCAGGTGAGTCTGCTGCTTTCCTCTCTCCCCAGTAATGCCTGATCTTATCTGGGATTCTGAAAAAATTCGTGTCAGTCCCATGTACACAGCGAAAGATGTTTGTCTCATGGAAAATACACCAAGTGCAAAGAATATTGTCGTGTAAGCATGTCTGTGTCCTTTGTGTTTGGGAGAATACTACTAGAATAATTAGCTGGAATTGCATGAAAAAGCTAAACAAAGGGTTATTATGAAATATTGATTGCATATTGCCGATGACAGGAAATTTTTACTGCTCATTTTCCTTTCTCACCGTGCTGGTATCAGCCAGGTCCTGTGTTGCTGGAAAAGCCTTTATCTGTTTAGGGGATAGAAAGGGGACATACATATGATGCAGGTGGCTCCAGCCACAACTGGTATCCTTGCACTGTTGGTGACCATGCATGGATCAGTGCAGCATTTACAGGCGTGCAGGGGACAGAGCACACCTGGGTCAGGCCTGTAAATCTGTGTGCAGCTGCACAAGCAAGTTATCAGGAGACAAAACAGGACATAGGTTTTCTGGCCAACTGTGTGCTTTTGTCCCAGTACCAGTATGAGTAATGTACCTCAGTCTGATTGAGGGAGAAGGCAATCTGCACACCCTGCACAGAGCAGTTTTCACGAGCAGCCCATGTGCTGTAAATTCACATTGTCACTCACCTTGTAGAGCTGTGCTCTACAGCTGCTTCCTGCTCTCAGGTCAGGTCAAATAGCATATCCACCACCACTCGTGCAGATATTACTGCCTTCCAGTGCCTCTCCATGGAGTAAAGCCTTGCATTACTTCTAGAAGTGCTGAGAAGAAAGGAAGATGTAGTTGAAAGTTTAAGGGGGATGTATTTGTCCCCCTGTACCTTCTAGCCTGCTCTATTCCAACTAACCTCATGTCCTTCTGTTCCCTTTCCAGGTACCTGTGACTCATTTATTGGTGAAACTGCTGAAGGCAGCTGGGGAACAAGGGCATTTGATTGCCCCATGCTGTAGAAGGCCTAATTCTTGATTACATTGACTTGTGTTAGCTTTGCCAAACTCAACAGTCATGCTAATGATAGATCTCTCTCAAAATTGGAAATAGTTTCTATTGTGTTTTATTTTTGAAGAAAATGAGTGAACCCATAAGAATTCCCTGCATTTCCCTCTGCAGGATATAACTTTAGTCATTTCACCACTCCTAAGAGTAAACTAACTCCCTACTGAGTTATTCATGACCCCTTCTCAGCCAGGCTGATATATATCTGATAGCTTCCTGATGCTGCTGTGAAGAATAAATCAAGCACCTCCCTCCACGCCGAGTGCTGGCACATCACACGGTTTCTCTGGGACTCTACAATGCAGAAAAAAATCAGCACAAGCCAGAATCTGTCCCACATCCCAGATAAGCTGCCCAGCTTTTTAGCTCTCAAACCAGCTTTCCATGACTCTGAGCCACGATGCTCTTTATTCAGCCTGTTAAAACTCATTTCTTCCATCCTGCCTGCATGTAATAAATCGTGATCAGCCAGGATATAGCACGCTGTGCTACGTCGCCTTCTGATTGTATCACTCTGTCCCTGGGGCTTTCTCACTCTTCCCTTCTTATTGCTCTGCTCTACTGGGTTGGGTACACTACACTAAATTTACAGATTGTAAATAGTTGGGGCCAGTACCCAGTTTCTCTGTGAATCACCTGCTGTGCTCTGAGGTGGAGTAAAACCCTTGGGAGCAAAAGAAGCTAGGGGTGTAACTTGCCCAGCCACCGAGCAGGGCTGGTAGGAATAAAAGGTTTGCTCTCAGACATAAAAGGTATCTCATGGAGAGGGTCACACCAGAGCACTGCAGCAGGCAGTCCAGTGCTGTGTTGAACCCTCCAAGGTATCAATCCACCTGCTATTACTTTTGCTTTTACAGGATTCTTTTGTTCTGCACTGGCTTACAGAATGCATGAGGTTTGATGGACAGCCTCGCCAAGAGGATCTAAGCCAGATGAATCCCCTCTCTGTGAATGTGCAGGCACCTTGTCGGTGCTGGGTGAAGGAAGAGCTTTGCAAGTTCCTGCACAAAACAGGGAGCCCTGAAGGATAATCATTCACGTTCAAGAAGCAAGAAAACTGGTGTTAAGGAAGGTGGAAAGCACCTTGGTGGAGGAAGGGGAGAAAAGTTAGAGGTGGGAAAGAGAGAAACAAGAGGGAGAGAAAGAGTAGGAAAAGGAGAGCTGTGGCCAAGACTTGAGCCAGAAAGACAAAGATCATGCAGGAGAGTGACATTGGTCAAAATGCTGATGATGGGTTTGGGGAGGCAGCTCCAACAGAGAGCTCTGAAGGATGGACAGAAATCTGCCAGCGTCTGCCTGGACCTGCCTGAGAAGATACGAAGTGAACTTTCTCAGCCCTGATAGTCTTCAGGGCCTCAGAGGGAGAACAAAACAAAACAAAAATATTCCAAGCTCTTTTGAATGTTTTCATGAAAATACAATCTTATTAACCTGTTTGAGGATGGGGACTCAAAGCCTTAGCGTTTTCTGAGCAACATGCTCAAGTCCAAGGGCAACATGCTCTCCAGGGGAAAGCTCAGGCTCAAATTCCTTCTGAATTTTATTCAAGCCAGTGTGGGACGTACAAGTTCAGGGGAGGCATTACTCCAGGACTGGGTCCACAGGTGGCCGCATGAAGCTGCAGTCCAAATCTCTCCACGTAGCCCCTCACCTTTACTTTGGAGGACATGGAGACTCTCCATGCCCACACAGCTGGAATGAGAACTTTTTGTGTCCCTTCTACATGGCTGCAGGACACGTCCCAAAACTGGCAGGATTCCCTGCAGCCTCGAGAAGGACACATCTCAGAAGCAAGCCAGGTACCCAAGACAAATAATAGAATATCCCTGCAGTCCCATGAGACATATCCAGAAGTACGCAGATGGTCTGCAAGGAGGACAGGCTCCTCAGGTTAAATTACGTGTTTGGTATCTTCCTGTCCCATGTGGGCTTTTTTTAGACTCTCAAGAAGATGCCAGCATTTTTGCTGTCACCACCAAAGCTTATTTTTGCATCACTTGTTCCACTTGAATCAAAATTCCACATCTTAACCCCTAGTTTTTCAAAAGTTAACCTGAATTGCTACCAGCAGGACTAGACCAGTGGAGACAGTGACTTGCCTGTGTGGATCTTCACACCCAAAGCAGAGGCAGCCAGGCTGGGCCAGCTCTGAGAACTGGCTCTTCCATCTACTTGGTGGGAACTGAGGAAAGCTGGAGCATTTCAGATGGGTTGGGTGTTCCACAGGCCAGAGCTTGCAAGCTCTGCGCAGACAGGCTTCCCTCCACTCCGGAACACAGAGGACAGGAGCAAAATCACCAGGAAATAAATACAATCGTGTTACCCATTTAGCTCAAAAAAGCAAGCAAGTTTGTGTAATTATTTTTTACGAGATCTACCAAAACCACTGGAAAAGGAGAAAAAGCTTCTGGCTCAAGGTTCTGCCCCGAGGCTGCACATGAAGTCTGTCACAGCCACAGTGATTTTGCTGCCACCATGAAAACAGCCCTCCTTGGCTTGTGGTGATAAACAAGTGGCACTAAGGAATGGGGGCGGGGGGGAGACGTTGAATTTCATAGTTTTGCAAATTTTCCAAACCTATGTGCTCGTGTGCTGGCTCTGCAGAGGGCAGCAGCTCCTTGCAGCTCCAGAGGATGCTGCTGCCTCATGCAGGCGCCTGCATTCGGCTAAAACCGGCCTGGAGATGTAGGAACCCCTTTCCCTTTGGTTATACCGTCATCCCGGGCTTAACCCTTGCTGTGCCACGCTCTCCCAGTGCAAGTTTGGGACTGAAGAGTGGATATTGTGAATTTTCTGTGATTTTCCTGTGTTCCCAAAACAGGTTAGAGGGATTAAATGCTGTGTACACAAGGATAATTATTCACAGGGAAATTAATTGTCATGACGTATGTAAGGTGTTAGCAAGTAAGAAGGGTGCTTTAACCAAAATAACCAGGTGTTTTCTGTGGGGTTTTGTTGAGGGTAAAACGAAGGGAGCAGCAGAGCTCGGAGGGGACTGGCCCTTTCCCCGGCAGGTGGGAGGGCTGGGGGGAGAGTTCAGCCTCCCCTGCCAAGGGTGAAGCTTACAGAGGGGAAAAAGGATTTTTGTGCCTTCAGTGATTTGTTTATTCACGTTTTCATGAGCTCAGTTCTAAGATGTGCTCCTTAAAGAGAAGTGTTTCTATCAAGCCCGTATATTTAAGTTTCACTTTTCTTTTAAAAAAGTATGCCATGGCAATATGGTGGGGTTTTGTGCTTCCCAGCCCCGTGTTTGTGAAAAGTGTGGGGGGGGTTTAACTCATTTCTTGAGCTAGCCAAGCAGCTGCCTGTTGGGTTAAACTCCAGTTTTGGTTTTTTAACCTTTTTATATTAACCTGGATTGCAAAAGGCGTTTTGTCTGCTCTGCCCTCCACCCCCCCAGCCCACCGCTCACTCTGTCCCTCCTGTCTGACCCTCTGTGTCCCCCACCTC
>VZRU01001490.1:498-59078 GCA_013398155.1 Pedionomus torquatus | reverse complement strand
GGTTTTTTTTTTTTTTTTTTTTTGCAAATATGCCCTGCACCTTGAGCTGGCTGAGAAATGCCTTTTGGATTCTTGCCGGCTCAACAAAAACCTGTTTTGAGATAAAGGAGAACTGGTTTTTATCAACTGGGCACATATCTGTGTGCGAAGGAAAGCATGAAAACAGGCTGAAATTCAGCATGATCAAGGACACTCCAATTAAAACCAAAACACCAGCAGGTGCTCTGGGAGGAGTCAGGCTTTGCTGGAAGTTTTATTTTATTTTTTTTAGCACTCATGATAAAACAAATTGTTTTTAAGTTCCTTTTCTTCAAGCTTATCATAATGTAAGGGAGAAGTTGTTCAGATAAATCCCAGGCACCTGATGTCTCACTTTTCATTGTAAAAGAATGGTGGTTTCCATAGGAATTTCAATCCTGGATGGAAGCAGAAAAAAATAATTTTGAATCACCCCAAATTTTGAATAAGTGGAGTTTGAGCAGTCAGATCTACAGTTATGTACCAGGATTGCTTGGATGTTTTTCTGAGCAACTTTATGGAGAGAGATGAATATGCTCCATTATAATTCAGATACACTGTAATAAATCCTGCCCTCATTTTAACAGAAAAAAAACCCATGTATAAACAGCAACCTGAATATGGAAAAGACCTGGGGATCTCTTAAAACCTCTCAATTCTAGTGAGATCTCCTGCTACCCGTGATTTCTCACAATGCTGATGAGATGTTGACTTGCAGTAAATGTACTTTCAGAAAGTTTTCCTTTTCCCTTCCTTAACCTTCTGCCCTTGTTTGCCTGGTACATTGTTTTATTAATGCTTTTACAAGCTTTTGGTAACTTCTGTGGCCACTGAGAGATTCAGGTCAAGCTCCTGGCCACTCTAGGCGACCCAGATGTGAGGGTCCCCAGATGGGACTAGTTTTAAAAGACAAAATTTTCAGCCCTTCCTGCCTGCTGTTTGAGACCTTCACTGTGCTCGGTGCCATATTGACCATCTTCTTCCCCTCTGTATTCACCAGTTGATGTTTTGCCTCTGCCTCAGAAGACCACTCAGGCACCCATCTCCAAAAAACCCACTTGGTGTGTAACCAAAAGGAATGCTGCCAGCAAGAAAGGTATGGACCAGGTTGGCTCAGGCTACTTTGCAAAAGGGGTTTGCTGAGCTCCTGGGGGTCTCCAGAGATCAGCAGGAGTTTTTCCTGAGGCAGAGGCAGCCACAACATAACCCTGCAGGGACAGGCATCCAGGTCTACCTAGACCCTCGCTCTGGATGGAGCTGACCTCTGCCTTTAGGAGCAGTTTTCTGAGACATACAAGGGTTCAGGGGGCAGGATCTACTTCCATTTAGCTCTGCCTAAGCTCTGGTGTCTTTTGGTGTGCAGCCCTTGTGGGTGCAGCATCAGTCCTGCATGTATGGTGACTTTCCATACCAGAGGCACCACCACAAGAGAAGGACGTTGTGGCCCATAGCTAAGAACCCTGCAATGCCTCTGAATGTAGTGCATCCCCCTCAGGATACGCCAGGGTGATGGTCATGTCCTCCACCCTTCTTGAGGACCTGCCTCACTTTACTCCCTTCCCCACCCTACCCTTCACCCTCCAAAGCTGCAAGGGAAGGATGATGCCAAGTGCTGAGTTGGGAGTGAGCAGCTTCACACCATGTCCTTTTCTGCTCTCCAGGTGCCTGCAGCCCCCTGGTCTGGGTCCCACTGGCCGCCAGCATACTGGTCCTCCTGCTGAGCCTGGTCCCCACCGCCCACCGCCTCCACCGTAAGCATCCTGCCAGCCCCAGGGGTTGGTGATGAGGTGTCTCAGGCCCTGGAACAAACCAGGAGCAGGATGGGGAGCTGGAAGGAGGTGTGGGGCTGACAGACACCATCTCTCCCCAGGTCTGCGACGGAGGCTGTGGCTTCGTGTCCACAGGCAGTAAATCCCAACAGCTGCCCCCACCTCCAGCAGGAAGGGAGAAGCTGCGGACCCTCCCCTGCACGGTGCTGAGTCCTGCCTGAATGTGACCCAGAAAGTGAGTTACAGATGGCAGACATGGGCTCGCGTTGCAAGACAGACATTTCTTTCCTATGACGACCCATGACTTTAATATTTTTTCTTGATGCAACATCTGGCAAAAGGAGAGGGATGCACCCTACAGTGTGTTGAGCACTTCTCAAAGGGCTCTGTGCCAGGGCTGGTGTTCCAAACGGATTCAGACAGGCTGTAAAGATGCTCCAAAAGCTTCTTGGCTCTCCTCTCTGTTCGTCCATGGGACAGCACATCAGTGCTTTTGGTTTGCTCTTGCTAATGCTGGTTGATAAGACTTTGGTAACGAACACTCGTTGAGCAACCTGCAGACAGCAGGGGCAGGTCACTGCAGCTTGTAAAGGCCGTGTACAAACCTGTTTGTCTGAAATAGTGAATATATTGCTAAGCCATTTTGCTCTCCAGGCTGGTATCTTGTGGCTGCAGTCAGTGTGGGACATGGCTGCATGGCGAGCAAGGAGCCATGACCTCTGTTCAAGCAAGCGTTAAAACAGAAGAGCGGGGTAAGCAGGTCTGGGAGGGTATCTTCTCCCACAGGAGCCTGCAAACAACCAAGAGTGGGAGAGGAAAGCCAGACAAAGCGATGTACCCAAGGCCAAATACCTGGCGCAGCCTGAAGGCCAACATCGCTTCTGATAGCAGAGAGGCAGCCGAGGGCTGGCCTTGAGCCCAGCAGCGCGGCACAGACGGCGAGAAACGCTCTGAGCGATACCCGGGTGTGCTGCGACTGGAGCAACACCGGTGTGTACTGAGCCCCGAAAAATGTGTGTGCTCAGTCCTGAGTGATACCCATGTGTGCCAAGGCTCAAGCAAAGCCTGTGTGTGCTGAACCCTGAGCGATACCCACATGTGCTGACCTCTGAGCGATGCCAGTATGCACTCAGGCCCAAGTGACACCTGTGGGTGCTGAGCCCCAGGTGATGTCAGAGGCAGGGCAGGTCTCCCCAGGGATGTTAACACGGGCTGAAGCTGCTGCCCAGAGCTGCAAGACTGATGTAGGGCTGGAAATTCGGTGTCTGGCTGAGCAAAGGCAGTGTGGAGCTCTCTCAGGTACATCCCCAGCCCCCCATCTCTGCCGGGCACCAGTACAAGACTGTATCACCTGTGGTGAGTGCAAGGGGAAGGTGATCCAGACACCTCCTGTTGCCAGCATGAATGGGAAGGTGAGCAGCTGCATTTACTGCTGGGGACGCAGCAGAGACCTCCTGTCCTGCACACTGCGTGTGTTCTTACAGCTGCTCACGAGCCAAGGACTCCTGTGCCTCCAGAGTCTGCAGGGCCAGGGCAAACGCAGGCATGGGAAGAACTTCTGTGGGTGTAGAGCATTGCAATCACAAAGCAGCCCCCCTCTGGCCTTACCCTCCCTCCCCTCCCAGCTGCAGGGAGCTGCTCCTCTCCACTTCAATATAAATTTTTCCAGAGGTCTCGGTCTCACACCCGGCCACAGACGCTCACTGGGATGGATGTTTCCCCAAAAGGACACAGTAGTAAAGCCAGCAGTGGTACATGCTGAGCTGGCCTTCCTGGGCTGTGATACCCAGGTGCTCAGGCAACCCCAGACCCCATCCCACCGGGGATGCTGTAAGGAGTGGTCTCCAAGCATCTCTGCCTCCCACACATCGAACCAGTAGCATATTTTACCCTCTGTGAAAGCTCAAATGAACTAAACCCACTCTTTCTCCACCCTGCAAGCCCTCAGTGTGCAGATCTTCGCCTCAGCAGCAGGTAATTTTTATGATACATATTTTTTACAGGCAAGCTGTAAGGAAACCCTTTTGAAACTTCCCACAGGCAAAGGTTTTTTATTTCAAAAACAGGGGGCTTCCCTCTGTCTGCAGCCCCTTTTGAAATGCCAGCTCGATTTCCCACAGTTGAGGCATCCTGACCTTAACGTCCAACCCTGCTTCAGCTCTCCCACCTCTGGGCCAGCACAGGAGATAACCTCCCATGGCCAAGCAGCTGGGGCTGGGGCTGGAGCTGGAGCTGGGCAGCAAAAGGCAGGCTGCAACCACCCAGTACTCTTCTCCCACAGGAAGGTGATAACCCTGCCCAGTCTTCTCCTCCTCCCTTCATCCCTGTGCTCAGGCCACCCCCTCGGTGTCCAACCCTCCCTGGAACCACCTGGTACTGCACCATCTTGCCTTGATAGATGTCAGCCACCTGCTTATCCCAGCTCCAGTAATGCCCATTCAAAGGATGGGGATTTAACCCTTGGCTCTCTGCCCACCAGTGAATACCTGTAACAGCAAAGAATTTGCTCAACTTTGAATTCCCCAATTTGGCTCTGTTGTTCCTTTGTAAACCTAAACATCCCCCCACCCCCATCCTCAATATCATCTGCCTGCAGTGAAAGCAGGAGAGTACAGCAACAGTGAAGGATGCCATGTGTCCTGTTGAAACAAAGGTTTGGGCAGTTTAGCAATAGAAACAGTGGGGGAAAATATCGCATCAATTCCTATAATTATCAACAGGGCTTTTAAAGACCATAAGCCTTGGAGAGATTTTAACAGCAAGTTTCAAAACTGTGAGAGCTGATAGGAAAAAAAACCACGAACCAACAAAGAAACTAACCCCCATTTCATAGATGTTTTCCCCAGAGCATACATAAGAAAGAAACAGAAACACTTGTAAAAAGATACTTCCATGTCTGAGAAAATTACCCCAGTCCTCTGATACCTGGAACTGCTTTGGTTTTCTTTCCCACCTTCTCAATGCACGATGCTGGTGCCAGCCAAGGGTCAGAGACGCTGCGCTGCCACACATGGGGGAAAAGGGACACTTCCATCATGAAAACTGATGGGAAAAGATTTCTTTGCATTTCTGCTAATGGATGGCCACGGAAGGAGAGATAAGGGTAAAGGCATTGCCTGTCACAGTGTCACCCCTGTCACAGTGTCACCCCTGCCACAATGTCCTGGCAAATGAGAGTCTCTAATTTATTCCTCGTTTCCTTCCAGGGATGGACCAGCCTTTTGCCCTCTCCCATGTCACCCTCCTCCCTGAAGCAAGGAACATCCACACCTAAAAGGAAATAATAGGATTTTTTTAATATATAAACCCAAACCCTCATTTGAACAGTTAATAAATGATGTCACCTTAAATAATAAAAGGAGACACTGAAAAAAAAATTTTTAAGACAGACAAAAAGCTTTTGAATAGGACAAGAAGGGGTTTGCAGATCTATGGGTTTAAGTACAAAGCGTTACCTGTGCTGCGCCCACTGCTGTGAATCATCAGGCAAGGAATTGTAAAAGAGGTCAAAAATTACACATTGCAATAATCCATTATCACTTTTATTTTATATTCTTTCATATTCTATATTTATATTTATGATCTATACCTATTCTACATATTTCATATATAGAATAGACATAGAATATCTAATATATATCCTTTAAAAGGTTACAGTTATTCCTCCAATAAACAGTGCGTGCATATCTTGAAAGCATTAAAATATTCAAGGGACAGAGAGCAGAGCAGAAATACAGGTACTTCAGGCACTGTTGTAAATAGCCTTCATTTTTTTGCAAAACTTCTGTAGATGGAGTAAAAAAAAAATTGCCAGTCTTTCCAGAAGATCTGAGTTGCTGATCTACTAATGGCACATTTTTCTTTATTCTTTTACCATAACCAGTCATTTTTATATAGAGAGACTGTGACTTTATAAATACAAACAAGGAATTATAAATCAGGTGCAGCCAAAATCATTCGATTGAAAACAAGCTAGTGACACAAGATATGAAGTTATATCTGATTTTAAAGCTCCTAAATATATAAAAATTAATTTTACAGAGTGGTGAACACAGCTGAGTTGAGCACACTCATTGAGAAGGGATGAGTAACATCTCTATTGAACGATTTAATTTGAAATCCATGCAAAGGAAAGGAGATACATTTATCCATGGGTGCTGTTTAAATTCCTCCCGATTTATCTTTGGCCAGAACATCTTTGTGCGCAGTAGCTGCTTATTAAATATCTCCTCCTGGTACGAAGAATGGATTCACAGCAGGATTTCTAGGCATTCAGACCAGACTTGTTAAGTGGTAGTTTCTAAATGTCTTTTTCTGCCACTGTGTAAAACCAGATACATCCCAGAAGCTGAAAGAAAAAAAAAAAAATCCCAATTTTTACTTGCTGTTCCTAAAATCCACTAGTGCACAGATACAGACCTACAGACACATGCCTGAGCAGGAACATGGGAAATTCTCTTCCCCATCTTTCAGAAGCATCCAGTGAACAGAAGCCCCCCGGCACCCACAGCACACACTTACCTGGCCTACTCTGCTATTTCATATGTGAAACAATTTACAGGAAACTAAAATATATAAATATTGTCACATATATATTGACAGTTACTTATATTGGCAATTTTATATCTACATAGTTTATATATCTTTATATTATAATATATATTATATGCGGCAGTTAAATATATTATATATAACCATATTATAGACATTCCTTTTATATATTATGTTCTATATTATAAATAATATATACACATGTTATTATATATACATTAACAGTTACATAGATTGGCAGATCTCCATAGAAAAAAAAATCTCTGGGGAATAAAAAACTACTACAGGCAGCGTAAGTACTTCTTGCCTGTATTTCCCTGGACTTCATTGAATTTCATTCAATAAAGTAGAAACAGCAACATATTAAATTTCTGGTTTGTATAGACCAGCAATGGTTTCTTTAATACTATTGTAAATTTTATTTAATATTATCTCTGGTTATTAAATTTAATATTATTGGCTGAAATAACAAATATTTCTGTATATCAATATATCTACATTGTGTGCACTCGGGGCAAAATCTGCACCTTCTGTGGGATTATATAGAAATATTTGTTATTTCAGCATTAATTTACCTGGAACCAGACCAAGTTAATGTTTGCATAAGTTTCTCCACCACCTTGCTAAGGGAAAGATTACTTTGAGTTTATACACCAGTGGCTCTTTCACATGAAACAAAACTCTCCCCGTGCTTTAAACACATGCAACAGGACAGGAGGCTTAATTTTCCTCCCCTAGACATTAGTGTTTTTCTGCTAAAGTTTGACTTCTCATTTAGCCTTGAAGTGTATGGAGAGAAACTGCATCACATTTTTAAGCAGAGGAATATCATTATTACTATTCATGCTTTTTGATCTAGGTCATAAATTAAAATCAGTTGTGAAACACTCCAAAAAATGCCATTGATGGCATCAGCACAGACTTTTTTCTGTGCTAGGTACAGCATATTTATGTGCTGGTGCATGAGGGATTTCACACAAAATCAACTTATTTAGTTCATTTAGCATGAAAACCCAGAAAACTCCAAGACAAGTCACTCATGGAAAGCAGCTGGCTGTCAGTACAAAAAAGAAACCTGCTCAAATGGCAAAAACCTCGACATCCTCTCTAAAGAGTTCCTTAGAGGCGTTGGGAGCCCTCAGGCAGTGAGGCTGACACAGGCACCCAAGCTCCTTGGCTTTTGTGGGAGTTGGGCAATAAAGGCTAAATTTCATCTTTCCTGCAGAAATCGTGAAGGTCTGCAGGGGAAGTTTTGCAATGCTGAGTTTTTCAAGGGCTTTGCTGGGGAACACCAAAAAATGCCTGTAGAGCATGAGGAGTGATGTATGCATCCAAAACAAAGTGATGAGCTGGTGCCAACTACAAGCACCCTGCCTGCTATGGTCAGCCTTGGATCCCACCCCACATTTTCCTCCACCCTGTGAGCACGATGGAGCAAGCCTTACCTTGCACAAGGTGTAGGCCATGTTGGTTTTCTTGCTCCTTTTCTCTGCTTGTGGTTAAAACGTCCAGCCAGGAGGCTGGGCACCAAAATATGGGGTGCAATCATCCTCCCTCCCTGTGAGGCTGGGCTGTGGCTTAGGAGGCATCTCTGTCCCCAGAGCTACTCGTGTGATCTCATCCACCACATTTCCTGTTGCTCCCACCCAGTGCGGACAGCCGGGGCTGCAGACCAAGCAGGCAGCATGAAACACAGCACAAAACCTGGGTGTTGGGCAGCTGCCTTCAGGGACACACAGAGCATCCTCAGAGGAGCTGCGTGCACGTTGCTCTTCCAGATTGCAGCACTGCAGAAACCACAGCTGAGTCCCACCACATCTAACATCTCTTCAGGTACCACCTCGGGAGGACATGTTTAGTTACTGGGGGCCCTGCAGCCAGCTTGCAGGCAGGATCATGGGCAGTTTGAGGCCATTCCTCAGCAAAGCTCAAGGTGGAATTGTTGTCTGGCATAAGAACGAGGTGGACTCACCATTTTGATGTTGCTGGAGAGGTGCTGTGCCATGTTGACACCCAGCTACAGGGCTTCAAAACTTTTATGCTTTAACATCAGCATCCAATGCAAAATTCAAGCTGGGATATTTCCTATTAGCCTCTTCAAAGAAATTGAGACAAAATATTCCTGAGGGCTGGGACTGTGTATTCCTGCCCTGAGGAACGAGCTGCAGATGACAGTACTGTTATTACAATATATGTCTCAAATCATCTTGATGCAGGAGGAAACTAGTCAGAACAGCAGTGGAATAACCACTACTAAAATAAATGTCTTTCCTCAGGTCATGTCATTTTAAACTGACTCATCCATCACTATCATAGCCAGGAGAATTTTGATAAAATTTAGAAATGTGGGTAACATCCCGGTGCTCAGAGCCCAAGCTGCCATCCCCAAGAAGATGTTGGGGAAAGGCAGTTGCCACCAAGCAAATTCCCCTGGTCCCCAAAACTGGGACACAAACTGAGCTAGCTGGCCAGTCAAACATCTTTCTTGGCCATTATTCCTCTTCCAAGAGAACCCCAGACTGTAAAACAGGGAAAGGAAAAAGTCACCTACCTTCTCTGTCCTCTCTCAGCACCAAAAGTACATGCTTGCAGTCTCGAGTAACCACAGAATTGCTGCAATGCTCCATGCTGGAGAGATGAAGGGGTGCGATGCTCTGAAGAAAGCCATAGCATCCTCAGTGGTGTCATTTATGGGTGGGCATACCACGGGGAAGCTGGTGATCTAGCTCCTTCTCCCTTCTATGTGCCGCTCATGGCTGTGAAGTGAGCAAGGGAGGGTCCCAAAGGGCTTTGGAAAGAGTCCTGTCCCACCATGAGCAGACAGAGATGTGGACACAGGGCCTGCAGGACTGGATGCTGCTGCCCTGAAGGGCTGGAGACACGTGAAGCTCAAACCATCTCCAACCCCATTATCTTCCAGCTCACACAACTGGAGACACAGGTTGGAAAGCCATAGGCAGTTCATGTGTATGTATCTCCTGTATCCTGAATGATTATACAATCAGAAAACAGTTTCTTTCTCTATGCAATGGTAACCACATGAGAGAGTTGGACACTGCCCTCTTCTCTCACTGTCTGTGGTGCAGAGGACAGAGATGTTGAGAGAGCTATGGAGAATGGCAGGATCCGTTCTTGGGATAAATGTCCTTGGTCAGAGCCAACAACTCAGGAAGATTTAAGTGTGTTGCATTAAAGAATGAGATAATTGGAAAATTAATAGTGTTTCAGAGGAAATGGATGTGGAGTTTTGTAGCAAATGGCTTCCTTAAAAGGACACATTGTAATGAGATCTCATAGTTAAGAATATAAAAATGACTGGTTTGGTTCAGAGCAAAGGTCCATCCAGACAATTGTTCTGTCTCCAACATTGGTTACGAGAAGTTTACTACAGAATAATATGGACAAGACAGTCATATATGAAACTTTCCCTTAGTATTCGGACTATTTTTAACTAAAAAGATTTCCTGAATCTGCTGCTATCTATCAAGTAACCCACAACAGACCTCTCTTCCAAACATTTGTCCAGGCTCTGCATCCTCAGTGTCCTTCAGCCGTGACACCCGTGGGTGAGGATGACTTCATTTGCTTTCAGCCTCACCAACATCAACTTCATCTCCTGCCCCTCACTTTCTGTATTGGAAATGGCATTGGACAGTCAATCCCTCTCCACTCCCTCCCAGCCACTCACAGTTCTGGAGACCTTTAGTGTATATCCGCTTAAATCATGTTTTCAGGCTAAAGAATCCAAGCCTGCCTACACAAAACCCATCTCAGACTTCTGATACTCCATTATGCCCTTTTCTGAACCTTTTCTGTCTCTATTACCCCATTTTTCAGTTCCCTCTTTGAGACGAGGGGGCCAGACCAACACACAGCATTCAAGGTTTTATACAAGGCATTGGACCACCTGTTGACCATGGACTGGTCCATTGGACCATACAATGTCATAGCTGTGTTCTATTTGATATCTTATTTCTTTCCTACTTGATAACAGCTGATTTTCTTTTCCTGCCAGCCACTGAATTGGTGTTTCTGTGGTAGTATCAGTTTTTACCCAAACTTTCACCCCTGAATGGCAGTACCTGGCAATATCTGGCTTCTCATTTTATAGCAAACCCAGGACTGGCTTTCCTTGTATCGCATCACTTCACATTCACCTACTCCAAATTTCACCTGTCCTTATATTGTCCAGTCACCATAAGATCCTTCTGCAATTCTATATCCACAATATAGAAAAACGAGTAAATTAATTTGCATAAAAATAAAATTTGCAGGGTATGTTTTAAAATGAATTGGACGGCTACTGAGTCCAACACTCACAAACAGGGTGGGAGTGGTACCTCTAGGACAACAGGTGTGTGGAAAGAGCAATCACACACTTCTTTATCAGTCGTGGTGGAGATCACGCTATTAAAAGTGAAACCCTTAACATCAAATTTAGTTTGTTTTGTAGACAACAGGAGATCACTAAGCCAACTCCTGTTTTTTGATGCAGCCTTCTCTCCTCCCCTCTGCCACTCCTGAACAAGGTATCATGGCTTAAGGTTGCATCTTACAGGTCTGATTCTACAGGGAGGGTTGTTTTTTTTCTCAAGTAGATGCAAAATCAGGAAGAGCTAACAAGTTGTACAAGTCAGCAAATGCTATTGATAGGACCAGAAAATGGATGAAGCAAGTAACCTCAAGCAAGCGTTTCCATAGGGCCAGCACTGTCAGCCAGAGGATAACCAGGAATGGGAACACTTCCTGCATTCCACTAGCTGTAACCAACAATGGAAATTACAGTGCCCTCTCAAAGATGTTAACAGTAAAGATGCACAGCAATATCCTGCTCTGGGAAAGCCTTCCTGCATCACACAGGCCCAGAAACTCCCTAAGGTACCTCCACCAGGTTTTCTTGCCTAATATCAGGGCACAGGAAGGAAGGAGACCAGACATCAAAAAACTCTGGGTTGACAGAAACAGGAGAAGTCGGCTCTTGTGGCTATCCCTCTTGGAGGGATAACTCCAAGGCAATGAGACCCTGAAGGGGGCTGAACTAGGAGGACAACTACCAAACAGCACCTTTAAAACCCAACAGAAATTTGATTGTGGGAATTGGAAGTGATAAATTAGCCCAGTTCACCAATTAAAGGCTATTGGAACTGCTGTTCTGGAAAAAAAAAAAATATACACTGCAGCTAGACAAATATTTTCCCATTTCTTAAGGAAAATTCTATAATCGGTATTAGAAAAAATGAAGTCTTTCTGTAGTTCTGGAGTGAATCCCCAGTATTTAGGAGATGAGAGCTGCAGAAAAAAAGTCTGTTCACTGTTAACTCCAGCTGTGGTGCTGGCCGAGTAAATTGTCTCAAGTTCTCAGAAGATGCCATCACGGATTGCTGATTTACCAAACATCTGCACAAACGAGCTCTGCAACATCAAGGGAGAAGGTGCGGGAAAACTCATAATGCACTCAGGTCTTCTTCTATCAGACTCTCAGCTGAGGTGCCAACAACCACGGAGACGATGGAGATTTTCAAGCCAGCCATCAAGTTAAAAGTCTACACCACGGGGAGATGAGAGCGCGGGAGTGTTTGTGGTTTGCATTCTATATTTTAAGGCATGTGATGTTTACACTGAGAGTACCCAGAAGAGAGGGCAGTGCTGGCCACTGAACTGGAAACAGGCAGCTACAGTGGAAAGATAGTACGTGAGTATCCGGCGAGCGACAGTTGCACTTGACATTCTACAAGCCCCTTTAGTGCTGCAGCTTTGCAAAGAAAAGGGGGGGCAGCAAGTTGCTCATAAACCACAGCTTCATTTCACACCGGAAAAGTTGTATGCTATCATCTCAACATTTGTTTTCCCTCTCTTTGAAAGAAAAGTTTGTGATTTGTGACTAAAATTTAAAATCTTCATTAAAACTTTCCATTCCGCCTTAGGAAAGGGATCCTTCAAAGGTTAACAACAGCAACGCTGAAGCAAAACCAATGCGGTGCCACTGTCAGATCACTTGCAGGGATCGAGCAGCACCGGCTCATCAGCATCAATGATGCATCATTGCCTTGTAATGGGAAGTCCTTCTGAAGCACTATAAGGAGGTACCATGGGCAACAGAACAACAGACCTGATACAGCACGGTCATCTTGCTACTCCTTTTGGTCTATCAACTATCACGATGTAACTCCCATGTGCCGAGATGTGCTCCCGCTGCCAGTCACACAATACTGCGAGATACCCATGAGACATCTGGTATTACTTATAGTAAGAGGTTGAAGAGTTTCTTACCACTAGGAAAAAGTCACTGAGATCCTTCTGCACAACAACTAAGAAATCAGTCATATCTGAAACTCAGCATCTCCTTCAGCTCTGATGCCCCAAGCTCCCTCTCATTTCCCAGGTCTTCTTTGTTGGGTGGATGTAAGTGAGCACAGGCAAAATTAATCCTAAACTCACCTCCTGCCAAGCCCCATCCAAAACAGGCAGAACTTTGTTAGGCTGTCTCTTCCCTGAATGATTTTGTTTCTTCTCTCCTTGCTCCTCTCTCCTTCTGTTCAATTATTTGTTGTTAATGAAATACAGACCTAGGCTGGCCTTAGCATGTAATTATAAACCTTGGTCACAAGCAGCTTAGGTTGGAGTTCACCAGCAATCAGAGCTCTGCAACTTTAGCTACAAGTAAAACAAAATTTATTAGTGGGTTTGGGAGACAAAAGAAATTATCTTCTACAGTCTAATCAATGTGCCCTGGTCTCCTGACATCTCTTGTACAACGCTCTGCAGAAGTCTGGTTGTCTGAGGTCTTTCTTAGTCATATTGTAACTGTGGCACTACAACAGAAATTACTAATAAAACATGTTATTAAATGCTAGTGTTTCACTGATTTGACATATGTCCTCAGTCCAATAATGATGGAAAATATCATCTAGAGGACAAATTGCCAAATCAGAGCATGATAAAGTCAAAGAAATTAATTAATTAATCTGATTAACAAACTATTCCTCCCCATTTTGGAGTAGGTCATCAACATAAAACTTACATATACTGATCCAAATTATTTATACAAGTATTGATTTTAAATTAGAGCTTTTCCAGAAGCTCCTTCTTGGGCCTGGAGCTTTTTGTAATCAAATGATTGCCATTGCAACTGTTTTATTTGTTCTTCTTTGTTACTAGGAGAAATAGCTAGTGCTTTGTGCTAAAAGATACCTAAACCCAGAAGCCAGAAAAAAGTGATCCCTGTATCAGCTAATTTATTATTTAGCAGGGACACAGGAAAGGGGAGGTTTCATCTGATCACACAGAGATGTCTCCATCAGAGTTACGCTTCCCTGAATCCAATCCCTCTATGGCCAACAAAGTGCACTGAAAAGAGATGCGCGACAGCCCGCTTGCAGCTATAGCTCTCTGCTGACAATAAGCTTTTGTCTCGCCTTAAAAGAATATATTCATTAGCAGTCTGTTGCAGACAGCAGAAAGGAAGAGCTTCCCCTGAAGCCATCTCCTGTAACTCCCCAGTGTCGCCCTTGCCCAGAACAACGGGCAAGTGTCAGAAGAGACAGGGGCTGGTGGTATCTTCCACATAGCGGTGAGTCACAAAGAGCTTCAGCAAATGAAAGTATGAAGAGAAAAAGAAGACCTCTGAATGGTGACACAGCGTATGAACGTGACAAAGGAAACGGCATGGAAACCAGCTCAATGTATGAGCCACGAGGACCAAGATCAAGGACATCTCTACACCTAGGAGAGGAATCTCTGAGCTCCAGCTCGGTTACCCCAGACTGATTCATAATAAAATTTACCATTAATTAGAGACAGGAGAGAAGTAAGATGCGTCTCCTAAGAAAGGTAATAGCCCTTCCTGGATGATTCTTTAATTGTATAGATTCTCCCAGCATGTCCATCACCACATCTCTGAGGACACACACTACATGCTGTAGTTAAGCATCCATACTCTACAGCAGAGTGAGAACCCAGTACTGACAAACATTTGATCCATCCTCATTTTCCAGCACATCCACTTCTATTTGAATTATACTGAAAAATGGGAATCAGGAATTTTCTTACTTTGGTATTAGGAGAGTTGTGCTTTTCAAAACGCTTTTGAAATTTCATTTTCTGTCACTAAGTTGCAATAGTGATGGAGGTGGGGGGCAATCACACAACAGGCCCAATGGATAGCAGGAACCACCTCACTTCAGCATCTCAGAAAACACGAGACTCAACTGCAGTCATCTACAAGGCAGACCCTTAGTTTCAGTTCCTCATCTATCATCAGAACATGAAAACAAGCACTTCCCAAGAGCAGCTTATCCCATTTTAAAAGGAGGATGAATTCTACTCAGGATAAGGAGAATAAACTGCCCACTGAAACCAGAGGGAGCCTACACAAGTAACATCACATGATGTCTCATCTGGACATGGCTGGAGTGCTAAGAGGAAACATTTAGTTCAATTCTAACATCCACATCTGCTCGATGGGATTTTGAGATCCAGATCCTTGTAATGTTGTTTAACTGATGAGACCTAATTTCTCTCTATTTTGCCTATCTTAACTTTAATTGCTCTGTTTTGGAGAGACATCACAAGTTTCACAGCCTCAGGAAAGTATGAATTTCACACATCTCGGCAGGCCTAACAGCAGCTTTCCTCACTCACCAACATGCTTCGATGCCCAATGAAATAAACCCAGTTCCTAAGCCATTTTCCATAACTCATCTGTAAGCAGCAGCATCAAAGTCAGCAGCACCTGGTTTTTGACATGCCCAAGAAAAGAGGGCTTTGTTTGCCAAGGAGTAATAGCAAAACACCTCACACACAAAAATAAACAGCAGGAAAGCCAGGAAGTGACAACTGAAGAAATAAATAATACAGTAGCCCACTGCCTCGCAGTTTGGTGATGCTGTTGCTGTTGTATGTGAAAAGCTCCAGGAAGCATCACCCATACCCGCATGCAAGTGGTCACCTGGAGGCAGCAGCAAGGGCCCTCTCCGTTGAAGTATGCAAGGGTTTTTCTGGCAGAGCGGAAGCCCCTGTGGTTAGAGAAGAAAACCACGAGATGTTAAAAAAAAAGAAAAAAGCATATCCCTGTGGTATGGGTTTTTTTTGGGTGGGTTTCAGATCACAGACCACCTGCCTTGCACAAGGCAGCTTTTGCAAAGCAATTGCAAAGAGAACAATGGAACACCTGAAAAACTCAGCTGCGCGTCAGCAATGCATGTGCTCAGAGATGGGACACATGCATGGATGTATGCCATGAAACACCCATCCTGCTTGCTGAGTAATAAAATACCGTGTGTTCTGCCATCCACATGAGACTCCTTGAGTGCACGCAAGTGAAGGCAGCAGAATCTCTGCCAAGAATCATAGGCTGGGGCAGGCAGCCAAAGCATGGGGCTTGTCCATGACTTCTGCAGAGCTGGAGCTGCTGTGAAGCCCCAGGCAGCTGGGAGACAGCAGGCTGCGATGGCTAATCTTACCTCAAGGCACAAGCATCATCACTCTGAATCTCTACAGAAGTCATCGAGGCAAAATCTTTGAGGCACCATTAAAAACTAATAGCAAAAATGAACCTAAATTCTGGATTAGAGCTGAATTTCTTCAGTAATCTTGAGTTTTTTCCCCTTCATTTTGCCACCAATGCCGAACGCCGTCTCTTTACCCAAGAGGGTCCTGATGACATCACATCCTCTCCAAAGAGCGACGCGTCCTCCCAGGTCAAGCAACAAAGACCATCTTGGCTCTGCCGCACCATCCCTGTGGACGGCCACCTCTAGGAGAAGATGGCCAGGTCTCCTGCGCTTCTGCTGCTCGCTCTGGGATTCTGTGAGTATGGACACAGGGTTGTGCATTACCTTCACAGGAAGCGGCAAGCAAACTCCTTCCACTGAATCCAAGAAATTGGGCTAAATTAGAGGGAAAATAAGAAGCAAATCAAAAAGGCTGACTTTGAGGTTTGCTCAGTAATTGTGGAGTTAAAAGCAGCCTTGCCACAGCCAGCACAGGGCAGCTGGAGGGATGGCTGCAGCATCATGTGCAGCAGGAAGGGAGTCCGGTCAGAGAAGTGGTTCTGGAGGGAGGGGGAAGGGGAAAAAAGGGAATTTAGCAGTCAGTGCTCTTAGTGAATCACTTCAGATAATCTGGGAAGGGGTACCATGCCTGAGAAGGCAGCTGAAAGGCAGCACCTGTCTTTAAAGCTTGAGTGGCTGATAGCTGAGCACCCTCCACACACAACCCCAGCAATGATTCCAGTAAAACCTTCAAGTCATCCAGACAGCGCTGTCATCCCTTTCCATCTGACTCTGGACCTGATGGGCAGCGAACAAGGTTTGCCTGGAGGAGACGTGGCTATTCCCTAGTATTTACCACAAGGATTTCTCTCCTGCAGGCTGCCCTGGGGTCCAGGGCCAGAGGTACGATATCAGAGCCAAGTTTCGAGACAAAATCACCACACACCCCAAGGTGAGACAGCCCCTTGAACTGGAGTGTCTGACCTCCAAGGAGGACAGTGGCGCATTCTGGATCCGCCAGGACAAGGGTGGGAGCCTTTACTTCATCGTCTTCATCTCTTCCCTGTCCCGGACCACCTTCAATGGAAATGAGAAGACATCCAAACGTTTTGAGGCGAGGAAAGACGGCAGGTTCTACCGGTTGGTAGTGAAGTCTTTCACGCCACAGGATGAGGGGACCTATTTCTGCCTCATGAACATCAATCAAGTGCTGTACTTCAGCCCTGGCCAGCCTGCCTTCTTCCCAGGTCAGCAATACCTTCACCCAACCTTGCTTAGCTCTGCCAAAATGCCTAGCACCTTCTGCTTGGGCCTTTTTTAATCAGCCACCTCTCCCACAAACCCTGTTTTCCCTGCTTACTTGCTCAAGGTATCTTGTGACCAACCCTCTGGTCCCCCTGCCAGAGGCTCCCTGCATGCCATCCCTTTTCTTCCTGTCAAAAGGCAAAAATGATCAGTCAGAGCCAGCATCACCTCCCCCTGCCCACTTCTCCTTCCCATTTACGGTTCTGATGGCATAAGACTAAAGCAAAGCCCACCAATACTCCCTCACTCCTCACCTTGTACAGGTCACAAAAGTCCTGCCAGCCTCAGGGTACTCAGGCTTTCTGAGGGTAGGGGCAGAAAGCAAGAACAAAGGAGGCTGCAGCTCCTTAACGAGTCTTGGGAGACCTACCTTGGGGGAGTCACCATCCAAAATGGGCTCTACAATGTCCCCCCAGACCTGAGCCTTACGCTGGCCGCAGGAGCAGCCATGACCTGGGGTGGGAGAGCAGAAGGGCAGGAGAGAGCTATCTTATTGTATTGCCCTATATGCTGTATTCATCCATTTTCACTTACAGTCACCACCACAGCAGCACCCACTACAACAGCACCCACTATCCAGCGTGGCATCACCGAAAAGGACCCCTGCCCAAGGACCCTGGATACAGGTAGCCCAGCTGCAGGGAGGGAGAAGGGAAGAGATGGGCTCTGGTCCACTGATACCAAGGGGAATGCTACAGGAATCCTGGGATGAGGAGAGAGGGAAAATCCTTGGAATTTTACCAGAGTTGGATAACTAGGTACACGAGTTGGGGAGGGTTAAACACCAACGTTTCATCCCACATACAAAAGGCCAAGGTTAACTTAAAAAGCACAAGGATGTCTTAGGACTTATTACATTGGGAAGCAGTGGAAGGAGGGCAGAATCTTGGGGGCTGGGGTTGGTTTTAGCCTTGGCAGAATACACAAGAAAACTTTTGGCTACATGTCCTCCCTCGAGTCCCCAGGAAAACAGCAGTGCTAATGAATGCTTATCACTGGTGATGACACCCATGCTGGGCTTGTGGACAGCCCTGGTACCCATCTCTGCCTTTGCAGGCCAGGGGAATCCCTCTGCTTCATCACCAGCCTCACTGAAAGCCAGGCAGGTCCCTTGGCTCCACCACAGCTAGCTGTGAGCACCGTGAGCAGCTGGTGGACCTTTCCTCTTCTCTATTCCTGCAGAGACCAGCAAAGGGAAAGAGATAAATTTCTTCTGTGACATCTTCATCTGGGTTCCCTTGTCAGGTGCCTGCCTCCTGCTCCTCCTCGCCCTGGCAGTCACCATCACCGTGTGCCAACGTAAGACTCACCCATACCCCCTTCCCCCCCACCCCTGATATTCCTCTAGCCTGAAACTGCTGCCCTGTCCTTCAGGGGAATGGATCTCCTAGCTGTCCCCTTTACATAGACACCAGATAACCAAGACACAGTCTCACAAGAGAAGGACCGCTGTTAAAATCAATGTCTGTATTTTCCTCATCAGTAGCCTTAGGCTGAGAAATAATTATCAACTTCTACACTACAAGGAAGAAAAACAAATTATAAATAGAGAAAGCTTTATCAAACTATACTGGCTCTCCAGTCCTTAAACTGCTGTAGCAAAGCCTGAAACACCTGGACAAAACAGGGTAAACATACACCAGCACAGGGCTTGCAAATTCAAATGCTGAAGCAGCTTGAGCTGTAACCAAAAAACAACTTACACAGGATCAGGGGCTGCTACAGCTAAAGCAGTAATGCAAAATCCCTGGACAGGCAAAAGTACTTTGGTGAAATTTCATGTTTGAAATGTCTTTAAATTACCCGGAGCAAGCAGCAAGTGCAAATGTATTTAAATCAATTTAATGCTCACTGAAATCAGTTTAACTTTTCTGATACCCCCACAAATTTCATTAAACTGGCTCAGCTCATTTGCCTGGAACACCAAAGTGTTTTGCTGCTGAATTAACCTAACTAGATCCTCACTGACCCCGCAGCCTGCAGCCCATGCCAGATGAATTTACCAGCTGACACAGTTTTTAGGAAAGTACACTTTTTCAGCATCCTTCAGCCTTGAAAAATACTAATCACCGCGGTCTGCAGCGACAGGAAGGAATACATGAAAAAACACTGATGAGCCAAAGCCAAAAATCATTCTTCTTGAAGGAAATAGCTGGCAACGCAGCAGAGCACTCCGAGTTGGTCCAAATTCTCTTTGAAGTCACAAGGAACCTTCCAAGTGCAGTAGGAATCCCCAGAGACCCGCAACATCATTAACCTACTAACGCCATTCAATGATTTATTTCTGCCTTTTAACGCTGATGCGAACTACCAGCAAAATGCCATTAGCTGCAATTAATTTCAGCCAGCCCGAGATCTCAAGGACAGATTTTTACCTTGCATTAAAACTAACGGCTGGACATTTTATTTTGCCGAGTACATCCCAAAGTAACAACACAGACGCTAAAACAGGGCAGAGCATCGTTCAGCTCGGTTGCGTGCTGCGTGGCTTCACTGCCATTCACCCGTTGCAGAAATTGATTGTTGCCAATGGATTTTCAGCAACGGGCCAAAGTCGCTGGAGACAGGAAAAAAAAAAAATTAAAAAATTAAAAAAAAAATACATCCCCTTAGGCATTCCCAGGCTGACCCTACTGCTGTTACCCATGTGAAAATGTAATTCATGAAAACACCTAAGCGGACTGCCAGGGGAATGCGAGCTGCGGCACTGCTCACTTGTATGGCTTTTCTTTAAAAATAAGCCTGGTTTACCCGGTGTTAGCCTTACAGATAGCAAGCTGCTGGAGAATGCCAGCCCGGCATTGCTGAAGTGTTTCTTTTCCGAGCTGTGACTTGGTATCTTTGAACTAAAACTTTTTTTTTATTTTTTTTATTTTAGAAACCAGAAGACGAAGATGCAGGTGCAAAAGGTTAGTAAGTGACAGGTGCTGACATTTTTCTCTTAAACTCAGCAGCATCTCACCCTCAAGTGATAAAGCAGGCAGGTGCCAGAAAGCAATCTAAAAATTCTTCCTCCAATATACAGTGGGTGGGAGGGGAGCATGTAATGAATTTAGGGCAAAAAAAGAGATATAAGATTCTCTTCTCCTGTGATGTTGGGTTTTTTTAATATTAAGTAATTTAAATCACTGAGCACTGACACTGTAATAGAAGAGAAGGACAAGAGGTGTTTGTGGCAGCCTAAAAACTTTGCCCATTACCCCATGTTCATACCTTTCATCACATTTGAGTGCTCCCAATGCCTGGCAGCAAGTGAATTTCACCCCTTCCCCTCCCCCTAGACTGTTCATTTCATTTCATTTCACCACGGACCTTCAGGCTGTGCCTGTGGATTAGATGCGTGTTATTGCCATCCCAAATAATCTCTGCACAATTCTGGACCATCATTACTATGGCTTTATGCCTCTATTTCCCTGCAAGTAGCATGCATTTTGCTCCTGCAACTCAACCCCCCTGCAGCCAGTTCCTTCATCTCACCTGCTCTGCAGAAACCTGCTTCTGCAGCTCTTCAAGCCCTGTGCTCAGAGTACGCCCCACGGCTTGTGGGGAGAGTGCGCTCCGGCACAGAAACCCCCACTAGGGCACCAGCCAGGCCAGCACTGGGAAAAGCTGGGTTGCAAGAAACTTTGGAATAGGACAGTCACATCTCTGGAGCCTTATTCTTTGCAAATCAAGTACCTTTTAAATATGGTGAATTCATTTTCCTTGTTATACATCTATGGATCTTATAGTAGGAGAGTTAATAGTTTTTCAGTTGTCCAAATTAGTATGATCACCCAGGAAGCACCTCCCTCCTTCTCCATTAACAGAAAACGGATACCTGCAATTCAGTATTTTTCTTTTTTAAAGGCAGAACACATCAGAAATCAGTGCCTGAATAACAATAGTGATGACTAAGCGAAGACGCACCCAGTGGCAATGCCTTCTGCCCTGTTGGTGCAAGTGTTGTGTATGTCAGAATACAGCCACCCCTATAGACCTGCATTTTCTTTTGCTCATCTGAAAAAGGGAAGAGCCTGTCAATTTTTACAGTGAATTTGTATTACACCCAGCACTCTCCTGCTGCTCGCCTGGCTTTCCAACTGCTAAGATAATGAAACGCTCTGGCAGCCTTGTTTAGGACAATGCTTGCATTCTTCACTTATCTCAGTCCCCACCAGCCCTGTGCAAAGATGTTCTGTCCCTAGGGAGGAAAAAAAAAACAACCCACAGAGCTTTTCAGTTTTGCCCTGATGGAGCAGTCGGGTTACAAGCAGCTTGGGAAATCATCTCATCAAGGACAGCTCTCCGTCGGCAGCACTCTGGTTTAAGCAAGTGTAACATATTTAAGCTTTTATTTAGAGAGGAAATTCCTGCTGCTCTGAACTGTTCCCTGTTACTGAAATGAAGCTCTTTGGAAGTTAATAGTGCAATTCACCCAATTAAAGAGTGCCTCAGGATCTGGCCTGGGATTCTCGCTGGCAGATGGATTCATTTTCCAGCACAAATTAATCTTCAGTGAAAATGGGTACCCAATCTCCAACTTATTAAATCAGCATAAAACTATCAGTTGCTGGAGACCATTAATTCCCATCCTTTTGGTAACATGCTGGTAGTCTGGAAAACCTCCCTTTAAACTTCTCTGCAGGGAACCAGTTTACAGCAAGAAAAAGTCCTTATGAACTGGTAACAGCTTCCCCAACTCCAAAAAAGGCCCAAGCTTTTCTTCCCATTTCAGCTCCCAGGACTTCTGAGTGTGGAGAAATGCTTGATGAGCACAGAAATGAGCAGAAGCCAGAGACAAATTTAAAAGCAAACAACTTTTTTTTTTTTTTTTTAAATTAGTGTAACAATTGACTAGCAGTGTATCTTAAGAAAGAGGATTTAGGAACACTGCAGCCTGCTCTTTGAGGTCCCTGGCTGCAGACCAAGGCTAAATGCTGATCAGCAGCCATACATTAATTGCTTTCTTGTTCCATTTACATCAAAGTAACTCAAACCCTTTTCTCTCTCCAGACCCGAGAAGGGGAAGCCCAATGCCAAACCCAGCATGCTGCCAAGCCGACACGTATAAGCATCTGTATCTTCTGCCTTCTGGATCATCCTCTGGGACCTGTCACTGCCTAAGTCCCTCACCTACACTGCTACTAATTCTCACGCACTCTGCTTTGACATTGTTTGAAAAGGAAGATGGAGCAAGCAGGCACTTTTTCTGTGAACTGCACGCTAAAGCACAACTCCTTCCAAAACGTGAGCTTTTGCAAATTAATTCCCAAGGCCAAATGCCACCTCCATTCCTAATGTCAGAGCTCTGTGGTTCAGGGAAAAGAAATGTGTCCATCCTGATGCTGACATGTTGTACCAGTGACAAGCTGATGAGAAATACAGATGTTAGTTGGGTCTTTCCTCAGGAGTGTGTAATTATTTCTGAAATGCAGCTAAATGTTGAATTTTCCACAAGATTACTTAGAGATAAGACACCCCACTTAACAGACCCTCTCTTCTTGGTGCCATGTATCTGCTAGGAGTTTTACTGGTTCATCTAATGTAACAGAAAGCTGCACCGAGATGGTAAGTACTGATTAAGGGGCCTTGCTTTTAAAGTTCTTACAGCCCTGGGGGCTAAGGTTTACCGTTTCCTACTTGCTATCCTTGTTCTGCTGCCAGCCCCACTTCCACCAATTTCAGATGTTTTGCCTGAGCAAGGAAGGTGGGATTTTATGTCTTTCTGGAAGAAATGGCTGAGAAGAAAAAAAAAAAAAAGTCTTTATAACTTTGGTTAAACGGGACTTTCAGCCTACCTTCTTGGGACATGTTCATTGACTACAATGAGTTCTGTTTTTTCCACTCTGCACTTGATGTAAATATTTCCTTACTACACTTGTACATGAAGACCTGAGAGAAAAAAAAATAAAACAGTGGTTTTAGTTGGACTCACTACTATTTCTTTATTCAGCTTCTAGCCTCAAAAACACTAAACCCCTTCACAAAAATAATAAATGAGGACTTGAGGAAGCCTTATGTAAGGGAAAAGGCAGTGATTTATGTATCGGCCTGAGCTTTAAGATGACAGAGCTCAGCTTCCAGCTTACCACTGCCTAAAATAATCTAAAATTATTTTCCCAGGGACTTGCAAGATGGGCCTTGTAACACTCCTCCATCCCAGCTGGGTGCGAAGGTGAATGAGATAAAGACTCAGAAGGTATTTTGGTATTCTTGCCAAGGGGCTGATAAAAACCTGGGGAGAAAGAATGAAAAACTCTTTGCTCGTCTCCTCCTCTGCAAAGAAACTGGGAAGGAGAGAAACTCAGAGAGAAACAAAGTTCTTCCAAACCTAGTTTTTTGTCATTCTTAAAAAAAAAAAAANAAAAAAAAAAGGAGACCAGCGAAGCGTATTTAAGCATCAGCAGGCAAATACTGAATGACAACTACACACATCTAAACATATAATAAAGAAAATATTAAGAGCCTTAACATTGAAGCACCTATGAATTCACAGTCTATAAGACACATCCAATCTATTAAAGGTGGCCTGGTTCAACCCCCAGGTGCTAAGCTGGGGAGACAGTGAGGGTCTTGCCGCACCTGCAGTGACAGACTCTGCCCCATCTCAGCTGTCACCAATGTGCAGCTGCATTTTCACACCACCAAGCAGAACTACTTACCAACCTGCTTCAAGGCACACTAAGTCCATAGCATACTAAAATAAGGCTAAGGGTCGGTTATCTGAATCAGCTTGATCTCATCCTGTAGTCAGCTCTAACTATGAGGATGAAAAGCTCATACCTCTTCTCTCTCTCCTGTGAGCATCAGTTTTACTGTTAGCTTGTCCCAGAGTCTCTTGTTGACTTAGTTTGAGCTAAAAGTTGTCAGTTACAAAGCTTTAACTCATAAAAGCATTTCTGCAAAACAGTTCACAAGAGGCAGGAACATCACTACCTCACTGGTAGCATTCTCTACAGCTTTTTCCTCGCTGTTCTCAATCATTTTATCCTGAGTTTTCACTTTACACTAGGGCTTTTGTCTGCAACATGCCACATTCCTGTAACCCAGGTTGTCAGGCAATGCTCCTCTTGATCTGGTACAAAGCCCCAAGCCTAAATCCGCTTCCAAAAGACTGTCTTCACACTTCCACAGGGACCTTCCAGCTCTTTTGAGCGGCTTTGTAAAAAGAAGGTGAAATGATCTGACTGTGCAAGTCTGTTGTTGTTTCCCCACAAAAGGCCACGTATTATACATGGGAAGCATTTCCTTGAAAATGTATTTTCTCTAGCACAATAGTTGTTGTGGTATGTGACACATACCAAGATCAAAAGCAGTGTGTCAAACATTGAACAGAAAATCTAGAAGTGTTTTTCTGTATTTTGCTCCCTGTAAGCAGTGCTATTCACCTCAGCACAAGAAAGATATTGAGGTGCTGGAGCAAGTGCAGAGGAGGGCGATGAAGCTGGTGAGGGGCCTGGAGAATAAATCTTATGAAGAATGACTGAAGGAGATGGGATTGTTTGGTTTGAGGAAGAGGAGGCTGAGGGGAGACCTCATCACTATCTACAACTACTTGAAAGGACATTGTAGAGAGGTTGGTGCTGGTCTCTTCTCACAGATAACTAGCGACAGAACAAGAGAGAATGGTTTCAAGCTGAAACAGGGTAGGTTTAGGCTGTATATTAAGAAAGACTTTTTCACAGAAAGAGTGGTCAGACACTGGAATAGGCTGCCCAGGGAGGCGGCTGACTCACCATCCCTGAATGTGTTTAAGAGTCATTCAGATGTGGTGTTGGGGGATGTGGTATAGGGGAGGACTTTGTAGAGTGGGATTGCTGGTTGGAGGCGATGATCCCAAGGGTCTTTTCCAACCTGAATGATTCTATGGTTCTGTGATTCTATTCTTTCAAATGAAAATATTATTTCATGACCCACAGATTAATTATTTATTGCTAGTTCTACTGCTATGAGAGCCTATAGAGGTCAACCCTGTAGTGTAAAACAGGATATGGGTATTTAAAAATCAAAAAAGCATTTAAGTAAGATGAACACATGTACAGCAAATTCCTTGCTAGAGAAACTGCATGGAATCCTAATGCAGGATAAACAAAGCAAGGTAATACCCTAACCTATATGTAAAATACATATATTTGGGCATTATTAGCTGCTAACATTTCTAATAGTAATGCTCCACTGTACAGTGCTGCCCTGAGAACACTGATCCTGCAGCAAGATTGATGCAGCCAAAGCCCCAGTGACACCACAGATGGTGAACAACAAGAAGCAGTGTATATCTGGGGTTGGTATTTTTTGGTAGTCTTCATTTGCACAGGAAATCAACATCTAGGAAAAAAATAAAAAATGACAACACTGACAGCTGTAATTAACCTCCTGAATACAGTACAAAATCCACTGCACAGTGGAGGCTAAAGACTTTTGACCTCTCATTCAGAATCACACAACATCATTGATCTCTTAACCCCGATGCCAAACCAAGGAGGCACCAGGGTGCCCCCTACACACTCTTCATGCTGAGCCTCCAACAGGTCACAGTTCACAGAGAGCCCCAGGGCATGCTCTGCTCAGCACAATCCTCAGGACTCAGCATCCAGGTATCACAATCCCAGATAAACACTAACTATCACACAACTGCCTGTGACAACTAGTACCTAGTTCAAGCTCTGTTTCCACAGCCAGATGCTTTAAAAGGAATCAAAGAGGAAACCTCATCCTTGAAGATAATTGGAGGTTTTGTTCACGAATTCATGAACCTAGCAAGTTTCCAGTAGTTTCAATGCTCTGAAGAAAGGACTTTGATGGCAATATTGCTCTCTGTATAGCACATTCCCTCTTTAGAGGGTGCGTTTCACATAAAAGAAAGCCCAGTTAACAGACACATTACAAATTCTCCAGGCTGCCAATTTCCGGGCAATGTCATCACAGCTGTAACCTACAAGGCCATGGCTTTTTACTGGGTATAATCAAGCTATTAAAAATACACGACTGCTCACTGAACTCTATTAGCAGCTTTCAGCTTCTTCCTTGCTATCAGTCAGGCATCATCTTCAATTCTTTCTCTTTGCTCATGTCCTTGCATCTCTTTAAAACACAGATTGCACTGGTCTCATTTTGGTTCTTAGATCTGCAGGTGACCAAAGAGATGTATCCCCCCAAACTGCATATTAAGCTTGGCTGCAAAATGCATATGAAGTATCAGCAGAAATATTATCCATCTGTACCAGTGTAGCAGACATCTTAATAAAAACCTATTAAAAATTAATTTTAAAAGCATATCGAACCCTCCACTTGTGGACTTTCTGGGAGATACTCCAAGTGCACGTCCATGGACTGTCGCCCACCTCAGGATACCCAGGGGTAAAACTTGTTCATCTGCCTCTTCTTCCATGGGCTTTTCTACCTGTGAAGCACTGCAATTTAAGTATGTTTTCAAAATACATCGGGTCCGCTGGACAAAATTGCTGTGATTCAGCAATTCTGCAGGACAGACAGCTGAGGGAGCAAGAGGAGGCAGCCTGAGGCACGTACCAGAATAAGCACTCACTCTTCTTTAGTCACTACCCTGAGTTTCATATTGAATATACCCAAAATGATGAACACCTCATGGGGAGACGCATCCATGAGAAGTTTGCTGCAGACCACCAGGTGTGCTTCACCAAGGAACCCTCCAGCAGAGGCGGTGACACAGCACAGCTCTCCAAAGCAAGACTGAGCTTCGTCCCACACAAACACACACACAGAGTCACACGACTGATTCATCTTCTAGTTCAGGCCAGCTGCAGCCAGCACTGCGTCTCAGATTTACACCTGGAACTCAAGCTAAATTTTCCATTTACACATACTGCTGAAGAACAATACTCTTCATAATCAGCTTAAAACCTGAATTTTCTTCACAAGACAAACATGTACCTCTGCGTCCCTACTAATGAGCAACCAAGAGAAGGCAAAACCCAAACCACATATTTTGTGCCTTAATAATCAGATGCAAATATCAGTGCAGCAGTGAGGAGAAGGAGCTGAGAGGTGAATGATCAACACAGCATGAAGGCATGTAGATGCCTCCAGTAAATCAAGCAAGTTCGGAGCAAACTGGCTGAGTGTGCAGATGCAGAATAGCAACGACTGGGCATGAAGCCTAGACTGGTGCTTACGCTACTAAAAAGAGGAAAATCAGCTGAACTGGAGTCTAGGAAGCCAGCTTGAGGGTACTTGTTTCTCCAAACAGGAATCTGCTGTTGGACAGGCCCTACAGACGTGACAGCTCTTTGCTACTAAGGTATGGAGGAAGGTCTAAATTACATGGTGAGATGACTGCAATGGGTGACAGAGGCAAAAGCTGGAAGCTGTCACAGGTTAGTGAGGCAAACAAGAACCTGACATACAGAATGACTTTCAAAGACAAGTGGAAGAAAAGTTTGTTCAGAGGTTGAAGGTTACCTAATTGTGGAGTTGCTGAAAACAAATAGTGAAGTAGCTTAAAATTCTCAGTAGTTGATGGGCTAAAGGCAAACAGCCTAGGGGTTAACACTTAGTAGTGAAAGAGTAAGAGCTGATTTAAAATTTAAGCATAAGCTCAGCTAACAAAGAAAAAAGGGTACAAGATGGTCACTGCAAGCCTTATGAAGCCGAGGGAGGCATCAGGTGTCCCCACATTTGTTGCCTGTTAGACACCTGCTTCCCTCCCATTCAGTGCTTCACTTTGAAATATTTTCTGGGTTGTGATGAGTCAAATAACCTCCAGATGAGTAATACAGCCAAGATGACCCCAGAAGGGCCAGTAACTAAACTGGTCAGTTAAAGTCTCTTTGTCTGTATTGGACAGACAACTGTCACAGTGAAGCTCAACCCAGACTCCTCAGAGTCTGCGCTGCTCCCCACACCTCTGCTATGGTGCATGTTATGCAAGTGCTTGGAAGCTACCCCACAGAAACCATACCCTTGCTACTGTTTCTGCACCATTCAAGACAGAAAAGCAGAAAAAGGCAAGGAAAGAGTTATCAAAATCTCTGGGAGAACAGTAAATACTGAAATGTGACCTTCTTGTAACTAGGTTTCTTCCTTCTGATTCATCTGAAATCAAATCCATTTGACATGCAGGGTCAGCATGACCTATCCATCACTAGACTCCCATCCTGAGCTGCACTGCATAAATTGATAAATACTATTTTTGTCAGGGGAGAACTATCCCATCTGCTTGTGCAACACATTCCTGGAAACCTGCACAATTTAGAAACCTCGGAAAATACTGGAATTTACTTTCAGTTCTGAAGGAAAAACTGTTAGTCACAATAGCTGTGTTTGTATATTTAGTTCCTCCCCCCCATGCAAATGTCTCATGGATGATGCTTAAAACTGAACTGAGACACGCTATCTTCCCCATCCCTTTGTTTCTTTAGCCAAAGTAAAGGAAAGCCCACAGTTTCCTTCCTAAGAAAAGCCTTAGTAAGAAGGAAGAAACAAACAGCAGTGTCACTCAGTCTGAAAATAAACTCAAGTTAGAGGAAATGCAGGAGAAAAGGGGATACCCCTTTCAAAGGTGAAATCCAGGAGAGCTCTGCTCACTCCAGTCCAGGTCACATAAGCCACCAGCTTCGGCACTGAGTCTTTGTTCCAGTCCATAGTGAAACTCTGCTGTTCAGTTAGATTTGAAACAACCCTCTAGAAAGTGTAAAAAAAGCCTCTTAGTTCTATAGTGGAATAGGACCTGGGCAACACTACCAGGGATTCTGCATTTGAATACACAGATACAGCTGAGCTGTAAAAACTGCTACAAGTCAGTATGATCTGAAAACACTAGTTCCTGCATATAATCCCAGCAGGATTCAGTAAGAGCTTATAGTAGGCTGTAAACAATTCCAGTTTCTGTATTTCCCTATAGGACTCCTCATTTAATGTAAACATGAGGTCATAAAGGAATATCAAGTCACTCTTCTCTTGCATGCATATGCTTTTGTGGACCACTCTTCCTTTATATATTTATCTATAAAGGCTTGAATTAAATCAGAATAGTAACATAACACTAATACAGTTTTGCTTACTACAGATCATTGCTGCTACTCTGATTATTATTTTTTAAATCTTCTGTTCTCAAAACACCTTTCCCTATATTTCAGTCTTCTATTCACAAAAAGGAATGTGTAAGAGTTGGGATGGATTAAAGAGCATTAATTTCCACCCCCTAGAGATAAATTAGCCTCTGTAGCGACAAGCAGAGAAAGAAAAATAGTTTCTGGCAGCAGGCAAAGAAACCTTGCAAGGAAAAAATCAAACCCAAACTTACTGTGTTAAACCTGGCAAGTTGGCTCTGAGTAGTCATAACTAACTTCAATCTCAAATTTTAGCAGCAGCTACCCTGTAAAATGTTGGGAAGAAAGTATGAAAGCAACAGGATGGAGACAGGTCTAAGTTCACAGGGATCAGAGGCTCTACCTCATTACTGGTAACACACCAGTAATGTAACACACCAACTTCTACAAATGTTAGTTAACCTGACTTACAGATAAAAGACTGAAATCAATACAGTATTTCAGAAGAGAAATTATGATTTTAAGAGGGGAAGATTTGTTTTTCAGCCATGTACACTGTATTTGCAAAGTATAGCGTTGAAGTCATTGCAGGAAGAGACTTTCCCCAGTTCAAAAATACTTCACAGAGCACCTGATCACCATGAGTACTGACAGGAGGCGAGGACAAGAGCTCTGTGTTAATGACAGTCACAGCACTACAAAAATGATAAATACCTTTCGAGATCAAAAAGGCTATGTACTATTTTTGTTTCCTATTACCTGTTTTTAAGGTTTGATTATGTTTTATACCACAAATCAGACTTGAAACTCCAACTAGACATTTTAACGTCCAATTTAAGACATTATTTAAATAACAAGAGTTGGAATTTTAGTAAGGGTTAATGTAACATGTCTATTAATAGACATCATAATACTAACAAGCCACTGCTATGGAAATCATGTTTATAACCATCCATTATTTTCACAGCACCTATAAGCTAAACCTTTTATATAAGCATGGTCAAAAAAATTCCTGGCTTAATGCCCACCTCCATTACTAGGTGGTGCGTTTGCTGCAGCAGAGCTGCTGCTCTGACACATTTTGTAGAGGGAGGGAGTGGGAAGCAGCAGTTGCAAGCCCAGTGCAGCACCCAGAAGTGACACAGTGATCTCGATACAGACGTGAGTGTGCTGAGTCTCTTTACACTCATTATGCAGCAGCCTCATTAAAAGGCAGCGGCTGCACCAAGGGAGTAGTTAAAGGCGTCACAAGCTGGTCCAAAAGTGGAATAGAGCCAGACCTCAGAAAAGGGTGTAGCTTTAAAGTCAAATACTTGTTTTACTAAGGATATTTCCAACCGCTGTTAGAGAAAATACTACAGGTATAGAGCTGATACCACGTGTATCAGCTGCTAACTGTATCTTAAGTGTGAAAAACTCTTCAGTGTTATTCACTTTCGCCCAAGGAAGCGCTTTCTCTAGTTACCAGAAGTGTATCAGGCACGAGTAGGAAATAACTTGCATCGTCTCAAAGGGCAAACTGGATAGCTTTAACCACCAAAACGCAGACACATTTCACAAATGCCCAGCACAATATTCCATCACTGTAAGCACATAAGCGTTCTATAATAAACTGTTAGCATCATCTGTTGGTGGAGCTACAAACTGCAAGCAATTATATTTAAGTAAACCTACAGACAACTAGGAAAAGAATTGCAATTACCTGGCAAAAACAGCTGTGGATCTATAATATGCACCACGTAAAAGGGAAAACAGGACCACTGTATTAAAAACATTCTAGTACGTAAGTTGAATTGGTACTCTACTGCCCTTTAAAAGCTGCACCATTTTTGTACTCAAAGCAACTGTATCAGAGGCACCGTAAGACTAACCAATGTTCATACCAATGCCAAAATACCAGCAGTGTAACAGCAAAAGAGATGCGGCACTTCCACTTCAGGGTGGTTTTGGGTTTGTGGGGGTGTATTTTGTTGTTATTATTTTTAAATAGTCCATATGTCATTTCATTTAAATCCAAAGCATTAAGCAATCCCACTCAAAATACTAAAAGCGATTTCAGCAAGACTAGGAAACCTACATGGAAAATAATATCCTCACCCGTTTATTGTTGATTTTACCACTTGGTAACGCGGTTGTTTTGAACTCAGTGTGAATACAAGTTTTGCAGAAAAATCACACACCTGCATTTTTCACATGTATTAAACATATTTAAAATTTGTGTGCCTTGACTTGTTCCTTTTAACGTCTCTTTAGGGATGTCCATTGTCACTGATCCGATAGAGTCCAACTCAGTCTCTCATGTCAGATGACATACAAATTCAAAAAGGTGTAGATTTCTCAAAGACGGTCTTCTCTGTAGTGCATTGTGCTAGTGCATTTAACCAGTGTGTCAGTATTCAACCATATAAGCTTGGGTTGTTGTGTTGGTTTCTTTTAACTACACAATACAGAAATATAATTTTACATGTAGCTTTGCATGCCTTATGGCTGCTTGCCCTACTATAGGACAGTGCAATAAATACAAATATATGCACACTAGAAAAGATCTAACTGCCATGATCTACATCTTGTTTATGAGTACAAATTTACCTAGTCAACAGTATGACAAATTTTGCAGAAAAAAGTGGCAATGGCAGTAATAATCTACTACAAAAACAAGGCTAGAAGCAAAGTGTTCTCAAGCTACAGAAAATTTGCTACCTCCTAATATATGACGTAGGGCCCAGTTCCGCCAAGTGCAGAGTCGTGGTCAGTAGATTGCATCAGAACATGCTTTTCCCCATTTAACAATGAATACTTTTACTATTTATTTGGTTTTGGTAACTGTTTATAAATAGCACACTATAATGACTATTAAACTATACAGCAACATGACATTTATAGCCTAATCCTGAATACAAAGTTCAAAGAACATGACTACAAAGGCCAGAGAGCAAATGCCATCGACTAAAAGCATCTCCACTTCAGAATTTATTGAATGTTCTCTTACACAAACACTTCTCAATCGTGAAATCAAAGGAACAGGATTTGCTATTCCCTCTCTGCTCCTGTAGTTAATTTAGCCACACATCACCCTTATAAATTAGTGATGGATTTTAACAGGTAGCCCAATGGGGCTATATATTTTATATACTTTATATATATGCACATTTACTTTGAATTCTATGTAAAAGTCAAAAAAATGTTTGAAAGAAAAATTCAGAATATATCCCAGCTTTTTCAGCGAAAAAAATACAAATTAGTTTTGTGGCCACTATTCAATTTATCAAACTTTTTTTTTTTCTGAAGTATTTACCTTTAATTATGTACACAGTACAGGAAATAAAACTTTTTCCACAAACATTCTCTAAGGTGACAGTCATCAATAGAATGCTAGAATAATAGTGGGAATAATATGAAACCAATGAGGGTGATAAATTTCTGCTTTTAAAAAGTAAAAAGTCACCATATAATTAAGTACAAAAACCTGCATTGAATGACAACTGCTGGTGTAGTAACTTGATCAGGTATGGAGACCAAGAGTATAGTAAAGCCCTATGGTAATAATATTTCTGTAGCATTTCCACTTGGTATGTATATACTAAATGTTGGCAAAGTTTCTGTAGCATTAGCTTATACAAACATAGGAGTCCTCAGTCTGCTGCATAAAATGGAACAAGTGTGTTTTAATTCTCCTGAAATGCACCTGAAATCCAGAATGTCACTTACAAACTGCATAATTAAACTTTTCTTCAGAAAAATATCTGTTTGGCATCTCCAGGGCTCTGTTCCATTGGACAATAGGGGCATTTTAATCTGAGGAGAAAAACAAGGCGTTAGAATCAATGCACAACTGAGCATTAAGCTTCTTCATTGGTTATAAAGGTGTCATGTTTGCAATGATAATCTTTCCCGTTTTCTCCCTGTGGCGTGAAACAAATGTGCTCTTACGGCATGATGCTCTACTTGCCTCCATTAAAAGTCACCTTTAGCTGAGACAGAATATAATTAGAAAAAAAAGCGTGATGTCTTTCTCACCTTTCACCCACACATTCCTGAATTATTAAATACCAAGAAATTACTCTTCATGATTAATCTATTATTTCTACTTCTAGACCAGGTTGTCATTTTCAGTCATTTTAAATAGGCTGACAGCTTTCATTTTGACTTCCTCACCATTAACTGGATTATTCTCTGGCTCCCAAAGCACTGTGATTTTTAGAACCCACTTAGATCAGCTCCTGCAGGCTATGGCAAAAGAGGTCAGACTGGCCTCTCTGGTAAGGTCTGCACTGATCTAATTCCACCTGGTTAACATTGACCCGTTTTTCCCTACCTCTTAAGTTTGGGTCTTTCAGCCCCCACCCCCCAAGTTAATATTGTCAGAGCTGTGCTATCACTAGAGCTGATCAATGACAGCATCAGGAATGAGTAACTGGGGACAGGAATAGTACAGCAGCAAGTTTACTGGCTTTAAATGGCTAAAATCACCCATGAAGGCATATCTTTGGGTTTTTCTAGCAGGGCAAAGAATGCTAACATCACTCAACATTTAGAGCACCAGTTATTTTCACACTGGATTTCACAAAACAACTTACGGCTCTAAAGTAAGCTGACAACATCCATGGACACTGCATATATTCAATGCAAATTACCATTGGTTTTTCCTCAAGAAAACCTGTATAGCTTGCTCTCTTTCCCAAAGGCCCATAGGCACCCCGCTGATAACCAAGGAGTACTTCCATAGTGATAATTCAATTATCTGCTCAATTACTAAGCCATATTTCCCCAAAGATTTAATTTTATTTTTTAAGGGACATTCCATGCATTACTAACCTCGCTCCCAACAAAAAACTGAATGCTCTATTTTGAATTTAAGACAACACAATGGTACTTAAGACTTGGAAAATTACTCTGTTCATTGCATGCCTTCATGTGACCTCACTTTCTACAACATCAGAAGGCTTCTTATGCTTTTCTCCAGTGCATCAGCCTCGCTTATCTGGCTTCTAAGTCATTCTCTAAGATTAGCAAACTCCCATCGACTATGTTCTCCCAAAACACACTATTCTATTCTTAAGGTTTGTCTTCGCATGCTGCTTGAAATAATAATAAAAAAATAGTACTTACTTGCTGCCATTAAACATTTTATTCAAAGCATCTCTTGATATAATATGACCACAGACTAATTTCATAGGTGGGTTATTATCTGTTGTTTGCTGACGAAGAATGGGACAGGCAAATATTGAATGATACCAGCACTTTTTACCAAGGTCCACTTCAATCTGTGAAAGAAATTAACATAATTTATCTTGGGGAACTACATTCCCAGTAATTATGCCTTCTAGGTCACATCCCCTACTTCACGAATTTCACAATTCGGCTATGAAGGCAGCAAAAGCCATTGTGTGGATGCCTGACAATTTCCCAGCCAAAAATACTTAATTATGATCTTAAAATGGTGATTTATGTTGCTTCTTCCCATCCCTAACAAAGCAGAGTATTCTGCCAAAGGACAAGTGCATATTTTAGTGTAGATCTATGCGCTGGCAAGAAAACTGAGCTAATGACCCAACAAGAATTTCTTTATTTCCTACCCAGCATTTTCAAAAGTGATTTAAATAAACCTCATGGCAGGGGAGGGGCAGGAAAGGGAAGAAAAAAACCCAACCTAATAAAGAAAAAAGATAAATCCCCTTAGATTGATTATATTAATGTCCTACAGCTTCCTACATCTACATGTCCTGTCAACAATGCAGTGCATCAGAATCATTTATTTTCACTACCAACACAGAACACTGGTACAGCACAACTCTTGCATCAGGACCAAATGATTTCAGGAAGGGATATCTCACAGAGAAGAATGAGCATGTGACTTCAGGAATCGATTGAGAAACCGCAAAAAAGTCACAGCTTCTGCCCCTGAAGCTCCTGGCTCTCATCAGTCTTCAGTTCTGACAGGTCTAACCTTCAACAAAATCTGACAATATAACCTTTTCACACTATTTAATTTCCTTTGTACAATGAAAATAAGGCTTCCCATCACCATACTGCCTTAGCAGTACACGCCAGAGACACTTAGGTTTAGAAAATACAAAGAGGCATTTATGTATTAAGTGACCTGCACCTGACAGCAATCTTTTCCCAAATGCTTCCCAGCTAATCATTCCAGTCTGGACCACAGCGCATAAAGTGGTCACACTCAGAGGTTACATGCTCAATGTTACAGAAAACGTAGCTGGGAGAAATTCAACACACATACCTAACACTCTACATTAATCTCTTCCAGCTACAATCAAAGAGGCTAACTCAGTTCATGCCCAGTTTGCACTAAATTGGTTTTCCTTCCAAATCAGGAGCAGGCCACTAGAGAGCTGCACACACCCAGTAAGAGCTATAATGAGAAACTGGAGTTTCACAACAACTGAACTTCAACTGACACAAATGACTTCTGCTGGAAGAATACCACACTGGATCCTGATTCCATTCCCATGTCCCCAGATGTAGCACTAATTCTTTCACCTCTTATCTGCCTGATGAAGAGTCAGTGCCAAGCAACCCGTGAAGAGAGCTCAAGCCTAGCTAGAGGAAGTTAATGTTTTTAAGTGGGATGCATTCCCTTTCCAGTTACACAAAAACACCTCATAGGTTCAGTGTAAGTATAAGCAGAAGGTAAGAGCATCTGTTCTATTAAGGTCATTTGATCAAAGACCTTTTCAATTCAAAAGGAAGGTAACAAGCGAAGGGGGAAGCAACAAACAAAACCAAGAGGTACAAACCTGAGAGACAAACATAATTGAAACAGTAACAAGCATCAACCTTGTCAGTCATGCTAATTGATAGGTCATCAAGAAACTGCAACCAAACCTGGACTTCGAACAGATGAAAATGCAAACCTCAAGATGAGAAGGGGTCAGTAGAATTATACAAACAGCAGGAAGAAAAAGGAGGGGAAGGGAACTGGACAGAAATGGCCAGAAGTGGTATAAAAGGGGTCAGAAAGGCTATGCCAGTATTTGAAGGTCCGTGAACACGTAGTAGGACCTGTGGCAATAGGACAAGGGCCAATGGCTTGAAACTAAAAGAAGGTAGATTCAAACAAGATGTAAGGAAGAAATGTTTTAACATGAGGGTGGTGAAACCCTGTAACAAGTTGCCCAGAGAGGCAGTAGATGCTCCATCTCTGGAAACACTCAAGGTCAGGTTGAACAGGGTTCTGAGCAACCTGATCTAGTTGAAGATGTCCCTGCTTGCAGCAGTGGGGTTGGACTTGGTGACCTTTAAATGCCCCTTCCAACCTAAACCATGCTATGATTCTAGCAATCCAGAGTGGTGTGTGTGTGCTTTTGCCAGTGAATTTCAGTCTTCACCAAAGAGGAAGAAGGGATCTCGGCTCTCTCTACTTATGTTTTATGCAAACCCTGTACATGATTGCTGTTGAAGGCAGTGCTTTGGCTCTGTGTAGCTGGCCATACCAGTGTCCTTTGTGTGTGCACGCATGGGCGGGTGTCTGCAATTCATTCTCAGCTTCGCTACTGGCTGAACCCACAACCAGGAAAGTAACAGGTACATCCACAGGCCTGGGACAGAAAGCCCTAGGTCTCTGTACAGCGGGAAGCCCCAAGCCTCAGACCTGCTGGTGGTGGTGGCTGCATGTAGCATCCATTAATGTTCAGCACTAAAACCCAAAACCAGCATCCACCATTAGAAACCTGCCCTGGGATAGCTCAGCATCAACTCACCGGTAGTTCATCCTTCTGGTTCCAAACACCTGTGCACTGCCTTTGTTCAATAACTGCCTTGATATTAATTAGAGCTGGTAACGCTACACAACCTGCTGAAAAACTGCAGAAAAAAATAAACATTAGCACAAGATACCCATTAAAAAACAAAACAAAACAACACAAACAAAGAGCATTTCTAGTACTTCTACTTTAAAGGTTGCCTGGGACACAAGAGTGTTGTACTACTTTATTCAGTTCTTGCCTGTATGTCTAAGCTCCCTTCAAGTATAACAAGCAAGAATTTTGGAACAGGTGATCAATTCCTCTGCATCTTGGGCTAGGGTCTTCATGTACTACATTCTGGACTGAAAACAACAGATAATCCCTGCTCCGAGTCTTATAATTAACTGATTTTTCTGTACCATCTACTTTGATCTTGAGCTGTAGCGGAGGAAGACATAATGTTAGCTTATATAGATAGTTGCTCTCTTAACTGTGGAAGAACACAGTCTAAGAGTTTCTGCATAACCCACAGGTACATACAACCCATAATCCTTTAATTATATGTAATTACCACAAAGAAACGTGTCTTCCCACCCTCACCTTAAATCAAGAATACAAATGTAGAAGAAAACCATAGGAAAGCAAGTAAAGGAAGGTTCTCACAGCCTTTGACAAGAATGGCAGTATACAACTGAACAAAGTCAGTGTCCCAACAGTTCAGCCTGCTCTGGGAGTTAACCATTACAAGAACATACCACGTTATTTTGAAGTATTTCACTGTTACAAAAGAAAGCATGACACTGGGTTTCCACAAATCAACAGATGTTTTAATATATTTAGACTAATGACAGTACCACAGGCCTGGAAATCAGCAGCAACAGAAACAGGATTTGACCTGGATATCAGCCTGCCTCTGCTTCTTTGGCAGATTATTTTACTATTTGTACAAGTTTTTGTCAGTCTTCCTCTCTATTCTGCCCCTCCAGATACTTGTTTTTATGTTTCTGCAGCAATATTCTGGCTAGTTTACTTGGAAGGGATGTGCCTGAGCCCTATGGATCTCTTGCATAACCTAAAAAACAAAACACCATAAAAATCACAAACCTCATCCCTAAGCCAAACATACGCCTCACCTCTGACTAGCCATTTTACTCCTTAACACTTATTACAGTTATTTCTGTACTAAGCCTAACCTGTGCTAACCTTGTGGAAAGTTTAGATAAATAGTATTTGTAGAAATCAAAGCATTACTGCCTTTTTTAAGAGTGTAACAAGTAAATTCATGTGGTGTCCTGCAGTCTTTCAAGACCCTGATTCATGGCCTCCTTTACAACGAGAGTTTTCCCCACTGATTCCACACAGGAACTAAGGCCTGCACAGGATTAGATATGTGCTTCCAAAATCAAGAAGCTTTAAAAAAAAAATAGAAAAGAAGCAACCATTACCCATGTTCTAGAAAACAATATATTTTATAGCAGGGATTTAACTTTAAGATAGCTTAATTTCTACTGGATTTGCAGTACTCAAAGGTCACATTGGTTTAGAACAGGCATGTTTATAAACAAAAGTATCGATACCACCTATACAGTAAATACATTTCAGAGCAATCAATTTCACACCAGGCACAAAGCAAGCCTCCAACCAATCCAAACATCAATAACAGGGATTTTCCACTTCACTCTTGGCCATTCGCACTGAAAAACTTACTGCCGCATCAGTGCACGAGCAATTAAAACGTACAGGACTGCTGTTATTTTGACCAAAATACAAAAAAGATGAAGAACCAAAAACCAGAGATAGAAGTTTTAGATCTCTATAAAACCCTCAAATTGAGCCTCATAGTTTATCACAGACGGCAATTAATCTGAAAGTGCCTCCTTTGTTGCTTCTATTGCATTTTGTGACAGAGGTGCAGAGGCCTGACAATTTAAAGAGCTCTAAATTAAGCACAAAGTCTAATATTAGTAACATGCGAACAGTAAAAAAAAAAGAAAGAGATAGTGAAGCTTCTGCAAAGTACCAAATCTATCCCAGAAAGATACAATTAATTTACTTTCTATTTAATGTCTGAAATGAAAATAAGAACATCAGGTGAGTATACCAGGGGAACTGACATCCAAAGGCTAAATAGCAGCTAATCTGTTCTATCTTCAAAGAAGCTAGAAAGAGATTAGACTGTATTTTCTTCACATTTACAACCACCTCCTACAGATTTGCATTTTGTCAGATTAGCTACTGAGCTTGAAAGTGCCTCTTTCTTCTTTGCAAATGAGGTCTAACAGACAATTTGGGAATTTCAGCAGCTGAAATTGCAACATTAACTCTTAAACTTTCTTCTAAGACAACGACAGGTAAGGTAACGTGTGGATTAAAAACCAGGATGATCAAATGCTTACAGAATGGCTAGTTTTTGAGGGGGTTTTTGTAGTTAGAATAGCAGGGAGAGTTTTCACATGTTTGCTGTGAGAATAACTGGTTGATCCTCCTCTTTTGCACTGATGTCTGAACTACAGAAGCCAAACTTCACTCATGCATGCTTCCTCTTGAGCTGCAAAGATATAGGCTACAGCACACAGCAACCCCTGATTTCTAATCTTTGCAAATCTTCTTAGAGCTAATTGTAACCATACTCTTTGTTTAATACAAGCTAGATGAGACTGCTTCTGAAAAGCCATTTCTTTGGTCCCCAGCAAGAAATAGAAGCCAAAACATTATGTACCCGGTCTTAAAAACAAGTGAAAATGAGCATACCTAACACTGAGAGGTGATTCAACTGAGAGACCCAGAAGAGCACAGGCATCTCTTGTAAAGATGTCACAGATGTCCGCCCACTGGTTGGCATCTAATAGATGAACGTATGGCGAGTTCTCTATACCTTGCCGCAGATACACCAGGCTGCCCATCAAAACCTGAATATCTGTGAGGGACCAGGAACAGTTAGTTATTTCATATTGCAAATAAAAGCTAGTGTCTACAGTTCTAGCTTTTACATGGAAAATAGGCCGTCAGACCAAATCAATATTATACATCCTCACCTATACAAAAATACAACTACAGTCATCATAGAACAGATGCCTAGAGCTACAAGGGCTCCAGTTCACTGATTGTCTGCCCCTCTATAAGCATGGCATGCTGCCTATTCATTTACTTCAAACAGGTTTACTTTTTTGTAGGCTGACACACACAGTGCGCTAAAAATCAGGTTTTACTCAATTCAGTTTGAGATGGTTCACCTAACACACATACTGAGCAACTGACATCCTCTACCTGGACTCGCACAGATCACCTGATGCTGTCCTGCATAACATCCTTTTCTCCAAATTCAAGACACAGATTTGACAGATGGACCACTTGGTGGATAAAGAATTTGCTAGACGACTGCACTCAGAATTGTGGTTAAGAGCTCAATGTCCAAGTGGTGACCAGTGGTGATTGGCATTCCTCAGGTGTCAGTACTGGAACTGGTGCAATTTAACATCTGTCGGTGACATGGACAGTGGGCTTGAATGCACCCTCAGCAAGTTTGCTGACAACACCAAGCTGTGTCATGCAGAGGGACCTGGACACACTTGAAAGGTGGACCTGTGCAAACCTCATGAAGTTCAACAAGGCCAAGTGGGTCCTCCATACAGGTTATGATAGTCTCAGGCACAAATACAGGCTGGGCAGAAAACAGACTGTGAGCAGCCCTGAGGAGGACGACTTGGGAGTGTTGGCTGATGGAAAGCTGAACATGAGTCAGCAATGTATGCCTGCAACTCAGAAAGCCAACTGCATCCTGGGCTATGCCAAAAGAAGCAAGTCAAGGGTGATTCTGCCCCTCTACTCCACTCTTGTGAGACCCCACCTGCAGTAGTATGTCCAGCTCTGTGGCCTCCAACATAAAATGAACATAGACCTGTTGGACTGAGTCCAGAGGAGGGCCACAAAGATGATCAGAGGGCTGGAGCACCTCTTCCATGCGGACAGACTAAGAGAGCTGGGGTTGTTCAGCCTGAAGAAGAGAAGGCTCCGGGGTGACCTTACAGCAGCCTTCCAGTAACTAAAGGAGGCTTACAGGAAAGACAGGGAGGGACTCTTTATCAGGGAATATACTGACAGGACAAGGAATAATGTTTTAAAACTGAAAGAGATGAGATTTAGATTAGATGTTAGGAAAAAATTCTTTACTGTGAGGGTGGTGAGACACTAGAACAGGTTGCCCAGAGAAGTTGTGGATGCCCCATCCCTAAGTGTTCAAGGCCAGGCTGGATGGGACTTTGAGCAATGTGGTCCCAGGACGGCGGGCTGGAACTAGATGATCTTTAACATTCCTTCCAACTCTAACCATCCTATGATTCACCATTTTTCAGAAGTTTAATTTCTCTTTGTTATTACCCCACGCAGTAGAAAATAGCAGATGACTATTCCAAGAACATTTCTGTGCATTTTCAACTCGTTATCCTGGCAGTAGGCCTATTCTAGATGTAATCTACATATTTAAGAGTCAAAAACCTCAAATTTAAGCAAATGTCAGGCATATTAAAATATAATTTTGTGCCCTCTGGAAAAAAAAAAGTTAATCCAAATTGTAAGGATTCAGGTTACACATCCTAAAAACAAAAATAAGAAGCCTCTAACAAAATGAATACCATGGAGCAAAATACATTTGGAACATGATTTCTCTTGTACTATGAAGTGGCACATCTAAGTACTTTAAATTCCCTTAATGTGATCTAAAACTTACCTTTCTGATGATTTAGGGCAAACGGCTGGAAGTTTTTCGCATACTGAAGTGCTTCTCTTTGATTTGCCGTTCCACCCATCAATAAACTAATGAAATATAGTCTGTGTAGTTTAAATTCCAATGAACTATTCTGTGCCATAAGCATTTCTCTGTTGGATACCGCCCACCTAGAGAAACGAGGAGGTACAATGGGACATGATACAAGAGTAATTAAGTATCAGCCTACAGTATATGAAATAGGTGGTTAATAATTGTAATAATTTCAAGAAGAACATGACTGTTCCCTGAACTTCTATGAGTCTATACAGAGCACAGAAAATGGCAAGACCCTTGACAAGTAATGGAACCACGCAGGGCACTCAGCACATGAATGATGGTATTTCTGCTACCACTGTACACATTAACCTGTGCAAAATTCAACATGCACTGGCTGGAACACAAGACTGAATTAGGCCCAACAGAAGGTAGAAACAGCCAGAACCTATTGTATTTAGATTAATATAACTAGGAATCTTAACAGATGGTCTTCAGCTGCATTTTGAAGATGTTTGACCAAGTCTTTCAAGAACCTATTTTCCAACTTGCTCATTTGCCAAACATTTCCTCTAAGCCACTATGTTTGTGTGCATGTGTGTGTTGCCTTGGAGAGAGGAAGTACGTCTATGGGGGCCTTGAAGATAGACATTATCAAGACATTACAATGGCAGGGGGGTAAGGGGAAGGGAAATCAGTTTAAATATCATACTTTAGCCTGCTTAAACTTTGCTTTCTGTGTTATTTTCAACTTGGGCAATAAAAATATTTCTCGCTTTCTGGGTCTTATTACCATGACAACAGTAATGTTTGGCTCCCAAATAACATAGAAGAATTCTTAAACATACACCAACTAAAATGAACTAGAATTTTCAAAGCATTTCATAAAAAAAATTTATTATTTAGATTTTATCCATCCTTTTCTTGTTTGGCTTTTTTGTTGTTGTTGTTGTTTTGGTGGGATTTTTTCCTTAATTCCATTTAGTCAGGCCTAAATCAATCCAATCTTTCTCTTAAGAACCTCAAGTTTCAATGTTCTTCAGTACATCTGTTTCTCATTAGTGTTAATTAGTTATACTATTTTCACTGTGGGGCCCCCATTAAGCGAAGAGAGCTTTTCACTTTTCAGCAAGGAAGTGAGGTAGTCTCTGTTCCTTAAAAAGAAGGGGTATTAGTACCAATACTAAAATAAGAAAGTTAAGCATTCTTACAGTACTTGTAAAGCTTTCAATGCAAGTTAGCCTTCTGCATTAATGTTGCATTAATGAGCAAGTATCTATTTCCAATGTGTTGCGATGAAAGTGTCAGGAGTCTGACTTTACTGGCAAGGCCTGGTAATGACAGCAGTAATCTTTCAGTGGGAAACAGTGAAAAACATAGCTTTTCAGCTGAGAACAAGGCCCACTGTCCCTGATTTCTAACAGTTGTAGATGAGCAGCCTCCAAAGACTGTCAATACTGTTATCTCCACTAGGTGGGAAGGGCACACGAACCACGGAGTTATCGTGGGGCCATTTGGTTGGTTTTGTCACTTTGTTGTGGTTTGGTTCTGGTTTTTACTTTTTATGACCAGTGTCCACAGTTCAAACTGGGTACAATGGCAACAAAGCTCACTCCCAACTAAGAAAACAAGAGCCTGAAGTTAACAGCTGTAAGCCAATGGTCAAGGACAAAAACGCTACTATCAATAAACAGTCAAGGACAAAACGCTACTATCAATAAACAGTAAGACTAGTCCACATTCCCATTAATGAGATATTAATTTGTATTTCATCCAAAGAGCCTCCATCCTCCCCCTGCCAATATTCACAACCATATGACAGGGTACTTCATCTTCCTGTGATGGAGTGTATTTTTCCAGATTAGCTTTTAGGCAGGGTTTCCATTTTTAGCTCTTTGAGTGGCAGCATATATTTGTATCAGAAGAAAGCAGCCACAGAAGCAAGGCCTGAGGTGTGTGGTTTAGGATGTGCCGTTCCTATTTCTAATGGAAAGACAAAAAACCAACAAGTGAGTTTTAAAACATTCAACCCACATACTCTCTACAACCGTCCAAAATCATTAGTAATCACAACACCTGTCTTCCTGCCTCCTCTCAAAATGATACCTTCGGAGTGTTTTCACTTCAGAGATTCAAATCCATCTGAATTTTTTTAAAGTCTACAGCATACTACTGAAACCACTAGTGCACAGAGCTCTCTTCTAGTTCCCACACGGGATTTAAATGAGTTTAAACGAATCTCACAAAGCCTAGCAAAGATTAAATTTAAACAATATCCCAAAGGTCCCAATAAATACCAGGACTTATGCACCTCGCTGCTTTACAGACAGAAGAGAAGACAGTATCTCTTCCCCAGGAGATTATAGTCAAAAGCTTTGAACCTGCAAGTCATTCCTCACCAGACCTTTGCATGGAAACCCACCTGGGCTCAGAATGGCCAGAATCTGTCCAGATGGATTTCCCCCCCATCATTAAATTACAATGAAAAAGAGTCACTGGAAATTCATGGGATACTGCAGAGGTACAGCTGTTACAATTTAGGATGCAGGACCAGACTGGGCACCTAACAAAGTCAAGTGGCATATCCCACAAAAAAAAAAAAACAGAAACGTTATAGCAAATCATGCTAAATTTATATCTCAAGTGTAGTATTTTTAAGTGTTGGAATTTGTATTAGTGAGAAAATCTAGGGGTGAAAAAAATAGGGTTTTTTGTTAATCAGATAAGAATATTAACTTCTCTCTACCACCACAGCAGGGCATTGAAAGTGTTTCCACAAAGTCATTAATCTGACAACTCCCTTTCGATAGCAGTGACCAGGAGACACCCATGTTTGCTTTGTTTCCAGCACTGAGTTAAGCCAAGCACCAATTGCAGAGCACTGGCAGAGCCAGAGAAACTGGTTATTGTTTTCATCCCACCCTTCCGCGATTTTGCATGGGTAAACCCTGTTGTACTTCCCTTCCTGGTTCATGATACTGTAATCCATTATCCTTGTGTAACACCTGCTTCTGCTTCAACACCACTGTCAGTAGCCTAACACTAGAATGGGCCAGTTGGGACTGCTTTTGTGCACCCCTGAAGCTGTATTTACTGATGCAAATTTTAGCCATTTATTAGCATTTGTCCAAAGAGCACAATGCCACCACACAAAGCTTCTCTCTCACAGAGGCCACCCCTTCAGGAACAGTTTCTATCCCTTCTCCTGAATGCTCACATCTCCTGAGAAATGACACAGGAAATATATTCACTAGCACCAGCAGATCAGTGGAATAACTGGGCATTTCAGACATCAGTTACCACCTAAACTGGACAGTTCTGTCACAGTTTGATTGTTCCCTATGGTTTTTACCTAAGCATCATTATAAATAAGGACCCTCTGTGCCCAGCAGCAGGAAAAGAGAAGCAGATAGCTTTTGTGCTGAAGATCTTGAACAGAACAAACATTATAACCAGAAATGAGACAGGGTGGGGGAGGGAGACCAGCAAACTGTGCTGACAATACACCCTATTATCCATCCATTCAGTTGTCTTGGGAATAAGTGTTCCTTTCAAGAAGGACCATGCCTTCTTCTTTGTTTGAAAAATATTTAACACATTACTGGAACAACAAGATACGACCATGTATCAATGAGTAAGGCAGAAGGCTTAGCTAACTGGAGCTAAAATTAATTCAGTGGCTTCCAGTGGGTACACCACCAAGTTCTTGTTCCACAGAGAGCATCCTGTGCAACAGCTACGTAACGTATTTCTTGTAGTTCAAACAGTAGCATAGCTGACAGTAAATTCTGTTTTCAGTTACAAGGCATTTCAGTGTTACTTCTCTTCAGCTGGCCAATTCAATACCAATAGACTACCTGAGCTTTCCATCTGTGTAACCAGATTCAAACATCAACTATTTAGGTCAAACTTTGCATGATCCAGAGGCATAATCCAGGGTTTAGTTTCTGAACACCACACTGGAATGGCAGAGTATCTCTGCACTTAGTTTAGATGCCAATGACCTCTGATTTTACATACCCATGCTGGACCATGTTAAAGGGAAAACATTCATTGATATGAAAATATATTTAACTGAATAAGGCACACAAAATATTAATTAAACAGAATTAAACCTGGAATTGAACAGAATATTTTGTTTTTATTTTGAGACTAACCTAAGCTTACCAAAGCTCTTGCAACCTCAAAAAAAAAAAAAAAAAAGAGAAAAAAACAAACAAAAAAGCCCCAGAAACACAGGCCAAGAGTTTGTCTGAGGTTTTCTTGTTTTTAAAAATAAAAGCTTTTCTGAAATGGTATAGCAGTTACGTACCCACTACTGAAAAATCAAAATAGTAGCCCGTGAAACATTTCATTACATTTCCCTCTGCACTGTCACTTTTAGCATCAGCCTGTATGTCTAATGGCTGTTAAGTCTTGACCTCAGTAGGTCAAGAAAATATCCTGGTCTAAGGTTGGTTGCTAGACCTCAGATATTCCCAGATTTGATCCTCCTCTGAGCGTTTGGCATTATCCACTGGCTTCTATGAAAAGAATTGTTTTGTTCAGAAGAAATCTCACTAATAGATCTCAGTCAGTCCAGGCCTGCAGCTCGCATACCACAGAGGTGTTTCCTGCCAAGGAAAGGGACACACCTCTCACCCAACATTAATAATCAGCACCTACTTGGCAGCGGCAGCAGTCTGCAAAGTACACACCTATCCCTTCACTCCCCCTTCCCACCCTGTGGTCCTTTATCTAGAAAGAAAAAGTGACTTAAAAAATAAAAGCGAGAACTTGGATCCTCAAGTCAAGTTCTGCTCGCCACAAAGGCTTAGTGAAGCCAAAAGACTTGGTGGTACAGGTGGCACACAACACCTTTAATAAGTCCCAGTATTCCTCATAATTGGCTCTTTTAAAATAAGTTTTGTTAATGACTCACTATAAGGCTAAGTATCATCAATTGCAGACAACTGTAATGTTTTTTTCCCAAACCTTAAATCAGCATCACAAATGAGTCAAGTTAATCCTTAATCTAAGACAAAACCCTTAGGTAAACACTGCCCATGGGAGGGACACAAAGGGGACAAATGTAGAAGGTAGGGGTTCACTCAGTAGCTAGACCTCTGTAAGGACAAATAGGGACACATCAAAATTTACTAAAGACAGTATTTAAAGTGAAAAAGGATTTGTTAAAAGCATTCAAAAAAACAAGAAAAGGGAGAAAAAACCTGAGTAGACTCACTCTAATGCAGGTCTCAGAACTCTGACTTTTAATGCTTCCAATATTCGATTCAACTCCACAAACGGTTCTTTTTGACTTTGATCTATTGATAGACCAGATTCCTGAAAACAAAACAAAGGCAGTTTTTAGTTGAAGCATAATAAAGCATGGGATTAAACTGCTGTTTTTCGGACAGTTTAAATATTCACCTGGAACACTAACATTCAAGTACGGATGCTAACACAAAGCGTAATTTTCTACAGTTGATAACATTCAACATCCATTCTTATTGTTACCTGACAAAGTTCCTCAGCTACATCCAACATCCCCTGTCGGAAGAAGTGCTCCACCATCACCTCATTGAGGATTCGCTGGCTGTCAGTCTGCCAGCACCCATCTATCCCCACACTGCTGATGTCAGAGTCAAAATTCTGAAACATACAAATTAACAGTTAATAGGATGGAACAAATTGCCATTTTTTTTTTTAATTATGCAGGGCACCCATGTCTCCACCCTGATGCTTTCTACCCATTACTCAGTTGGCCCTCAATTATCTCCTGTTCAAAGTGAATGAAGCAGCTGACAGATATATTTATCCCCTGTGTACAGAAGAAATCCTTTGGCTTGCTTGTTTCAAGTCTGAATATTATCCACTATAAGGAATTACACAGACAAATTACAAGTCTAGCTAGCAAATTAGAAATCTAGTTAACTAATATTGGGGTTTCCAGATCATGATGCATCTTTGAAGGAAGTAACTGCAGAATAAGCTTTTTCCATATGTGAAAACTGAATATGGTTAGAGAATGGAAAACAAAATTGCCTACACAAAATCAAAATAGCGCTATCAATGCATCACCGTCACCACAGTGCACCAAATTAGACTAAAAGCTTTAACTCCAGAATTTTTTATTTTTTTTTTTTACATAGCTGGAAGGGTAGACAATGCTGAAAAAAGTGTCACTTCTTCCCACCCTCAAACAACAATGAAATTCAAATCTCTGAAGACCTTAAAATACCAGCAACAGGATGAGCTTTGAAGATCTAGGAGATCTTTTACAGATCTAACTCTGATGATCCTACTGGCATGTATTTTTAGGCTAGTGGCCTACGGACATATTCCAAGAATAACCAAAAATATTGTCACAGTGACTCTTTAGTAACACTTGGCACTGCGCCTCTTGGCGGCAGAAAAGCAATGCTTATTCTAAACCAAGACATAAAACAGGATTTTAACTGCTAACACTTTTTACCGTCAGGACACGCAGGTTAATTTGAATAAAAACCCTCACCCATTGCCTAAAACAAAATTATTGCAAAAGAAACAGAGCCTAGAAGGTCAATGCTTGCTGCATAACCTGATGGCCCAGTAACTACAGCCCTCTGTAGGAATGTCAGAAATCAGAAGTTTGGTGAAAATAGTAATGCTTCAGCTACAGCTCTGTGATGATCGAGAGTCCCACACAATATGGTTACACCTACCTAGCATAAACTCATGCTTCTGCCAAAGCAGGCAGAGCAAACACCACTAAGTTGGCTTGAGCTATCTGCCAACCACGTATTATCAGCTCCTTGTAAGCCAGCACAATGCTGGAGCAGCAGGTTAGCTTATACCTGACCAGCTGTAAGGTCTGCCAGGGCAAAGCTGACTAACGAACTTCAGAACAGATCTGAGTAAATGACATTGGTTTATGTTAGACTGGCACTTCTCATCCCAGGGACCTGACATCACTGACCTTCAATAGGAGCCCAGGGAGTCATATGTTGTTTTGTCAAAACACATGCCAGGCAACAGACATTTACAGAAGGACGCTGCCAAAAGCATATCGGAGCCTACTATATAACCTGTTGCAGGAGCTAAATTGAGTTGGAAGGAGATTCTTGAATAAAAAAATAAACTAAGTAAAAAAAAAACAAAACAAAACAAAAACAAGCAGAAGACATCATGGCAGCTTCAGACTTTCCAACCAAGGGGTCACTTTTGTCTGGCACAGGTCTCCTATTCACAGTTAAGCCTCACTGCTTTTTCCTCAGGAGATATTTGATATCTAACCACAATTCAGATGTCAGCCTCAAAAACTGAAGCTGTTGCCTTTATAGGCTGGCTAGAGAGAACCGGAGTAGCATGCAGCGATTAGCTACAGTAAAGGCAGATGCATTGTGGCATCTCCCATACAGAGAGGATCAGTCCCTCAGGGGTAGCCTTACTAACAGTGAGCACATCCACCTCTTAACTGGCAAGAGGGAAGCTAAAGGGGCACAGTAACATAAATCCATAAAGCTTCTCATTCTTCCTTCAAGCACTCAGCTCAGTGTTACATTTGCCACTTATTAGTTTCCTTTATCAGCCACCTCCACATCTCCTCTGATGCTGCCCTGTGTCATTGTGAGGGCAACCTCATCCTCTCCCACTCGCGGCTTCAAAACCACTCCTTTGAGGTCTCTTAGCAGACTTTCAGGAAAACATTAACCTTAGGCTAGCTAATTATCTCTTCATATTTCAGAGATAGTGGAACAAGATGAGCATCTAAATTATTGCCATTGATTAAGTCTCACATTTAACGGCACCTTCACTTAACCTGCAAGCTCCTTGTCAAGCTGCTCATCTTTAAGATGCATCTTAAAAAAACTTAAGCATCTTGAAGACTAAACAATACTGTTCTTGTGCCAAACCTTTGAAGTCTTTTAAGGTGCACCACCATTCCTGGTTCTGGTATGACTGTCCAAACACCACTAGCAGGTAACATAAATCCATCAACAGTAACGCATTAGAGAAATACCAGAGTCAACAGGAAGAACACACAAGCTTGCTTTGGTTTCTTAGGTTTTGGGGGAGGAGGGAGCATCATCAGTAATCTAAAAATAATTGACTAAGTTACCTCTCATGCAATTTCAAGTCCTACTGAATGTACAGCACTGTAATAAAAAAAAATGTATTCTTCTGGGTAGTAACCAATTGTTACAGCTGAACCTCTGCCTTAAACAAGATGACATCCTTTCCACTGCTTGGGGGCAGAAGTGGTAGAACCACTTACCCCAGTTCCTTCACAAAATCCACATTTTGTTCTGAAACAACAAACTTATTATCCTTGAGAACCTTTTCAAAACCCCATCATAAATTAGATTTTTTAAAAAACCCATAGAAGATAATAACCTAGATGTGCTGTAGACTCGAGTCACATCATAAGTCTTGACCAGGTTCTTCTTTCAGTAACTGTATTATTAATTTTTTTTTAAAGAATTTTTGAGGTCTTTATTAATGGACTATAGGATGTAGGATTCTACAGCTCTGCCTCCAGTTGGGTCCTGAGAAGCTTCAAGAACTGACTGCACGTATTACAGTGAGTGACTGTCACATGTCAGAACAAATTACTGCTTGCCTTTGGCTTATACATTTCACAACTGTCACACACGCATGATATGCTGGTGACTACACAGCTCTCAGTTTTGTTTTCTAAATGCTAACAGTATGCTAACTGATAGCATGTGGGCTTTAACAAGATGTCAAAAGTTGAAATAAACTCCTGAAGTTACAAACTCCAGAAAGGTTATTTTGTGCTTTTCAGGGTTTTAGCTCAGAAGAGTATCAGTTAATATTCCCGAGAAACAAGCCTTTTTTAAGAGCCTAGCTAGTAAGCCTAAAACGTAGAGTAGAATGTGTCAAATACACAAATGATACAATGTAAAGTACATTACTGATAATTGCTGAAATGTGAGAAGGATTTCAAGGTGTGCACACACACACACAATATGGACTTTTTTAACCAACATGCAACCTTCCATGTTATTCGTAGTAACACAATATGAAGAAGGATGATGATTAAGGACACTTTTATTTCTCAGTTTTGAAGTTGAGATTACTTTGTGTATTCATTCCTCCTAAATCCTGACCCAAAACACAAGTAACATACATTTGTTTTCTATTTGGTTTGTTGCTGAATAAGATAAATACAGGGTTTCTGCAAGTTGAGCTTTGTCTAGCCATATTCTTCACAGCAACATAATTAAGTGTTGTTCAGTAAAGGTTTTTAGTTTGTTTGCATACAAGCTTTCACATGCAACAAACACTAACTTTGGTAAAAGCTTCCTTTTCCAAAAGAAAGACTGGATTAAAATGTTGGATTTTAAGCCTGTTTTTAAATGGCCAAGGGGAAAAAATGCAAGGAGCCACTCCACTTACTTTCCTGAAGGCATTTAACCCCTACTCAGACAGATTGCTGCCAGAGGAAAAACATATACTAGCACCATCAAACATGCTTTGAGATTAATTCAAACCATTCCAGAAGAGTGATTGATTTACAGGGAGACTGATGAGTGAGGTACCCGATAACAACTTGCTGAACAACAGCGACATGATTAGTTCTGGAAGCAGAGCAAATGCTAGTACAATAAGGGAAAAACTGGATGCAAACATTTGCTTTCAAAGGAGAAAATGCTCTGGAAGAAAGGGTAGCCCTTCACGGATCAAAAGCAGGCAATCCATGTAAAACCACAATGCAAAAAAGGCTAGCTTATTAGATAAAATCTCCACACAAGGTTTTGTCATTTGAGACTTCAACATGGTTCATATTTGATGCCAAATTTGAAGTTCATTTGTCAAACTGCTTAGGAGCTTCTGTTCTCAGAGTGAATTCTGCAGGCAGACAAATCAAGTCCCATCTGAGTTCATAAGCAAAGACTACACTAACTTAAAACCCGACCAAATTAAACTCTACGCATAGGTATAATCCTGCCTCAACACTGGAAGAAAGAAATTTAACCTGAAATTTGCCACAAACAGATAATAGAGTTATTTCAGATTCCAAGCTTGTTAAGTAGGAAGTTTGTTGAACAGACACGTAACAACAGTTGTCATCTGGATGCGTCACATAAAATTGGTACAAGCATGTTTCCCAATCTCAAATCAGGCAATAAAATAATGAGCTACATTTGTCTCTGACTGAGCATATACAGCTAGGAAGACCACAAGCAGTGCTCTAGAGGTGCCAATCTGTATAAAATAAGTGAGGAAAAATGCCGGAATGAGAATTTACATGGGACAGAAACAAAATCAAATCTCATGAAACAAGGCAAGGGCTGTGCTTCTTTAAATTCTAACAAGCATTTTATGTAGGAAGCAGTAGTATTTTGCTCAGAATGTGCCAAGAATCAATTCACAACATCAACTACACTTAATTACTTCTATGGGTTTAAGCTTAAGTATATTAGGGGGAAGGAATGGAGGAAGGGCAATTTCAATACGTTATGGGACTCAGACCCCAACACAGATTTTGCTGGTAGGCTTCGAGCATATTTTCCAGCAGGACAGGGAAATCATATAAAGTACATATGGAAGATTTCCTTCAAATGTCACGATCCAGGGAAGCATTAAATTCTACCCGGATTTAAGCATTAGACATATTCATCTAATAAACCAGCCAAGACTTCAGGCTACAGCTTAAAGTAGCTCCCTTAAGATATTACAATCAGTGAAAAATAATGAAATTCAAACTACTTGCATGAAATATGAACTTCGTTTGACTTCAAGGAGACAACCCTAACTGATACACTGAACTTCATAACAACACACCCTCCACTACAACCAGAACTGAGGGCTCCTGCTGTTTCAATGTAAACACCACAGACAATTAGCAAGGCTGAAAATCCAAAGGCACGAGCACACCGAATACAACAAATTGAGCTTGTTTTTGAGCACCTCACTGAAACTGCCCTTTGGACACTCAGAGCAGATTATTGGCATCGTTTCTATTATTCTACAAAAGCACAAACTTGATATTTTAAAAAAGGAGGTTTTATTTACAGCTACCCTTTTTCAAACAAAAATAACAGTAAACTTAGACCTGGAAAAACTATGCACAGGATAAATGAACCAGCTATTTGGAGATCAGACTCAATTCTAAACTTAAGCAGCTTGCAAGTGCTTTTTTATTTGGCTTCAAAGAAATACTATCACTGATTTGTACTGTATATTCACATACCCTCTTTATATGAACCAGAGTGGTTCTAACTTAGAGTATTTAAATAAAAAAGGTACAGACAAACCTGAAAGCTTATTTGTACGAAGTCCACTTGCTAAAGCAGAATAGGAAACTTTCAAACTTAGAAAAAGATTACATAGATGTATTTCAGGCTTCGAGCCAGTAATAAGGATGGAATTTTACTCTAGTTAATTGGTTTAGATACAGCAGCAAGGATTAGAGACAGATGCGTCCTTAAGCTTTGGATAACAGTGACACTTGGATTAAAGCTTTTAGTACAAAATTTGAGCTCTCCATGATCATCAATGACAGATATAAACAGAAATATAATAGTTGCACAGACAATCTGCCTGACATGACAGCATTATGTAGAATCATAGAATGGTTAGAGTTGGAAGGGACCTTCAAGATCGAGTTCCAACCCCCCTGCCATGGTCAGGGACACCTCCCACTAAACTAGGTTGCTCAAAGCCCCATCCAGCCTGGCCTTAAAACACCTCCAGGGATGGGACATCCACAACTTCTCTGGGCAACCTGTTCCACTGCCTCACCACCCTCACAGGAAAGAATTTCTTCCCAATATCCCATCTAAGTTTCCCCTCTTCCAGTTTAAAACCATTACCCCTTGTCCTATCACTACGCTTCCTGACAAAGAGTCCCTCTCCTGCTCTCCTGTAGGCTCCCTTCAGATACTGGAAGGCTGCTATAAGGTCTCCCCCTTTGTCTCTCTATCGCACTACTGTTAAATTACATTTTAACAGACCATTGCTACTAACAAAGTTCAAACGAGCTTCCCAAAGGATGAATGAAAAGACTCATTTACTAGCATCTTCCTTTGTAAGATAAGGTGAACCTCACACCAAATTTTCAGGGCCTATCAACATAAGCATGTTCTGATAAGAAAGTATCACATAAGAACATCCAAAAAAGTGAGTAAAAAAATTCCTCGTATACAGAACTACTTTACGCAAAAAACACACATACAGAAAACGGCACAGCCTAAAAGTATACATATAGCACCCACTTACTGCAAAAACAGTTTCAGTATAATTTCAAACAACTGTTAATATCTACCTACAAAAATATATTCAGATTCCAGTTATTCTTGAACCTGGAATTCATATAAGAATGTCCCATATGCAAAGCTTCAAAGATAATCTACCCTACTTCATTCCTAATTATGGCATAGACACAGATACGAGAAGTCAAATCTACTCCACTCACATTAAGAACCCTGTGTTATAAAATTAAGCCCTAAGAATCGACAACACACCTGAAATGCTTACAAAATGTCTTTTTTAATAAAAATTTCTCTCATTTTTTAAGCTGCCTTCTAGAACAGAACACCACTTTTGAGTTACTTGCTACTGACAATTAAATAGAAATGCAATATATATTAAAATTAAAATATATATTAAAAAAAAAACAACAGTATTTCTTACTGAGACTGATATTGCAAACATTTTACTAAATGGATATAACACACACTATTACTATGTCTAGTAATATTTATAGAGCATGTTCTCTTGGATTTTAAGAGATTTGAGTTGCCCCAGGAGGAGCACCATTTGTAGAGCAAGTTCTGAAAGCAAGTGTTGCCTCCGCTTCTGTAGTTGACAGGAATATTTAAGATTAATTGAAGCATAAATCCAAATTTTGCAAAGCAGAGTACATGTCGCAGAACACATATGACACCACAGTCAAACCACAACACAAATACCTTATCAATGGCTTTTCCAACTCGGGATACGCTGCTGTGAATGTCTTTATGATCAGAGGCCAGTTTTTGAACTGTGTCTTTTATTCTTTTACAACACTGCGTCATAACAAGTGAAATTGTCCCCGACAAGTCTCCATCTTGATCTAGACAAAAAGAGACAAAAATCACTAACTTCCAAACATGTGATTGTTTTTGCAATCTTAATATGCAGTAACACGACAAGAAATGGTATTAGAAGAAAGAACTGCAATTACAGAGCATTTGCAAAGCAAAAACATTTTAAATGAAGGAAGATGTGCAGGACAGAGCTAACGCATGGAATTAGGAATCCAGTCAGGTGCACAGTAACATCGAATACGTGCAACAGTTTAAAAAATTAATGCAAAGTTCTCATGTGTCTAAGCCACAGTAGATTAATAAACACATCTCAAAGAAATACACCAACCCACAAATCTCACAGGAAGCTACTACAGGATCAGTTTTCCTTTAGACAGTTTCCTCAAGATACATCAGAATGTCATGTTTAACTTCAACAAGGTGTAAGCAAAATTTGGATTAACGGGGCCTGATTCACTCTCACCCTGCAAGCTAGCCACCTATATCAGAATCTGTTTGCATTTGAGGTGTAAGAAACTTGTGCTCCCTGGCTTGTGGAATTAGCTACTAACAGAGCAGCCAACCAGTCTCCAATTCTGCTCAATGGATGAGAAACAGCCCATAAAGGACCTTACAGTGAACTTTGGATCCACTTTTCCTTCTTACAAGATTTAGTCTCTAGAAACCGTGACATTTTTAAACTGATGTCCAACCAACAGGTGCAATGCTATACGACCCTCTCTGTGAGCAAAATAATAAATATGAAAGCTTTACAAGCCCCTGATCACACCATCACTTGACAGTTTTCACTATTTGTGCGTTGCCTCCAATCAGCAGCTTTAGTCAGAAAATTTTTACATTTTTTTTGGTGTGCTTTACTCCAGACCTTTCTTCCAGAATTTGATTTCAAAATACAAGGAAAACCTCTTTTCCAGCCTTACCTCATAAGGTCTCTCTATAGTTTTATATAGTTTGTTCCTTTCTCATTTTGTATTTTAAGATACCTTTGGTTTCAGCAGCACATCAGAGTTCAGTTTCTTGTATTTCATGGAGAGCAAAATGCAGGTGCATCAAACTGCTGCTGCAGAACCAGCAACACGAGAACAACAGAAGCAAACTGTAACTCTTACAACATACCCTTAGTAAAATGTCTCAGAGAGGGCAAAGGAAATCCAGAAAAAAAAAAGATATAATCATAGGAGGTACATAATACTTTACTAGTCACTTATTCTAGAGACCTTCCTTTATGCATCCTAACTCTCCGCCTCGCTGCTGCTGTCAACAGCAAAAACAACCTGTTGCTACACACTAAAACTAGCTAATTTCTAGAAAAGTAAATAGCTCCTGTTCAGCCCCACAAGCCCTAGCTAAGGAAGTTTAACAGCATTTTTGCAACAGCTACAGCTTTTAAGAAAATTTTAAAAGCTTTAACTTTTTTCCTCCCTCTAGTCCCATGAAATTAACAATCACCTCCCGGGCAAACAGCTAATAGGGCTCTGTAGTTTTTCTAGTGAATGAACTAGGAGTAATGGGATTCACACAGTCTCTCTGGTGCGTGTTCACTGACTCCATGCATCCTGATTTAAAAACAAAAATTTCACTCAACTACTACATAAAGTTTGCCTCCTAAAATTACTTCAGGAATTATTATTTCTTGGTTACTAAATTTTTATGATACTTAAAAAAAAAAAAAAAAAATCACATGAAGGATCTTAAATAGCCGACTCATGACTTTTTCCAAGACAAAACAATCAGTCAGGGATTATGCAACAAACAAGATGGAAATACTCACTCCTCAATAAACAGAAAGGTTAAAATACACTCTCGTTAGCCAATTTTTGCAAGAAAAGCCTTTCATCTAAAATCCAAACAACTTACAAGCATAACTGTTTTCACCTCAAGTAAATAAGTGAATTACTGGCCACTAACACTCACTGTAGCAGAAATGAACTACAGCAAAGCAATGAAAGCGTCTACGCAGGAAAAGCCAAGACTCATAAAAGAAAAGATTTCCCCTCTGTACCTGTCTCTTTCAGCTTTAATTAAACTATGAGCTACTTCTAATAAATCAGGAGAGAAAAGCCTGCACACAGCCCTTCCAGCAATTCAGCGTTCAGAGAACACTACAGACTGACAGCCTCTCTCTGTCTTCTGTACACAGAATTATATATCCTATATATAACACGTAAATATTCTATACATACAACTTAAAACACAAGACAGAAAAATCCCAAACAGCAGTGAACACAGGCACTAGGCACAGAGTAGAGCCAAAAAGCCAAGTTTACTCAGCCACATTTATACCACCCAAGAAAATGCAGTATCCTGTCTTGGCTGCTCCAGGAGATGAGATATATTAGCGGAGGGGAGAAGAACAAAAACTTTGTCCTCCTGTTCACAGGCCGTAGCATAGGGCTGTTTTGTACTTAAGCTTTAATATGAAAACAGCTCAAGGAATTTTAAGAGAGAGCACAAAGAGGGAAAAAGAAAACCAGTTCAGAAGTTGAAGCAGCTTCTAACAGTTTCTTTTTCTCCACCCATTTCCTTTTTATATCCACTGGCTATTTAGGGCCTTTTCATGTATCTTTGCTCTCCAATCTTGTCCTACAGCATTAATATCTTCTTCTGCCATGGGAGTTTTCTTCTCTTTTCCTTCAAAATTACATACCCAAGCACATTTCTGCAGTTCCTATCCCTGAACTGCAGAGCTTCACATTAAGATGTCTGGCTACTTCCATCAATTTTAAAAAACAATCAGGATGCACTATAAAAATGCTGCAAATGCCTGTTCCTGTTACAAAGTTATAAATAACATGGCAAAGGAAAAAAAAAGAAGAATTTTGATACCTATGAAGACAGTTTACAGACAGATGCCAAAACCAAACAGAGTTCCCAGATGTTTGAGGGTACACCAGTAACATATTTGCTTTATTCTAGAGAACTGACTAAAAGAAAGGTCGATTTGGGATGCACTCTGCTGGGAGAGCATCACAACTTATTTGTTAAGTGCTGAAAACATGTCCAGGGGCCTTCACAAAACAGTCCCAAAAACTCTTAAATCCAACAGTAGATAGAAAACCCAATGAGGACACTGAAGGAACTTCACACTGAAACCTTTTAATTTTATTATAAGGAGAGTAAAAGCTCTGGACCTGCAACAGGATTCTCATAGGCAAATCTTTACAGCCCCACAGAGTCCTACAAAAATCAATAGAAGCATAAGGGTCATGCCACACAGCTTTCCAGGCAAGGTCAGCATCTCAGTTTGTGAAGACATGCATTTTATCAACTGTCCTTAACTCACGAGCCCAAGCTGTCTCAAACAGCACAAAACACATTTATTGAAATATAGTTCAAAACAATGGCAAAAAGACCAAACGCTACTTCACCACAAATAAATGCCTCAGAACTGGAGTTTTTTGTTTGCTCTCTGTGGAAATTGCTGTGTACACACAGCAGCTCTAATACACTTGTGTTTATGTTCCTGGAATTATACACACTTGTAAGCGAGCTTTGCACCTGTATTTGTACAACACTGCAGTAAACACTTTTTTCTCCGAATCAAACAAAAGCAAATTCTGCAAAACAGCACAGTTTGTTTTCAAGTGTGGGTTCAGGAGCCTGCAAGTTCCCATTTTTAATCCTTGAGCCATCACTCGCTTCCTGCATGGCCTCGGGTAAATCACTTCAGCTGTCTCACCATCCACTCCCACTCTATCCATAAACACTGCATTACCTCCATCTCAGGGATTTCACAAGGTTTAAATGTCTCATGTTTATAGCACTCTTTGGCCATCTAGCCCGCCTGCGCAAGGGCTCAACATCAGCTGTAGAATACAAACAAGACTCAGAAGGCCGTGTTTACTTCCTGCTCAAGTGGGGCTTTACCCTAGACACTTCCAAATCTATTCACACCGAAAGAAAACAACTGAGTGTCTGAGAAGGGGTAAAGAAAGAAAAATAAACAAGGGGGGG